>JAVJGJ010000047.1:56702224-56722386 GCA_035590215.1 Microhierax caerulescens | reverse complement strand
GGTGTAATAATGTCTTCTGCAGTAACCTAGGTGTTGATCAAGAGATTTATTTTTTTTTGTGGTGGGTCCAGAGATCATATTTTTTTGCAATGGGCACCATTAAAAATGACAGACTTTTGGGTCATTTAGGGGCTGCTTCCTCATGGCTCTGCTCCTTATGGAGGGATTTATAGCTGTGCAAATCTATTACGGTTTTGCAGGAAAGCAAATGCAAAGCTCATCACACAATTACAATTTCTGCTGTTGAGCTTCTTCCTATTTTTGTGTATTTATTATTTATTATGCCAATGTATTTTGAGTCTTTGAGCTGGATCCCCCTTGCATGCACACATTTTCCTCCCTACAAATCTGATAAAATTGTTTGCTGCCTGTATGAACTTGCTTCTTGTTTGGACCTTTTCAGCAGCAGACCCTTCAGCCTGTAGACAAAGTTTGCAAAGCGTTGATCAGGGCTATGCACAGGGGAACAGCAGTGACCTGCAACAGCTGCTTGTCAAAGCCTGGAAAACACTATTGACAAAGCTAATTAATAGATTTCTCTACTCCATGCCTTCTAAAAAAACAAAACCAGAACTCCAGAATGAAACACATTTGTACACTATTGAATGAGTTTACGCTAGTCAGTATTTGCATATCAGCTGATACTAAGAAACCCATCTACTATATTGATATTTCACTTTCCAGGTGTACTCTGCTTGTAGGTTTAACTAATGCAACGCTGAGAATAGAGAAGGACTTCAAAGAAAAAAACAGAACAACATATTATCCATGCCACCTACACTAATCCACAGGTCATTTCAATGAAAGTGTTCCTTAAAAAAGATACAAAAAAGTCCCTAAAAGTGTTTATCAAAAATGTCAGACTGCTTTTTTTTTGTGTTACTCAGGTGTCTGTCTGGATAGTAGGGCTTGATGATAAAGTTTTCTGACCCCTTGTTGTCAGCTCCTCAAGGGGATGATCAGTGTGTAAGACTTGCTGGTAAGCAGATGTACCAACAGTGAAAAGATTTCTGCAAAGGAACAGCAGAAATTAATGTTTAGCAGCTGATCTGTGCCCACACAGAGTCCTTCCTTGGGGCTTTTTTAGGACAGCCCTTCTCTAAGGACAGTTTTGCTTTGAAACTCTCTTCCCCTCAACTGAGAGACTGGGGATCCCTCCTGACAGCGGGATGTGAAACAGGAGCCTGCTGAACTCTGCGGGTCTCAGCCGGCATCAAAGGATGCTGTATCAAGGCTGGACGGTCTGGGAAACATTAACTAGATATGGTGTATGAAGCCAAGAGGTAAAGCTGGTGGAAAGGGGAGAGGGAGAGAAGGAGATAAAGTGTTTCTGTGAAGATTTTTCTTTTTTTCACACCAACACCTTGAACCGTACAGAATTTTTCAGCCTTTACTACTGGGTGCTCTGGGGAAAACAAAAATCTGCCATATCACACCAAAAACAGGCAAATAACTATTTTTACTGTCAGAAGCATACAATTACCTATCTTCCCTTTCTCTGGTGCCTCTGTCTTTTTGGATTTTTAAGAGAACTGCCCAGACCTCAATACTCGCTGTACAAATCAAACCAAGCCTTTGCCCACGCACACTGAGAAAATCCCCTGTCACAGTCAGAGGACCTAAGATTTGTTCTGTAACATTCCCATGATTCAGCTGAAAGAAAGAAAAAAGAGTCTCCTGTGTGAGAAAGGGTTTAACTGCTCTGGTTAGAAGAATTAATCTAGAGAAGCACAAAGAATACAAAGAAAGGGAATTCCTCTTGTTGGAGTCTGAATTTTGCTCTTGGATATGCATCTGTAACTTCTTCTGAAGTTAACAGCATATCAAAGGCAGGATTAGGCCATGGGACACTTGCATCATGAGCCATGGATCCTGACCAAGGGTGGGAACAAAGGCCATCTTAATAAGCTGCAACTAGTACGCGTTTTAATTGCCTACCTGCTCCATCTCCGTAAAGGTGCTCTGCTCCTCATCTTCCTCCTCGATGTCCGACTCACCCACAGCAATAGGAACACAAATGGACAGGTCAGGATTGGTCATAAAATCATCATTGTCTGTAATTCCTAGGTGTTTCTCCCCATTTTTATTCATCCCATCCTCAGCATGGTTCTCTTTGTGATTCTCCATGTCTTTGCCAAGCTCAGCGGCTGTGTGACTGTTCACACAATTGTTAAGGGCACCTGTATTCTGGGCAGCAAGCTTCATCATCGCCTTCTTTTCAGCCGTCGTCTTGGGGTGCCAGAGGACGTTGCAGCAAAAATTCCACATGGTGTGTTTCACGTACTGAAGACCCCTGTTGATCCGAGCAAAAGCAAGCTGCAGGTTGTTCATCTCCCCATCCTCGTCTGGTGCTGAGAGGTTGTCAGCGCTGAAAGAGCTTAGCAGCAAGGCAAGGAACAGGTTGAGCACCTGGAATGAATAAAGTTAAAAGGAAATCAATGACCTTTACATGTGGAGGATGGATGTTTGGTCTTGAAAGCAGAAGGGTCTGAGTCTCATCTCATCTGTGCCACCATAACACCACCAGCGTTCGTGGAACTATGACTAATTATAGGTTGTTTCAGTAGGAAAAGGAGGTCTGCAGGCATTTCCAAACACATATTTTAAGGTGCAGAAGCACAGCACAGACAATAGCACACTCCAACATCACCTTTCCCCTTCCAACACCCCAAAATATAGAAAAGAAAATACAAAGCTCAGAAACAGAATATGGGATAAAATTTCCATTGGAAGCTGCACAGTGGAAATGTTCTTATAAGTGGTAGCATAATGAATTTCCTGTAATTGCCAGTATTCCATCTTCGAGAAAATCACTAATTGCAACCCCAGCTGACATCAGGAAAGGTACTGCTCTATATAAAGAAGAAAATTTTTATGGTGAGAGTGGTGAGGCATTGTAACAGGTTGCCCAGGGAAGTGGTAGTTGCCCCATCCCTGGAAGAGTTCAAGGCCAGGTTGGCCGGGGCTCTGGGCAACCTGTTCTAGTTGAAGATGTCCCTGCTCACTGCTGGGGGTTGGACTAGATGACCTTTAAATGTCCCTTTCAACCCAAACTAATCTATGATTCTTTGATAACGTTATACAAATGCATGGCACAACCCAAATATTACATTCTAAGCATTTGTATTTATTTTCACAGATAATCTTGATTTAAATATCCTCTGGGACATGAAGAAAATCTATTGTGACTCTGAATAAACACCTAAGAGGTCACAAAGTTTCAAAATGTTTTCCCACCAGGCAAAACCAAGCCATCACAAATGGGATTAACGTGGCCAGATCTGAGCCGGGCTCACCCGTAAAAAGCAGGCTCGGTCCTGGAAATGCTGCTACTAGTCAGGGAAAAAAAACTATTTGAAGAATTTCACAGGTGTACGAGAAGATCCAAACTGAACTGGAGACTGTCAGTTGGCTTTGTCTTGTTCCTGCAACTTCAGAGCTGTCTACCTGTGCTGGTAGGGCACAGCAGGATTAGACACGACTAACGTACTTGGTGATTTAAATCTCTTTTAACCTTCCCTCCCCCAGTGAATACAATTATATCAAATAAATAAAGCCACCTTCTTCTAGAAGGCTATTCCCAATAATATATCTTGCAGGCTGACCACCACTTGCTGTGTGCGGGACATTACACCTGCTCGTGGTCTGAGCAGGAGTGTGAATTACAGCTTTTGTGCTGGATTGACAAGGGCAAGAAGCTCATACCAGAGGTAGATGCCTGGGATGACAGGAATGGGGCAAAGGTGATTTAAACTGATATCAGCTGAAATATATTTACCCCAAATACACTAAGAACAAATTTCCTGGTATCAGCTCATCTGCTGCCTGTACAAGGTGGGTGGGTGCCAGCTCTGTAGCATTGCAAGGGAGAGATCAGTGCTGCAGCACTTGTGCCATTTTAGCAATGTGAAGATATTTTCTCTGTGATCTCTTAATGCTACCAGAAATACTTGTAGGTCCTCTGGCTTCTGTCTTCTGATAGTATTTTAAATTTATAAAGTCTGCTAGACCAAAACAAACAGTATGAAATGTACTTATATTTAACTGGACCTTACCAAAGAGCCACAAGCTTCCGCTATCATTCCCCTCCCCCCCCATTCCCTCTTATTTCAAATATTTAGAATATATGAGCTGGAATTTTGAAAATCTGGCCTTAATCACTCTGGAGACACTGCATTTGAAGTGGCCTGTCAGTTCTGCTCTGTAAAGTACTCTTTGCAATCTCTGTGATTATAAATCAAAGCAGTCAGTAGCACAGCAGATGCCCATATCCACTACAAACTACTGAATAAACCATTGCTGCACTGAGCACCACCCTGCTCTAAAGTGAGATTAAAGTTAATTGTTTCTTAGCTGGTCCATCATACTGGACTGTCACTGACAGCTTGTGTGGGTCTCCTCTTAATCATTGTGGCAGTCTGGTATGAATCAATCTATTATTTCATATCCCAGTCGGAGGTATTGCAACTGATGTCATCTGATAGGTAGTTGAAAACCAGAGCGCTGGACACACTGCCAAGCAGGTGGGAGCCCATCAGTGAAGGAGTTCCTGGGAGAATCACTTTAGCCATTTTCAACCAAGTTTGGTAGAGGTATGGGGTCTCAGAGATGACGAGCATCCTGAAAATTAAGCATATGTCTAGAGAAGAGACACTGCCCAAGTCACCAGTGCAGACAGAGCTTGAAACAAGCTACAGCATGTCTCCTTCCCCGTGGCAACCTAGGGAGATGGGAAGGAGCTGGAGGAAGAGAGAGAATCAAGAAATCCAGAATAAAAATATTCTGAACTTTATAGGTTCAATTCTGTTACCTTAACAAAGGTGTCTACTGTTTTTGAGATAGACCTACAGGAGATGTGTGTCCTCCTAAAGCTCCAGCTATCGTCCAGCCAGGGCACAACAGTTGCAGCAGGCAATCGACTGGTGGTGTTTGGGGAACTAAATCACTCTTCAAGGACGGCAGCCACCTCCAGACCCACACACCAAAGCCTGAGTGTCTAATGGGGTATCTAAGCCCTGTTTCAACCAAAAGAAAATAATCAAGTAGACAACGGAGCCTGATCAAATCCAGGTGCCCATGTGAGGGCTGCATGCATCTGCCAATATGCAGTCATGTAGTGCCAACTGCCCCTAGCATGCCCAAGTCATCTTGAGGCAGGTGGCCAACAGGACACACTATTATGGGAAACCTGTGTCTAGTTGGAGGCCAGGATGGATAGCTTACAGTACCCCCAGTGATGCTAAACATGACTGAGTCAAGCCCTAGATCTCTGCAGACTTTAGTGGTAGCTCAGATGTCTTCTCCGTACATGGATAACTTTATGTAGGTACCCAAATTTTGTTCTGAAGCTGAATTTCATCCTATATTTCATTCATTCTGCTGTTCACAGAATAACTTGGTTGAAATGCCTTGTTTTACTTTTCTGTATTTATTTCGGATGTCAAACTACAGTTACATAAGTTTATCCAGATACACCTGCAGGTGTGTATAATAGGTGGTAACATTCTTAGTATTGTTATTTACCATGGATTATTAAGGCAATGCTGTTTGCTTCCCAGAAATGCAGCTGACATTTTGCACAAAGAGCTATTTGCACTTCATGCTTTTAGCCAAAAATAAATCTCAAATATCATTCCCTGCTTCCTTTGTGAGCAGGTAACCTCAGAGTTGTATTGCTGGACGCTCAAACAGAGTGAACTGCTGTATAAGCACTTTATGTTTACTTATTCCCCCCATTTCCCTGTACACTGCATTTTCCAGAAAAATGTGTGCTCAACCCATGACACACCACATTTCCTGTAAAAGGTTACTAATAATATCCAGATCTCCTGGTTGCTAGCGCAATGCTTTCAGTTTAAGTAAAAGCAAACTAAAGACTTATTCAGTTTTCAAAAACGATGGCAGATTTGTAAGTCAGTATGGATCCCCCTAAAATGAAATCTGCTTTCCAGTTACATGGAGCAGCCAGACTGTGAAAGTGGGTCGGTTTTTTGGTCTTTGATGTGAGGAATCAAATGACAGATGCACTCAAAGAAACCCCAACTCCTTTAGCATAATGATGTTAAACACTTACCCTAATGACAATACAGTGTGCTTGCACAGGCTTTCTCATTTTTAATGCCTTTCCAAAGCTAGTGGCTCTGGTTATGCTGTTATAAACATATATATCATGCCATATAAACTGCCAGCCTAATGTCAGGTGCCTCCCCGAGGTGCTTAAGCTGGAGGGGTTTTCCTAGGATGTCTCTTCATGATGGAAACAGTCTGGCATCCCAGGAGAGGCTGAAGAGCTGAATGATCTCTGGCAGTTGAAGCATAAGCTAGGGTTTAATACCTTGCAGCTAGATTAAAGTTAGGACACTTACTGATGCAGGCCAAATAACTAACACAGAAACATAGAATCACAGAGTATCTCAAGTTGGAACGGACGCACAAGGACCAAGTCCAGCTCCCTGCTCCTCGCAGGACTACATAAAACTAAACCTAAGGGCATCATCCCATGACTTGTCAAAGCCAGCCAGGTGTCCAGAAAGTCCTTCTTGGCATCAGCCTGGTACTCCATGCTCCAGGCCAGCGGTGGCCAAACTTTATATCCAGGCAACCTTCACCAGGTTAGAGGAGAGCTCAGGGTGTTTCAGCCCCAGCCTGAGCAGAGCGGCAGCACACAGGTAGCAAGCCTGGCATTGTACAAAGTGCTGCGCCAGTTCTGCAGTTGGCTGCAGCAATTGAAGAGCACGGAAGCATGAAGCCGTGAATTTAACTGCGAGCTCCTCAGCCATGGGGACAAAGCAGGCTGCTGGAAGGACCCCTCCTCCCCAAGGAGTCCTAGGCAGGGGCTGCTGGTGGAGGCTGGGACCCACATGCGCTGCCATAGTGGGCTGTACTCTGAATACCTCAGCTTCATCACCTCCTTTTATTTTGGCCAACACAGGGCAAAAGCAGACCATTTCAGATGGCACCTTCTCACCAAAACCTCCTCAAAAATATTTCTGCAAACTGTTGCTGAAGTTAAAACACATTTAGAGCAAAAGTGTCTGACTACTCCCTCATTTCCCTTCCATCCTTGTACTTAGCTTGATTTGGGGAAAACACAGGGATATAAATCTTTATGTATCTAAACTCCCACCTGTCATTCAGTCAAACAGCATGCAGCCCTGCAATCCTTCTTGCAGATTGCACTCCTGCGATCTGATTCAGCAATGCAGTCACTGCCCTGCACCCGTCACCCAGACGGAAGGCATTTGTCACCCTACTCAGCACTGCGCCAAATGTCAGCTGGAAACCCACTGGAAAGTCTAAGGCCATTTCTTAGCCGATTGAAAATAATTCTGTCCTTCATTTCGCTAGGAGCAAGAGTGATGTTGCACCTGCACAAGTTCAGTGGCAGGTTTAAGCCATCCCCAAGGTGAGGTCTGTCATCTGTGATTGCAGAGGATCTCATACGAGCTCACCCATACAGCTTCTCCTGTAGTGGAATCCATCTTGACCACACACTGCCAACAAATCAAGTAACTTTGATTTGCAAACCCCTGATCCTTTCCCCAGTACGAAGTTTAAATGAACTTTCACACTCAGCAGCAACTAAGGCCAGACATTCTCATCTATCTGCCCAGACCACACAGGACAAACCCTAGCAGGCTGCAATTGAAGATGGGGTCAGTGCTATAAGGGGGAGGTTCACAGAGCAGAGCAGTTCAGGAGCAGCTCTCCCGAGCACTTGTTTGCTTGTAAACCTACAGGACACTTCAAAGAATGGCAGATGTGTACCCTTCTCTCATCTGCAGGAGACGGAGGACGGGCAGGACAGCTATAAGGGACCTACATCACCTGAGGGTGCTTCCCTGTAGTAGAGAAATCTCCTAGGAGCCAGCTAAGCAGGTTTCTCTATAACCACAGGGTCCAGAGAAGAAAACACGCCCCATCACTGAATTCTGTCATGTGAAAAAGAGAGCAGTTAAACCCAATTGTATGCCTGTGGCAGCGCACTGTCACTGCTGTCACTCAGCTGCACAGAAAAGCCCAGACAGCACAGCACGGTGAGGTACCTGCCAGGATCACCAGCTACTCATCTACTTTTATTTTGTGGCTAAAACAAAACCCATACACCTCAGCCTATTCATACCCACTTCTCTGGCAGTGCCCGTTAGACACAGACCAGCAAGAAGCTCTTCAAGCACTCCCTGACCAGTGGAAAAAACTGATTTTCTTCTTTCCTGTTTGTTTTCTGATGGCAACGGACTTCTGCACTGTTCTTTGGCTAGCACAGGTGGGAAAGATGCAGTTTTCTCTTTGGAGGCCTTGATGACTCCTAGCAAGCCTAACACAATATGTACCAATTATTTTATTTTGTTTAGTGTAGCAAGATCCATGAAGCTGCAAAGAAAAACTGCTCATAAAGGGGCTTTCACTGCATCAAGGAAGTGTTAGAACTCAGTTTAAGACAGAGACTTGCAGTAATAGGTCATCTAGCCCATCTCTCTGCTACTGGAGGATTATGCCTTTCCTTGGAAGTGTATTTTCCAATCCTTTGTACATTTTCATCCCAGGGCAAAGTTTACCAAGGGGGAGTACTCCTGCAAAAAGCAATTTACATGATCGGTTATGTTCTATATTCCCTTTTCTATTTTTTTCAGCTATTTGTGCTTGGATAAGAAGCTTATACCCTCCCAGCCCAGTTTCTCTTTATCCTGTAGTCAATCTCATAATCCCATTCCCGTAATATCTTAGTTTCTTGCTGACAAAATGATCATGATACCACAGGTCTGGCATGAGGTCCTTGTGGTCAGGGCAAGTGGGAGAGAACACCGGTTGGAGCAAGATTGACCTCCTTCATGCTCCTTGCCCCAGGTCAGCTAGGAAAACACACAGAAATGGGGATATGGATTTCCTCTCTTGCAGCCATAGAACATCCCAAGTGGACTGTGCATGATCCTACAAGGCATGCTAGAAGTTGTGGATGAGAGGTTTATGGAGCACCATAGTACCAATTTGTTGCAAGAGGAACTTTGTCTTATCAACTCCATGTTAATCTGTTCGGTGAAATAACTGATCTGTCTGTTTAAATATAAGAAAATGCAATATAATAAAAACAAGGCACCAAATTCAGCCTATTTCCCATGCAAAATCAGTCAACTACTTTACGGTGGCAATGAGAGTGGGTGTTCTCCACATGAAAGAAAAAATGGAAGTAAATATGGTGGGAATAATTCTTTCATATCCACATACTAAAAGTGGCTATAATTTCAGTGATTCCATGTGAATGATTTCCATTTTCCCTAAGAAAGCAGAGACCAAGACCTGATTTCCCCCCAGCTTCACCACTACCACATGCATCCCCTGCCTGTGCAGGACAGTGCTCGCAGGCAGCGCTCTTGAGAACCGCAGCCTTGGGCACGGGGAGCACAAACACTGCCTTCAGGGGAGGCAAAGGCATCTGGGCTTCTCTTTTTTGACAGGCCAGGTCGAATCCAGATGGCCAGAGGAGCCTGAGCTCCATGTGTCTCATCCTAAAACTGATGGCTGCACAGGTGAGATGCAATGAAGGGATCAAAGTGCCTTTTCTCCCCGTTGACTGTGAGGAACAGGTAGGGTGCTGGCACAGCTGCAGCTATCTGCACGGTAGACTCCAGAAACCCGTTGAGATGCATGTGTGAGTGTCCTCCCCCCCAGCCCCCGAGTGGTTTTGTGGTATTGGCCGTAAGGCTATGAGTCCTGCTGACTGTTCTCCACTGTGGGTATGGACACCATGTTTCCCTGCAGTTTCAGTGGTCTCTTGTGCAGCCGGTTGCCCTTAAGTGGTACAAGGCAGAGAAGGGATGCTGGGCAGCAGCTGTGCTCGCCCCTGTCTGATGGCGTGTGCATAGGTGGGGGGAATGGTCACCCTATTTCTCGCTTCAGAGTTTAAAGGGCATGTATAATTGATGGGGCAGATTCCTCAGCGCTGTTCTTGCCACTTTACGTGCTCCTTGAGTAATGGAAGGGTAGATTAAGCCCATTAATTATGCTTCACAGCACCTCTGTGTCACATAAGAATTCTCTGAGCTCATTCTAAGCTGCCATTCCTCCCTCCCTGCGTTCTGTGGAGCCATAAAGCTGCACTAGCATCGGGGCATGTCAGACCTGGCATGGGTACATCCCATCGAGAGGGGGAGGCAGGCAAAGGGCACCAGCTCAACACTGCTCTTGCTGCCAGTCTGACACTGGACCACACAATGAAAACGCCTCTCCAAAGGGGGTGGCTGAACTGGGAGGGGAGGCTGGCGCTTCCACAGCTTCTGTCTCACCAGGACCAGCCCCTAGGCTCTGCCTTTCCTCACCCCCAGCCTCTGCAGCACCCCAAAAGCAGGCACAGTGAGGGGACTATGTCCTTGTCACTGAAACACAGACCTGAGGCAACCTACGATGCTTCTTACCACAACCTGGTGGATTGCTCATCCTGCCAAGTCTTTTTCCTGTGTTATCCACCTACCTGGGCATTAACAAGCACACAAACTGTACCGCTCCAAGTGCTGGTCAAGAACTACTGAACTGAATTTATATTATTTTTTTTAGTTGATGACTTTCAGTGTTTTTTTAAAGCGAGTCCCTTAGAAGTATCAGAAGATGAGTGTCTGGAAACCAAGTGCTTCCTCAGGCACCAAGTCCGATATGAGAGAAGGGTGGGATGGTGAGTGAAGGCAGATAAATTCCTCCCACTAGTGAAGCCACAGCATAAAACCAAACATGTTCCCGCAGGTTTTTCATCAGATATCAAAACAACACTAATTCATCAGCATAGCAAGAACTCCATCAGAGCTGCTATGGACCTCTCTAACTACTGTCTAGACAGAAAAAACGTGTTATCAGACAAGTCCAGTTGCAAACCTCTGCCAGCAAGACAGCTGTGCTCATGACGTTGAAGGCTCAGCACACTCCATAAGCATTAGGGAAACTACAGAAAGTTTATTGATTACAAACGAAGACACAATTACCTTGTGCTAATTCAACTAAAGTGTTTAGCTGTCACGGTGATGAGGATGTCAAGACAATTAGAGAGCGAGACAGGCTTGGACTGACTGAACACGCCTGAGAGCCTTCGCTGTTGCTGCTCCATGCAAGGAGTGATGACAGGTGACAAACACCTGTATCATCCCTGGAATATTTCCTCTCCTGATATGCAAACACCACCTCATCAACTGCTCAACCAATATTATACAATGACAAAAAACAAGAAAAAACCCTTAATTTTGGAAGTTTAAGCTCTGTTATTCTCACCTGGAGACCACACCAGCCCTAACCCTGCATGACTGGGCTCATGTGAAGGACACTGCCTGGTCAAGGCAGAGTGAGGTCCCTGGAGTCATCCCTTTAAAATTCAGATCCTACACCTCCCCTGAAAGGGGGACACGCAGCCGTGACCAAAGATTGTGCTAATTCTTGTACTCAGTCATCTACAGGCCACCATGTCCCTTGGGCAGTCAGGGCTGGAGATCAAGAGAAAGGGGTAATTCCCATTCACAAATGGCAGAAAATATCTGGGAAAAGGTAAGCCAGAGAGCCAAAAAGATAATAAATTCCTGGAAACAGAGTAACAGAGAAAGAAAACCAGTGGTAATGGCCGCAGTAAGTAATGACTTCCTTGCAGCCAATGTATTACACCAAGGCAAAATCAATATGAGGGTAGGCCCAGAGACTGGAAAATTAAATCAGAGAGTTCAAGGAATAATTAGTATTAGTTTTTCTTTTTTTTTCATCCTCTTTTTTTTTCATTATTTTTTATTTTAACAGGGAAGGGAACACTCTTCCCTTTGAAATGTTGCTTTCTAAGCCATTTCCCAGGTTTGATATTATTATTTGGGATTCATCCTGGAATCATATATACCTATTAAGTGAAATGCAAAAAAGGGGAATTTAGGAGGTGTAAGGAGGTTCTCATTTTCTGCACTTTGCAAGTGCAGATTCCTGGGAGGGCAGAACAGAGTGACAGAGCTGCCTGCCAGCCAGGAGGGCTTCTTTCAGAAAAGCTACAAAATAGATTTCTACTAGTAATTTTGAACAGTACAAAATCTCCTGCCTTCGCAGCAAAAAGCTGGGCTTGCAGCTTTCACACACCTCTGCTGGAGAAGAGATCCCACTCAAAAGCAGGACAACCCCCTGCCTTTCATTAAAGAAACAGGGCAGGAGCGTTTACCACCAGGACTGCCAGTGGTTCCCAAAATGAGAGCCGCGCTGTGCTCGCTAGGCAGGAGGTGCTGACACATACGCCTTGCTGCTGTCCTGGCCAGTGACCCAATTCCTCTGCCACCATCTGCTCCTGGCTCCCACCGTGCCCCCAGCCAGCAGCCCATCCCCTTTGGTCTCTGACTGAGCTGTGGCTTCTTCTGCAGGTTTCTTAGTACTTCCTAAAGCCCCAGGGAGATATTCTTGTTCTTTTGCAAGGAGAGCAAGGAGGTAGATGTCCTTTCTTCCCGCAGTGTATGTCTACAAGGATAAAGCTGGCTCTGAGCTGCGCTTTGCAGAGAAGCATTACTAAAACATAAGAAAAGCACTCCGTGGAGTACTGGCTACCAGCATCCTTCAAATCAAGTCTGTGCTCAACCGCCTGATCAAAGCAAACTCTTCTTTCTAGGCATGATGACCTCATCTTTGATTACCCTCTTCTATCAGGAAGTACACAGGTGTTTTGCTGATGTGGAAACCTGAAAATTATTTGATTTATTAATTGTACTCTGGGTGCCTGGTTGAAATCCCAGCAACTGGGGTTGCTCAAAATCTTCTTTAATGCAAGATGGACATAAAATTGGGGAAGCAAAGGAGAAAGCTGGTGGTGTTACTTGTCCATGAGAGCATTTTTATGGGGAACCAAAAGCTAAATAGCTAGTCCACTTTATGATCTAAAAATTGCATCTGCAGTAGTAAACAAAGACAAGCCAGGGCTTGTTCTCCATCCCTGAGGGTAAGCAGCTGACTTCCCTTCCCTGCTCTTCCCCCAGGCAGGATTGCTTCTTGGCTGCTGTCCCCAGCCAGGGCTGTCCCCTGAATGCCCAGGCACCAGCTGGGATGGGTTGACCAGGGAATCTGCTAACCAAGACAGAGGAGGGATACTCATAATGTTTGAGTTCATGCCCTAGCCAGTTTATAGAGGCAGTCATCTGCTTTTCTTTTCAAGCAGAGAGACTTCAGGGGGCATTTTGCACTTGCTGAACCTCCCAGAAATGGGATGGCATGACATCTGAACGTGGGAGACGAGAATTACAGGAGAGGAGAAGTGACATGGAAGCCCTCCTGGAAGAAACACCCACACAAAGGAGTTTGTAGCACAAGGAGCATGAGAGTGCTCTTGGTTGTGTGGCTGCAAAAAATCGGTGTATGTGGGAGGGGGCAGAAAGAGAAGGGAACTGGTGGTGGGGAGGAGGCTGTAAACGGAGGGGAAGGGGGACAAACGAGAGTAGAGATGCTTGAAAATCATCTGTCCCTGAAGACAAATGTAAGGGTTATATTTAATGAAGACTCATTTAAACAAGAGTTTGGCTAGGGATGACCCAAACAAAACAGGAAGAAGAAAAGATAAGACAAGAAATCTGGAGACAGGGAAATAGAAGAGACTTAAATAGCAGCAAAGAAATAAAAACGTCAAGAGGGATGAAGAAACCACAGGTCTGGTTGTCCGTTCCTTTGCAGTGTTTGCAGTAATACAACATGGACAGAGTAGATCTGTATCTGCTGGAGATTCTCCTTGCCAGTGTGGACCAGTGCTTTTACTGGATCTAGAGGAGTTTAACAGAATAAGAGCCAGCCAAGCTGACTTTTGGGAACAGGAGGAAATGTGGTATGGTAGCAGGAGACCAAAGGCAGAACCTTTTTGACTGCAGGAACTTCTTACTATTCAATAAGTCCCCCAAAGGCAGGAAATCGGTATCTAATCCTGTCTATTACATTTAGCTTCCAATTGTATTTTTCAGCATATTTCCTTGGGAAGCCATATACCATGTCGCCACGTACGTGCTAGGTGAAGAAATGCAGAATGAATATGCGCTGTACATGGAAAAGATAATTTCCAGTCTTTTTCAAATATCATACACCTCCCGAGAAGGTTAAGGCTGTCATGACTAGCTGATTGTTTCACATATCCCTTTTAACATGCTATTTCTAGAGGCAACTGTTAGAATGAACCACTCACTGCTTGGTTTCTGTGGGGAAAAATAATATTTTTGACTGATTTTTTTCTTTTTTAAGCAGAAGCATAAGATGTTTAGGATTAATGAATAATGTATTAAATTAGTAGCACCCGGTCTATTTTTTTAACATTAAAGCCTTGCTGTTCCCTCAACACATGCTAGGAAGAACTCCGTTGTCATTACCCTTTCAATGACAGCCAGACAACTCACATAGTGACATTAATAAAAAGGGACACATTTAGTTGTACCTACCTTTGTACACTCTTGTCCAATTAAATTTGACTCAGTGTCTTCTAGATTTTTAATAACCACCTGGCCATTAACAAGAACTTAACCACTGACAAAAACCCTACTTCCACTATTAACCAAGGACAGGTGTAGTAGAAAGAAATGAGCCACATTTCACCCTGCTGATGCCTACTGTATTAACAGTGCTGCAGGTTTTATTCTGAAAACTCAGCTTCTCTCCAGTCCCCAGACTACAACCAAATCTTAACAAACAATCCACTAGTATCATCTTCACAAATAACATATATATACATGTACATATACGCATGGTGGATCCTATTAAAAATATTTCGTCAGCAGTTCGCATAATGGAGTCAATGCTTAAACAGTGTTTTTAGAGAAATATCTCCGACTTGGAAACACAATTAGATCAAAAGGCATAAAGATGGTTTCAAAGGGGCAGGTTGATTGAGCTAATGTGTTAGCACTCTTCTTCCTCCATATTTCTAAGTTGTCTCATTCCCATGAACGTTAATGGCAGATAGTTTCATATTCCCTTATATATATACCTACAGAGGAGCACTAGCATTATTATCAGATTTTATTCCTCTCTGATACATCCCAGTGACTCATTTGTAGACCAAGAAGCAATACTTCTACCAATTAAAGAATCAATTTTACCAATGAAAATCTGCACCAAATGGAAAATTCTGCCACAGCCCACCAATGAATCTGATTTGGGTTATTGCTTTGGGGAATTTCTTATTTCACAGACCTTAGTCCAATTTTGTTTTCAGCCTCCTTTGAGCTGCACCAGAAGAGAAAGCTTGCTCCTCCTCTCTATGCCAACTTTTATTAGGATTTTGGCTATTTGTATTTTAAAAGATATACCTTTCTGTGGAGGGGTGTTGCAGGGAAAAAAATGGCAGATTTTAGTAGATATTTAGCATGGACACCACATAGTACCTTGAAAACATGAACTGAACACACCTGCCCCCTAATAGAAGAGGTGTGCTCAGATTTAGTCACCAAGTGCCAAGATTCAACTCTTCAGAAGAAACAACTGAGCCTGTGGCAGGATACAGAAACTCATAAATCTGGAGTGACAGAAGGAAGCAGATTACTTTTCAGGAGTACATTTTGAGGGTAGTTCCTTGTCCCATCTCTTCTCAGGTGCATTTCCCTCACATCTCTTGGGCAAAGCAGCTCTGTATCTCCTGGCTTTGAATGGATTCCACTTGATCTACCATACAATGGCATTTTTGAAACCCAGCAGCCTTTGATGGTTCATCATAAATATCCTGAGGTTAACTCCCCCAGACTTTTTCACACCAGCATCTGGTGTCACACATGAAGGTAGGATATATCTACTCAATAAAATAAATTATAGTTGTTTATGTAAGCACTTACAAATCATACAAGTTTTAAAGCCTGTAGTCTTAGACAAAAGGTTTGTCTTTAAAGTAACCTGTATGTGGATGTAAGCTTTCCACCTCTGCTAGGAGTCATCAGAGACAACTGAACTGATTGATGGTTGGTGTAAGGATTTATCTTTTTGATTCACCACATGATGCTATCTGTTCCTGGTGGACTTTTCATTACTCTTAAGGATGTTTAATACTTAACTAGATATAGTCAGATGTTTGCTCAAAAGCATGAGCTACCTGAGTGCTCTGCTTCCCAGACACTGCTCAAGCAATGATGGATAATGGGGAACACAAATAGCAAAAACGGCTTTGGACTAGGCAGGTAGCTGCCTTGAAAAATACGAAAGGAGAAACTGGGAAACGTGCTGGGGTTTAACCACTTCTGAGGTTTGGATTCTCCAGCATCACACTAAATGTACCTGCTGCCAGCCGTAAATAAACACACATCAGTAGAAACAAAAAGGATGGTAAGGTGCTGACAGTTGTTGTGACTGTTTTGCTTGTGTCCCCAAATGTGCTTATGCACGTGTTCTAGGTTGCTCCTCTGCAAAGCTGCGTGTGACTTGAGAAAGAAAATTCGCCTCCCCTTATATAAGTGTCCAAATTGATGAAACAGACTGAAATGACACTTTCACTTCTCTCTAATGATCCCTTGGGCTCCCTGGCTTCTTCTGGACCCTCTAACTCTCCAACCCCCATCTCCAGTATTCCCCCAGCTCTCATTATGGCTCCCACAGCTTTCTGATGAGTCCTGCTCCTCCACAGCGTCCCACACACACTCCGCTCGCTGCGTTACACATTTTGTGTGTCCTGACAGTGACTGCTCCTGACATGCCTATTCTTGCCTGTTTATCTACTGGACTTCTCAGCTGATGTAATCAAAACACAAATGCACATTTCCAGAATGTTGGGAACTGCTGAAAGAGCAGATAAGGTGAACAGCATCATCCAGGACAGAGAGAGCGGAGGGAAGGCAGTGCTCACGCAAGACTTGGGACAACCAGAACTTTTACTTTAAATCTCCTCTGGATGCACATTTCCTTGAGAAATGCTGTTCTTCCCCAGCTTTCTATAGTTGCATCTTATCCCCTTTTCCTTCCATTGTGCAAGAAGTGGAACTGGTGGGCCCCAAGGAGAGTATCAGTTTGGCAGTAGAAGTACAGTACACAAAGTCGAGGACATAGAACTCTACTGCAGTTTGGAAATTAAAAACCTAAAACCTAAAATGGTGTCACTTGGGCTTGTAATACCATCTCCCCAAACTTGCTTTAATTTCCAGCTAGCAGATCTAACCTAGTATTTACAATTAGAAGGCACATAATATTTTAAAATTCCAGTTCATTTATATTAATCATCAGGTGCAATGCAAATACTACATTTCCCTCCAAGGAGATTAACCTTTATTCACAGAGTGAATGTCTTAAGTGGGCCCCATGAATAAGAGCATGTTTGTCATTAAATGTAAAAATAATTACTTGAATCAGGGCAGCAAGTCTCGCTGCAGCTCTTGAGTTGTATATTCCTCTAGGGACAGACATAAAAACCCATGAAAATGGGGCTTCGGTAGCTCTAGATTTGTACGTAATTTGAAAAGAAAATAAGAAGATAGCTGGAAAAGTGTTATCATATGTCACCCCTCTTCCATTTTAATTTATTTATTGGCACAAAAAATCTTGATAAATGAGGCCTCATTCCTTTAGGGTAAAGCAGCCCTTAATCACCCTGTAAAAAGCTTCATGGTCTTGAACCCCCCTGGTGTAATGTTTCATGTCTTTTAGAAGCAGCAGAGTCTTGAAGTAGCTTCCTTCAGTGGCAGTCCCACCACGTCAGGCAGAAACACAAGTCTCATCTGAAGACCTTCTTTGACCATCATAATATGCTTTGGCTGGCTGCGCTCTTGAAATGTAAAATTGTAATCCACTTTCACCTAGGCTTATTAGATGCCTAGCTATCACAAAAGACAGTGATAGTTCTCTATATCCATTTCATTTAAACAAAGAGAAAATCTGACACATTCCCATAAACCTCTCTCAAGCCCGGTTGTGGTCTGTTGAGAAATTTGCAGTGATGGAGGTGTATCTGTATTGGCTGAGACAAGACTTTCTGGCTACTTCTACACTAATAAATTAAATGTTCCCAGGAACATTTTCTGGCACTGAAGACAAAGGCAAAATATCATCTTGCTCCATATTATTAAACCTCTTCATACCCTGTGCTGACCACAAAGTTCCAGCTGGGATAGTCCCTTGGCTGTGAAACTCCCATACAGCCAGCCACTGATGGATCCCCACAGGGTGGGCCACCAGTTCTCCTCCACAGGCCAGTTCTTTCTTTCTTGCTCTCCTGCAGAGATATGTCTTTGGTAGAACAGCCCTGGTAATATGCCACTTGATCAACAGAATTTGGCTGTTCAAAATAGTGGTGAATAAGACCTAATGAGGTTTTCTTGGCACCTGATCAGTTTGAGATTCCACAGATTTTTAACCTGAGGGAGATGCAGCAGCACTTTCCTAGAACACCTCTTCAAGGAACTTCCTCCACTGATTTGTAGAAAAGGTATGTAGGGAAAGGCAAAGCTCTTTTTTCCAAGAATGTGACATTTCCAAATATCTGTGTGTCACAGTCATGGGACATGTTAAAACAGAAAAAAAAAAAAAAATCCATTAAGGCTTCCTGAGATGTGGAAGCAGAATAAAAGGATGGATTCCAGGTGTATCCGACTTTTTCACAGAAAAGTTTCCACTGAGTTTAACTAAAGTGGGCCAGTTCAAACCTCAGCCAAACCATGCTGAGCAGCTCTGCTGCCAGGCAGTCAAATTACCGTAGGAAGACAGGACTGGAAGGTCCTCTTGGGTCACCGAGTCAGGCCCCCTGCTAGCATGGATTGTTTCCTTCACCAACTAGTCAAGCTCCATCTCACATGCTGCTGGTTTGGGGCTAGTCAGTCCTGGAAAGCCGTCCTGAACAACCTCACTGTGCTGATAGAAGCCTCCTTTCCAGTCCTAGCCTAAAGGTACCTACAGCGATTTATACTCCCTTGATTGGGGATGAGCAGTATCCTGCCTCTTAAGCTCTTCTCCTCCCATGCCTACCTCTGCATTCCCCCCATCTCAACTTAGCAACGTATACAAATATCTTCAGGGCGAGCGTCAGGAGGATGGGGCCAGGCTCTTTTCAGTGGTGCCCAGTGATAGGACAAGGGGAAATGGGCACAAACTGAAGTTCCACCTGAATATGAGGAAAAACTTCTTTACTGTGAGGGTGACAGAGCATTGGCACAGGCTGTCCAGAGAGGCTGAGGACTCTTCTTCTCTGGAGACATTCAAAACCCTCCTGGACACAATTCTGTGCAACCTGCTCTAGATGAACCTGCTTTAGCAGGGAGTTGAACTAGATGATCTACAGAGGTCCCTTCCAACCCCAACCATTTTATGATTCATATTATCATACTATGCTTTTCCCAGTAGTATTTAATCTTTCTTGAGCACCAGGCATTAATGGGGTGTATTGCATATTCAGTATTGCAGATCACTGTGCAACAGCACTCATACTCTCCTTTCTCCTCTAATTACCTTCCCCGATACCTATTAGAATCTCATTCACCTTTGTAATAGGTGCAATGCATTGGTATATTCGTACGTTGCACGGGCTCAATCAGCCAGAGTGATATGTGCACGGAGACAGCTACGGACTTTGCCTCCCAAGACTTCAGGAACAGAAATAGGTACTTTTAGGGGTTATTAAATCTGATGTATTTTAGATGTCTTTTGGGGTAAAATATTTTATGACTTCACAGACTCCATAAACCAGATCTGACTACAAAGGCATCTCCACGCAATTATCTCAGATGTAGATGTCCACAATGACTGATACGTATACTTTTATTATCCTCTCAACCATTTTTTGTTGGTAAGCTACTTGGTCATAACATAAATTCTTAAACAGGGCTGAGTGCATGACCTTACACTTTGCATTTCATAATTCCATGCATCACGCATTAATTCAATGATGATTCAATGGTTATGCAATCCTTCCTACAGCATAGCCTGATACTCTAGAAATTGATGGTGCTTTCTACCTGTGTTCTCCGAAAATGTCAGTAATATTTTTAGAGTGAATAGTATTTCCATGGACAGTTGATAAAAGAAAAAGCCTAGTACTGATCCTAAAAGAGCACTTCCAGCCTTATATTTCACCTTTCAGGAAAATTCGGAAGATGTCACTTCCCTGGCTACAGACTCAACATCTTGGCATGTTTGTGACTCCAGAAAGATAAAATCTGTTCAGTGCTGCTTCTTTGTTTTGCTAGGTACAAGTTGAACACTTCCGTGCAGAAGAGTTAACAACATGT
>JAVJGJ010000047.1:56662334-56700410 GCA_035590215.1 Microhierax caerulescens | reverse complement strand
TTATTTTATTTTATTTTATTTTATTTTATTTTATTTTATTTTATTTTATTTTATTTTATTTTATTTTATTTTATTTACTTATTTTTTTTTAGTGATCTGCAGACACTGATTATTCCTATTTACCGGTCATTGTCTCATGCTTACAGAACTGTTGGCCAAAAAGGATAAAGCTAGCAATTTTGCTTTCAGCTGACCAGTAACTCCAGTTTATCCATACTGACAGAGTTTTTTTCAAGATCTGGTTTTACATCTGGGACAGACTTTTTTGAGCACTGAAGGTTAAATATGTGTAGTTAATGTTAGTGCAATCTCTGCTGAATCTGATTTTATATTTAACAGAACTTATACACGTTGATGTGTGAATATCTAAGGGTATCAGATGTTGCAAATTCACATCTTTCAATAAGCCATGAATATTCTAAATGTTAACATTCTCCCCAGATTTTACCACATATTTTCAGGTTTCATTATCATACACAGAATCCATTGCTTAATGGCAGGGGGAGATTAACTTTCTGGATCTCAGGCTAATCTCCCCAGAAAGACTTGCAGAAAGTAATAATTCGCCCCCAACTCCTCTAATCACATTTACTTCCAAGAAAAATCTATAGAAATGGGATATTAGGGGAAAACCCCAGAAGTTTTAGCCACTTTCTGAGAAATCATGGGTTAATCTTTTGACTTTTATAAAAAAAGCCCTATAAAATATAATTTGGTCTTGCAATCAACATTTGCAATGCAAAACTGACTGTTAACATAAAATAATGTAAACAAAAAAATGCGCTCTGTTTTCCTACCTCTTTCAAGAATTTTTCTATCCCAGCAGCTGAGAACTAAAACACTGGGTACTTAAAAGCACAACCACTAACAGCAATTGTTAGCAAAAGCCAACATTTCTTGTAGCAGCATCTACTATTAAACAACTCACTACATAAACAGTAAGCCCATTAGGGCTGCAATGTCAAAGATGCTCTGTAAGCTGAACAGGCAAAACATTTCCATGAGGACTGCAAGCCAGCAAAGCGCTCCATAAGATGTCAACAGGGAAATACAATTCAGTCTTAATAGGTTCAGAGCTTATGTAAGCCTTGCTTATAGGATAGCCTATTAAAAAAGCAAGCGAGCTAGTGACATTACTGGAAGCACAACCTGCAGCTTCCTAGAACATGCAGAATAAGACGTTCAAAACTCCACGCAAAGTCGCTGTGCTGGCTGTAAGGTTAGTGTGTTCTGGACCAAAAATGAAAGGAAATACAAACAATTCCCTGTACAGTGACAGCCGAGGTGATACTCACTCCTGTATAGAAAACAGATCTGGAAGCCCTTCAGCCTCATGAATGGCTTAAGAAATAAAATCATTACAACCAGCCCACGTGCCTTTCTTCTAGTAAAACAACATCTGTTCTGCAAAAAACAGTAAAGCCTTCATTCCTAATTAGTAATGCAGCGCTAGCAATTTTGTATTTGGGGTATGAACAAGTTTTTCTAGGTGACAACTTGATTCATTGAATTAAAGGCACGTAGCAATGTGAGATTTGCCATTTCTGGATAAAACAAATGGTACATTTGCACACGCTGTAAGGAACCGATATATTGATAATAGCCTTAAACATTAATCAGCACACAAATTCAAGCAGAGTTGCTGCAGTTCCCTGACTCGGTAACCACCAGGCTGGTCTGGATGGCATGGCTTGAGGTCTTGGGAAAGTGGGATCGAGCTAGTGCTTCCCATCCTGGAAAAATCTTCTGCGGTAACATAAGGCAGCCACCCATGTGCACAGCAGGGGTTGCCTAAACCCCTCACAGCCACGGATGAGGAGCCTCTGCGACACTGCTGACACGCTGAGCTTGTGCAGACACAGGCTCACCCAGCCTTGCCTTGTACGTAAAGGAGGTGACCTCTCAAGAGCATAAAAGTTGAATTGATGAACGCTCAGGTGAGACTCCCACCACCAAGACACCTAGGGTGAAGGGAACTAAAGGGACACCACTGGATCTGTGGGTGCTGAGATCTCCCCCCACCCCCTTCTCCTCTCCTCTCACTCTTTATGGAACAGTGACCAGATCTAATAACAACGCGGCACAGGACTTGCTTATCCAGTTAAAATAATCACCACTGAGATACCGTACCTAACCATGTCTTGTATTTAGTATTACTAAATCAGAAAAATGGTTGGTTGGTGTCATTTCACCTTAATTCAGTCCAAGGGTATCACAAACTAGGTTGCCAGTCCCAAATGACATCCTAAATGACTGCTTCCAGGTCACGACACACACCCACCATGAAAGGGAGAAAAAAAACATCTTGAGAACTCACCACCAGGTTTCCTATCACCATGACCAACAAGAAGACGAGAAGGCACAGTGGCTGCCCAGCTACCTCCATGCAGTCCCACATGGTCTCGATCCACTCCCCACACAAAATTCGGAAGATGATGAGGAACGAGTGGAAGAAATCGTTCATGTGCCACCGTGGCAAATTCCCGGTTGTGCTTATCTTCCTCACATTGTCAATGTAGCTTTTCCCAAAAAGCTGCATTCCTACCACGGCAAAAATAAAGACGATGATTGCCAGCACAAGAGTGAGGTTACCAAGGGCACCTACTGAATTACCAATGATTTTAATGAGCGTATTTAAGGTCGGCCAGGACTTTGCCAATTTGAAGACTCGCAGCTGTGAACAAAACATAAACAACAGTGTCAGTTCACAGAAGCAACAGACATTTCAACCAATGAATTATTAAAGTGGTTAAAACATGAAAGATGTTAAATACCCCAGTGTGTTTGGTACAAGGTGATTTTAGCTATACCTCCTGTTAACCCCACTACATCTATTAATAAAATATCAGTCGGGCTTCTTGGATGGGAATTAAGTTTTCCAGAGCTATGTTCTGTCTTGCTAGATAGATGTGCTTTTAGAGGCTCATTCCCCCAGTGTCATGGTGGGGAGAGGATGGAAGGAGGAAATCTCAGGTCTTAATATTTCCTTTTCCATTGCTTTTGCTCCTCAAATTAAACAGCCTGGCAGGCATCTAGTGGGATGGGGTTTCAGGCTTGATCCCACAAAGAGAGAAGCAATTCCTCTGTGTTTCAGAGCAAGCCTCAGCCAGATGCTATTAGCTGTTAGATCCCAGGGTGAAAATCACCTCTGTGCTGAGGATCACGCAGTCTATGCACAACCCACGTCCCACTTAAAACCTATTTTAAGGATGTAAATGGTGCCTAACCCTTGTTCTATGTTTTCAACTGAAGGTTTAATTTCAGCTCTATTGAAGAAGGATTGATCAAAAACTGACAGGAGACCCTCAGGACCTAACACCAATGGTGAAATATTTGCATTTTTGAGCAGTGCAGAGAATTTAAAAAAAAAAAAAAAAAAAAGTCTTCTGTTAAATGTAACCATAAGGGCTTATTTTCCTGGTCTTTCCAAGTTGTGAAGCCATATCATGGCCAGAATGATTAGCATGGACATCCTGGTACATGAAGTGCAACACAAATCTCAGGCTGGCAAGGAAACTACTTTTCTGTTCCAATATGTCAACAGTCTCTCATTAATAGAATACCACTACCCTGTGCATAACAAAGGAGCTGACAGCTAAGGAGTTCCCGTGAAAGACAGATGCTATGTTATGCTGATCAGTTCTAGGGAAAAAAAAAAAAAATCACTCCGTGAATAATTCAAAGACATTTTCTTTTGACAACATTTAAAAGAACAGTGGCATGTTTATAACATAATTTAGGAATAACAGCTTCTAAACCAACAAGTTACTGGCTCTTGCATTTCTTGGGCTATCAATTATCTGACTGTGCTAACAGGTGTACAGGTATAAAGTGGCAGATTTCTATTACAAATTGGAACTCAAACATTTTAAGTGTGCTACAAGTACCTGGCACAGCTAGAAGGAATCAAATTATGTTCTCATTTACCCTGATGTAAATCTGGAACAATTCCATTTATCCCGCAGCCTGTAATTAGTGTCATGTACTGTTCATCAGTTTGTAGCAATTAAGTCTTTATTGGCAGATGCGTTTTTAAGAAAATATGTTGTATTCGTGTCAGAGTTTGTATGTAATAAACCAAGAGGGGTAAGAACAGAGTAAGACCATTACCAGTCGAAAGGAGCGTAAAACTGACAGGTTTCCCATGCTGGACAAACCCAGTTCCATCAGGCTTAGAATAACAATTATGCTATCAAAAATATTCCAGCCCTGCTGAAAATAGTAGTAAGGGTCAAGGGCAATTACTTTGAAGATCATTTCTGCTGTGAAAATCCCAGTGAAGACCTGCAGAAAGAAAATATGAAGTCAAAGCAACCTCTTCAGCACACCTTGCTCGCAGACTTTGCAGTGATAGAGGTGAACACAGTGGACAGCCAAAACCATTTTACAATAATGCTTTATTTTTCATGGCTGATTCTTTAATTGCTATTACAACTTTGTCTACTCTTTCCACAGTAATATTTGATGCTGCTGTAAGCTTACAGTGACAACTGGGTTCAAGCTTTGGATCGGAACATACGTTTCCATCTCTTTCCATCATCTGCGTAATCCCAATGATAAAAAAGGAAGCGTAAAGGTGCCTTTTATTAAGGTTAAATCTATTAATTTCAGTGGAGAAACCCAAATGAATGGAGTGTGAGTGTTAAGGGGTATTTGGGCTGTAGCGTATGTGCTGTATTATCCCTTTTTATTTTGTTATCATTATCAATGCCAGGGCAACGCAAGCCTCCAGTCATTCTGAGGTTATTGCTGGCGGCGGAGGTGATTAGAAACTCTAATTTGAGTCCTGGCCTTTTTTTTTTTTACAAATAGTCACAGCAATTTTCTTTTCATAGCATCCCGGGAACACATTGCTTATTTATGACCCAGTTCAAATGTCATATGGTGGAACTCCTAATTGGAACATTTTTCTTTCAAACAACATATAAATATTACCTATGAGGCAGAGGGAGAGGGAAAGGGAAGGCTGCTGACAGCAAATTCAGTTTTAACACATTCCTGCAAAGTATCTCAGAGAATCAGATCTTGTCCTTTCGTATGCCCTCTTTAAGTAACAGTTTAAATGCACAACGCCAGGCTACAGTCAACTTAAAATGACAAAATGTGGGCACTGAGTTCTTCGTATACAGTTTTATTTTCATTCCAAGTCCCAGCACATGCTGCACAGAGTTTCACGTTTCTGAAAATATCTCTATTCTGTATGTATATTAAAGCACATTGTTTTCTGTGAAACAATCAACATTAATGCACTGTGTTGGTAAAAAAAAAAAAAAAAGAGGAGGGAACCCAGAGCTTACATATCAGTAACATACAGTCAAGGAGAGATGTTTTCCTTCCAATAAGGTGAATATTTGCAGCATTATCCCAGCAAAACTGATCAATTCTGAGCAACAGAGATGAGAAACCCATTGAGATGTGGAAGGGAAAAGTTACAATTATATAATTATGTTATTAAGGAATAAAAATGAATTGTCATAAGCCTGCATTTGAGGAATGCCTAACTTTACTCTGTAATGCTTCAGGAATTAATTCTTCTAAGTGGCCATTTAACACAGTTCCTTACGTAAAATACCTTTTCTTTCTCATCAAGAAAATCATACCTTGGACTGCAGCAAAACCTTAGGATATAACATCCCATCACCACCTCATACCAAGAACCTAACACAACGCCCTGTCTCATATTCCTAACTACCCAACAATTTCTGAATCACGGTGGTCAGAAATACCAAAGATTCTCACCAGAGCGCTCCAATTTCCCTTAGGACAGAGAACAAGACAAAACTGGATGTCTGTGAAATTGTATCCAGGGGACTGCCTTAAAAACCACGCTACCACGCTGCGAACATTATGCAACCGTCTTGCTGAGAAATGACTCAGGAGGATCACTTTCTTTGCCTGAATCATTTTAATCAATAGCCTTCTGAGAAAGAAATGTCACAGCAAGATAGCAAAATGTCTGAGCCCTCTTAAAGGCATCAGGAATCATATATGGTTACTAGCTACAAATTTCAAACGGCAGTTGTCAAGTCACCGGCACCTGGTACGAGGCGACTGCGCTTGTCCAGGAGGCTGGATATTTAATATGATCAAGGCTGGAAAGGAAACAAGTAACTTAAGATCCCACTGGTGCCAAGTATGACACTGCTGATTTGGAAGATTTTGCCTTTAAAAAAAAAATAAATCTATAATTTCAGCCTTTTAGTTTTAATAAAGTGTGGTATTTCAAGTTCAAAAGGAAAACAAAAATTGGGGGAATCTTGCTCTATCTACCCATTTTTTAAACGGTGTCACTGCATAGGCAGATGAATGAACATAAAGATGTACATGAGCTTGGCTGGCCTTCTGATCACATTTGAAAATGTTGATTCCTGTAAGTGATGAACTAAAAAAGTCTGAAGGTAGCAGATGCTGCATGAAGTAGATGGACAATTACAGTGGGAGATCTTCAATGACTGGCAGCAGACAAAGAATTGCTCTCGGAAAAAAACAAAACTGTATTCTGCTTTCATTCTTTCCTTTCTCTCAGAAACATTTGTTTTGGGGAACAAATGCCAAAGATCTGCCCTTTTTAATATTTCGCCCCATTTGATGCTAGTATAATCACAAGAGGATTAGATGCAATGGGCAGGTGACAGCCAGCCAGCGCAGGGGCAGAGGAGGGGTCTGGCAGCCTGTGGCTTTGGGGATGCAGTCACCTGGCAGCCTGCCCCGGGGCTGGGACTCCCTTCACTTGCACAGGAGACTGCAAAAAATGTCAATTTTCATTACTAATGACTCTGCAAAATCCTCCGCAAAATGGAGTTACCTTCCTCTGACCTGCTGTACTCGCAATCAATCCAATTATGCAGGTAAGTAAGTATGTAGGAAGGCGGGTGAGGGGGAGCTGGAACGGTCTGGCTGCTCACAGACTCATCCTGGGATCTCAGGGGAAGGGGAGCCCCATGCCATCAGCCTGCTACAAAAAAAATATTAGCAAGCTGTTTTGCTTATTTTACGCTTTAGCTTGAAAAGGAGAAAATAGCTCTAGGCAGTGCTGAGAAACACAGTGAGATTATTTTCTTTTTTTTTTTTTTTTTTTTCAAAATTGTGCAGAATTTGCTTTGCAATTCTTCCCTCTAGTCATTGTGTCTCTTGCCTTGTTGGCACTTGGCACAGCCCTGCTCAGCCCCGGCAGGTCTGCAGGAGCTGTGCTGGCAGGAGGGATGCCAGGGGCTACAGTTTCACTGCCCGTGGTCTGCAAAGGGAGAAGCTGATCCAGCAAAAGCAGAGCAAGGAGCAGACACATTTACTATCCCAAGTGCCAGGTGGAGAAACAGCAACGTTGCCACCTGCTCTGATGGATACTGGGTCCGAAGGAGTTTTTTTAAGTCATCTTAGAAAGCTAACAAGTTGTTGAGCAACAACAAGGGAGGCTGGCTGCAAAGTGGAGCTGGATGCAGTTCTGTGAGATGACTTTCTGAGCGACCCTTATCTACTGCTTTCTGCAGAGCGTAAGAGCATGGGTTTGAAGCAAGAGAGACCCGAACAGATTTTTGCTCAGCACAACAACAGAGGGAGATTTGCCAAGACACAGAAGCTGAAAAACTGGAGACTGCTCCCACAGCCTAGGAGAAGCAGCTCAACCCGGCCAAGGAGGCCTAGAGCTGAGAATAACAAGGACTAGGCTAAAAAAAAAAAAAAAAATGCATATGTGGTGTACCAGATATGCTAGGACTGATTGAAAAAGCCTGATTATTGCTACTACCCACCTAAACCTGCCAGCGTAGGATGAGTCTCACTAAAGGCAGACGTCGCATCTGTAGTGTCTCTGCATACTCCCACTGTAGTCACTGGCCTCCAGGACATAGTTCACCTTATCCAAAAGTAAATGTCTTTTAAAACATCACATTAATCGTGCCTTGAAACTGTCTATTACTCTCCACTGACTTCAAAGGGAGACAAAGGCAACCGGCTCAGAGGCTCCTGCGCTGTAAATATCGAAAGCGGGGCAAGGTGAATCCCACTTTGAGATACCGCAGCCTTCGTTTGTACAGAAATGAAGGGATTTTTTTCATCTCTGCTGTGACCTTCTCAATGCAAACTTAGCAGCATCCACATTCCAGGGTACTCCAGACATCCTTATGGTATTACAGAATATCTCTGCTTCTACCACTAAATGTGAGGGGCAATTCCACCGCACCGTAGCTAGATGGCCTGTGCCTTTTCCAACACGTACTCTTCTAAAATTAAAAGGATTTTATACACTAAGTTTTAAAGCAGTAAACCACAGTAACTTTTAAATATAAACTCAGAGAAAGACGATTAAAGAAAAAGCTTCTGTTTTGTACTAACTGCAGAATTTGAGTGGCCCCCTGGGGTAACAAATTGTACCGCATCGCCTCTGGAAAGGCTTTTCTGCTGTCCCTGCAGTTTGGCTGCAGATCTGTCACTCTGCTTTGCCTTGGAGAAGTGCACTCTCTGCTTACTTTGCAGCTCTATCCCCGGCTGCTCCAGCCTGCACATGGAGAGTTTCCCCTCAAAGCATCAGCCACGCTTTGCTCCATGTCCCCTCTGCCCGGGGGGGGGTTGCATGGGACCCAGCGTATGCTGCTGGACAAGGCAGGGAGGCACAGCAGGACATACAGGGACATACAGAAAATATACCCTAGGTGCCTTCCCACATACGTATCCAGCTACGAACGAACACCACTCTATTTCCCTCCAAGATCTTGCCTTGGGTTTTTTTATAGTTTGTTTGGTGTTTGGGGTTTTTTGTGGGTTTTTTGGTTTTTTGGTTTTTTTTTACTTAAAAGTCACTATTAGTCACAAAGAACTGCTGCCTTATCATTGCTTTACCAGAAATCCCAAATAAACCTAATTAACCTTTCTCTTATCTTGTTTCCTTAAACAGATACAAAGTAGATAACTATCAGGAACAGCCCAGAAACATAGCTTTAATGGTTACTAATAATGTTAGAATATGTCAGTTTAATAAAAATAGACCCGTGTCCTTCATTCATTTTTGTTCACCCCTGGAAAGAGGTGACTACACGGACTTTTGCTTGACATAGGTTTACAGTTGGTCTCGATGATTCTAAAGGTCTTTTCCAGTCTAAATAGTTCTCTGATTCTATGACATGTCATAGGCCAAGCAACGCTGAGAGCATATGAAAACAGGGTCTTCCAAAATGGCAGCTAAAACTTTAAAAAGCGACAAACACATCTCAGGTAGCACTTCAAGTCTGCATTCACTTACCAAATTGCCTATGTAAAGCATGTGGTCAAACTCTTTTGTCATCTTATAATGCTCCAAAGCCATGAAAAGCGTGTTCAGCACAATGCACAGGGTGATGGTGAGGTCGGTAAATGGGTCCATTACCACGAACTTGACAAATTTCTTGATTAAAAGCCAAAGTGGGCAGCAATCCCAAATGAGAAATTTAACAGCAAAGTGGTTCCAGCAGGGAGGACATTTCTGGTGTGATTCCTCAAGCTCTAAGTCACAAGCAGTAAAGTAACAGTCAATTCACACCAAGTTATATGACAAGAAAACACTTAAAATGACTCATAACATAGAGGAAGACCCCTGAATTACCCCAAACTTTTTTTAGGATAAAAATATTTCTTTCCTAACCAGCTGGCAAACTACAGACTTTGGGGGTTTTTGCCAGTTGACCTGCACTTAGTAGACAGTGACCTATTCTGAAAGTAATAACCTTTTAAAAGTGTCACAAGCATAAAGGGAGAATCACACTAAATATGTAAAGTCCAGTATTATATCTGCATAGCCTCAGATTTTTACTCTGTTTTCCATTTTGCCAAGTTCAGATGGATAAGGATACAATGCCTTCTTTTAACTTGGAGTGGAATACATTTTTTTCATCCTCAGGTCACATTTTAGGAGTATCTTAAGTAACACTTTTTAAAGCAGTTAAGAGATGAAAGAGATTAAATCCAATATTTAGAGCTGATTTAAGCACTTGAAAGCTAGATTATCACTGGTTATCAATAGGGTTTCTGTTCTTCATGTGCAATCCAAAACCACATTAAGCATCTGATTTCTTTTGAAAGGCCCACATACAAAATCAGGGGAGTGCATAAGTCACTTTGAAAATGCTACTAAAACTCCAGTGTGCTTTTTAAAGGTGCTTTTAAAATATTACCTAAAATACAACCTTTATATGTTCATTTTACTTGAGCACAAAAGAATTGAAATAGCTTCATAAGTATAATTTGTGCTAAACGGTGAAATAGAAAAGCCAAAAAAGACAGTTAATGACTGAATGATGATTAGCGGAATTGCTTAATGCTTTCCTTTTCTGATTCCTTTATGGGCATGGAATGCTGTATAACTGTTTTAGTCTATATAATTAGAACCTGCACTGATAACAGAAAAACTTTAGCCAAGGCTGTTATTTCAATCGGTTTATAAACAGCCTCCTCTCATGTCAGGATGAACTCTCTGGGCATTTTTCTTCATTGGACAACAGAACTACGGTATTAGGTGTCTTCTAGCAAGCTTTCAAAGTATCCGATGATATCCTACACGCACAGGATTTGCACAGGCATTTACACAGCTCCGAGATCTCTGGGAAACCAAACTGCTCACAAGAAATAAACTATGTCTTTCCAGCCTCCAAACAGAATGTTTAGAGGTAAATATCTAAAATGATGTGAGAACCATCCATACCCCAAGCAATTTCAATGCAAAATCCTAAATTTGCATTTTTTTTTTGAAAGCCACCTCTGAAAGTAATAGTTTAGGGCAGTCACTTCCTAAAGGTTCTAATTTTCCAGGTAAATCCAGAAAACATCTGTCTACATCCATACCCCTCATAATCACTCCTCAACAACCCTGCTTATTCCACTGTTATTAATTTGGGGGCCTACATGTTGGACATATCAAATTAGTGTCTTTTTCCTGAGGCTCCACACCACACAAGCCCTTTTAAGTCCAAGTCGCTGCTATAAGGGGTAGTTGCATCCCTCTCAGCCTCACCAGCATGTTATTTCTCTATCCTTTTGCCAGTTTTTGAGCTCCTGGACCTTCTCTGGTGAGCTCGTTCTACTGGTTGACCCAGCTGAACACCAACCGTACAGGTAAATCAAACTGCAGGAACACAGCAAGGGAAGGAGGAAGGTGTGACTGTCCTCTTTTGGCAGTGATGTGGCATTAAAATGGTTTAAATCAATTAAGAAGCCACATCCTTTCCCACCACAGGTGATCTTTGGAAATTACGAGATGTAATAGTGGTTTTGAAAAAAAAATCTGCTAAAGGAAGAGTAAAATTGGACTCAACTTTTTTTCTTCTACTTTATATTGTTTTAAAAAAATGGTCAGAAAAACACAGTCAAAGTTTGTATCGGAGGTATTTGTACTCTGATTTTTAAATGAAAAAACCCATGGTCCTTCCTCGTCTTCAAGGCTTTACAATGTCTGGGAAAATCAGCCCGATGACGACTGCCCAAGAGCCGAGAGGAGAAACCAGGTAACTGAAAGGGAAGGGATTTCTGGTCTGGCTGTTTCACAGTCAGGCACAAATCATAGAGCTATTATTACAGGTAAAGCCTGTGATAGATTTTATTCTTATTCGATATTCCTCTTGTTAACACGTATTCAGTTTCAATGACTAATCAAAGCCTGGGAGTTAGGAAACCTTTGATAAGGATTGAAACAGTTTTCCACATGAAGCTAAAAATGTATGTCCTCTGAGTTACCCTAGGCTTGATGCTCTCTGTTTCTGTGGTAAGAAATAATAGTAATTACCATTACATAAATAAGAGGTCCAGCTCAGACCTTTTAGGCATTCTTAACATATTACAAAGAAGCAAATCAATCACAAAGCTAATTGCTAAAAAACCCTCAGAGAACAAATAAAATGTGGAGTAAACTAAACACTGGAATACATTGAAGTTATTATTTACCTATTAAGAATACAACTCTTTATTTATTTAAACATATATGTATTTGTACTGGCCACAATACTGGTGAATATAACCACAGGGGATGGTAAAAAGCTGAGGAAGAAGGAGGGCTTTGTGGTTTCACGTTGGGCTGTCTCCAGAGGGCTAGGTCCAGTCCCTTTCTGCAAGGTATGTCCCAGATAAGCCCCTCTGGCTTGCCTTGCCTTTCTATTCATCAGTAACACAGTGAGGCTGCAGGAGAATCCAAAATTTCCCTTGCTCCACACTGTGCTCTTGACAAACATTTTTCTACAGTCTTAGCTGCTGCCTTGTATCTTGTTTCAATTCACAAAGTAGGGGACATGAGGAACTATAAGAAGCCCTTTCGTGCTGCATGTACAGAACCTAAAATGTGAAGTCTTGCTATAAGTTGTTGTCTTGCTGTCGATGAATTTGTGAAAAAGAAGTGCAAAATTCCTGCATGTGGAAAGGCAGGGAAGGGAAATCCCCCTTCACCTAATGAGCAGCCTAATGAGCAATAGAAATATTTGCTTGGAAATATTTGCATGGACAAATGGGTCCTTTGAGCATCCTTAAATTTCCTTAAATGAGTGGGATTCAAACACCCATCAAACTGCTTGTCCCACTAGCTGCTCTGCAAGGAGGAGACTTTTTCCCCCACAGCTTGGAAGTTCTTCATGTAGCTGGTGACTGCACATGCCAAACTTTGCATCAGCTCTGGAGAGATGAGATAGAAATGTACGTACAGTCACCCAGTCTGGTGCTCCTCCACCCTGCATCTTCATTAGCCCTGTGTAATCAAATGCCACGGGAGCACAAAATCTTACCAGATCTGATTTTGGTTATATAGCCAGCATTTTTTTTTCAGGATTTTTACAAGTCCATGGGTAAGATAGTTATTATTTTGCCTTCTGTTACAACATTACCTCTGTCATAGGGGTTGCAATAACTTTCTATAATGCTTTCTTGAAAAACAATGAGAGTTTAATATTAGAGTTCTTTGTGTCAGTTTGTTCCTGCCAATCAAGATGCATATGGCTCTGAGCTGGGCAATTAAAGACATGTCTTACCTTCCAGGGCACTGGTGATGATGCTGACAGCGCTCACTGCCCTCTGCCTCTGAAAGGGTTCATCCGAGTGGTCCACCGACGGGCGGTGGGGCATTAAAAGCTGCTTCTTGCTTGCCTCATCTGAGGGAGAGGTCTGTTTAAATGAACACATTGGATCAGCAGAACAAAACCAAGGCAGATACGGGGTAGCATTTGCAAAATTGACTAAGCACTATTTTTCCCATTTGAAAAGTCCAAAGCTCACCGATTTCCCTATTAGACACATGCTGACAGAGTATTGCTTTTGAAAACGACACTTTGAGCAATTTTGGAAACTTTGTCCTGCCATTTACCTTCATGTTTTCCAGTGAAAGATGCAGGTGAAAATAAAGGAATGCTTCTGATGCCAGAGAAACAGCCATGCTGCTTCAGCAAGCACTTTGCTTGTGAAAGAAGCCCTGCATAATTACATTAATTATTCCATTATTTCTGAAATGTGTTAACTGTTTAATTATACTGCTAGAAGAGAAAAAGGGGTGTGGGCAACAGCTCCATTACAGGCTTCTGATATCATACCAAGCAAACTGAGTCCTCAACACATGTTTTCTCTTGTTTTGAAACACTGCCAAATCTCAGGAACAAATTGTCATTCTGGTGATCTTTGGTGTCAGGGATTCTGAAGCTCCATAATTAGGGGAGAATCTCAGCTTCTTTTTTTTTTTTTTCCTTAGGAAAAATAAAAAATAACCCAAGCTCTCTTATTTTCATGTTTCTCAAGGAAAAGTTTTTTTTAAAAAGCCCCAAACCCAAAGAAAAACACAAGTCCCAATCTGTCTTTATTTAATGCTTCATTTTAAATTAGTTTTATGTTTTTTGAAGGCTTGGGCTTCAGAATTCAGCCAGAAACACAGTATAGCTGCAGACACACACTGTAATAAATACTTTATATTGTCAGCTCACAGGAGCAAGACGTTAAGACTTTTATTATTAAGAGGTCCCACTTATACAGAGACAAATCCCACTGGCTTTATTCCTCCAGTTCTCCCACAGGCAGAAGAAAAGGTGGGGGCTGAGGTATAAGGATCTGGGAAAGCCAGGTTCATCATCATTCTCTGTCACAGGCCTCCTGGTTGAGACACTCACTCTCACGAAATAAATGTTTTAACAGCCTGTCCTGCTCCTCCAAGCATAAAGGCTGTGAGGTCTGAGACAATATGTAAGCAAGAGAGATGCACTGTAGAGAGATGGGTACTGATGGCTCTTGAAATATAGCTCAAGGAAATGTGAAAGGAGAAGAAATCCTTATGAAGATGATAGCTCCTGGTTTATAGAGATGTCAGAGTAGCTGCTTTTGCCTCTCCATAGTCAAATGAGCTACAGGAATTGGATTCAGTCTTCTGGATCTTCTCATCACTCAGGTCTGAGATGGCCCTAACCACACCCAGTAGCACCCAGGATGCCAACCAAGATATGCCATGGGCAGCAGCTCCACAGCTCTGCCACCTGCACCCAGAGGGACTCGGGATCCCTCCTCTTCATTTCTCTACCGAAACCGCTCTTCAAGAAAGGCAACTCTGAGAGAAAGGCAGGAAAAAGCACAGGAGCCCTACGAGCTGTCTGTCTGGAGTGTGATCTCTTCAGGGCAAGGGACATCCCCTTGTCAGATGGTCACAAAGGACACAGATGCTTGGCCACTGGTTGACACCGAAAACAATAGCCAGAATACTGGTCCCAGGTCACTTCAAAGTACTGCAGTTAAAAATACCATTCACTGCAAGACCAGAGAAGGGTAAGGACTTAAAACATTAAAGCAAGCACTTAAAACATTAGCTAAGCCAAGAAAGCAGTAATGCTTCAAAACAGCTTTTTTTTTTTTTTTTTCCTTTCTAAAACGTTCTCTTTTGTTACAACAATCGGCTCGTCCATTCAGTTAACGACTCAGTCATCTCCAAAGCAGAGGTGTAATCAGAACCTATTCAAAGAGACTCCTGCTTGTGCACAACATAACAAGAAAATTCTCTGTCCTCGCTTTAGGAGCTGGGGAAACCAGGAACGGTATTTCAGATGCATTAGTTCACTTGATGCCCTTCGCCTTAAAAATATCCAATAAAACCCAAAGAAACAACCACAAATGTTTTATTAATGAAGAAAGCATCTACAAAATTGCATAATCGTTTACACCAGTTTGGAGTACATAACAAATACATGGGGCTGAAAACAAATAAGTAGACAAGGAGATAAAAAAACACTAGGGAGACAAATCTCTAAGTAGAACAAAATGAAAAAGTAAAAGAAAAAAAAAAAACAAAAAGGGGGGGGGGGGAAGCCAAATAAACCCCTGACTCTTCCAGTTCCCTCTGTCCCTCTGCCTGTAGAATGAACATTAAAAAACCTCAAATCTCAAATTCCTCTGGATCATCTAACTCCTCTTACACTGTACAATCTTCCCATCCCATCTGACTGGAAGCTTAGGATGTACCAGCAGCATGTCTGTAGGTAGCCCCATCCCCACAAGTACCAGTTTTCTGACTGTCAAGAAGGATACTATATTCCCCTTGATGCGTGCAGAAGTGCTTTTGCAAAAGTTATGGGTTGGTGGCCTTTCTCTGAAAGCCACTTTTTACAGATGCAAAAAGAATTCACTGCAGAGGTAAAAAGTTGAAGGAAAAACATTCAGAGAATCATTCCTCCTGATTTTTTATTCAACTAAACCGGCGTGTAAATGAAAAGTCCAAGTTAAAGAAGTTTGGCATGTCCTTCATAAATAACAATAACAATAACAATAACAATAATAATAATAATAATAATGGTTATTATGATGATGAAAACAATAACAATAATAATAATAGGGGGAAAAAGCAGGGAACTGACTTTTTCCCTGGGTTTGATACAATATCCTCAACCCAACAAGTTTGTTAGTCACTCTTTTTCTTTCCAGCCCAGCACCCTCAGTGCTGTGACCCATGCCATGAGAAGCGGTCCCCAGGACTTCAGGAGCTCTGCTGCAGCCAAGCAGACTGTTAACAGTCACTGCCCTCCACACACACAGGGGTATTTCCAAAGGAGCCTTGTGATAGCTCCTTCCTTCACCTCTGCAGGGGTTAATTTGCTGCTGGCACATGCTGAGAGCAAACGCTGCTGTAAGTGCCAGCCACCCTTGCCCAGCTGCCCGAAGCCCACCGCTCCCTGCCAGCAGGCACGTGGCAGGGGGGCATCCCTGGAGCCAGGACACAGGCTCTGTAGGGCATCCCTGGAGCCAGGACACAGGCTCTGTAGGGCATCCCTGGAGCCAGGACACAGGCTCTGGCAATGGTGGGGTGTAAGGAACATGCCTGTGCTCTTGGCAGGAGGACCAGTCTCTTTCCCAACAGAGCTGTGAATCTATCACATAGCCAGCTTGCCATTTACAATCAAGTATTTTTTCCAGGAAATGAAGTTTCCAACCAGGTGATTTGCTTAAAATTCTTGAAATTACTGAGGAAAGTTTTTGAACTTTTGTTCTTTATAAAGAATAAATATGTGAGAGGGTTTTGGTGGTTTTTTTAATATTTATTTTAGAGCAGAGATAGCTAATAGTTACGCAAGGAATCAGCAACTTTTGCACTCTGAGATAGAAAGCAGCTCCAGGAACGGGACAAACAAAGACTACTATCATCACAGAGAGAATACAGGCACAGTTGTTCATCATACTTATATTCCTATAGAAATTAAGCAAAAATAACAGCAGTCCCTACAGTTATGCAAGGAGAATCCTTAGGACCCAGATGAGAACTCACGATGGAGTTAAAACCCGGCACTTCCAGAGGGGTGAGATTATTTGTGTCGCTCACTGATTGACTGGAAATGTTTCTTCTTTGGATTAGTTAAATTCTATAGGGACAAATATACTATTCAGTAATTTACATGTAAATGAAGATGCATAACACTGCAGAATTATTTTCTTCTGAGTGCCTACACTTCTGAGCTCTGTCAAAACTGTTCTGTGAAGATGTGCTTATACATGGCAGCATTTTAAAGACCACATTTGGGAACTGGGACAAGTTTAATTTTCCTTGTACAGTAAAAATCTTTTCAGGCAGAAAAAGAGGTGGACAGGCCACACCATGAACAATGGACCCAGTAAGGCACTAGCACAAATACTTAATGAGATTGAAGGTGACCATAATAGAGCACAGCATTAAAAAGAAACCATTTAAATTTGTGTATGCTTGATTATTTAAAGAGATGCACAACAAACTGGAACAGCTTGCAATATTTGTGTCAAATCTGACTGGTTTGGGCTTAGGATGGGCTAAAGCAAAGTTTGAAATAAGCAGAAACTACAGCCACAGTGACAACTCTCTGTGTGACAGCAGCAGAGGGCTAGCTAGCTTTTGTCCACACTGGCAGCAATTTTTGGATGGTTCGTTTTGTTGACCTTTATTCTAAGCATGAAAACTGCTAACATTTTCCATTTTCACCAGTCCTGTGGCAAAGCAAGAAGGGGGAAAAAAAAGAAATTTTACCTCCAGGCAGTTTTAGGGTCAACAAGAAAGCCTCAGACCAATGTGGTCAGCAAAACAGGTTTTTTTTGCTCAGCAACAGCAAAAGCCAAGGTCTTTTTGGATGTTGTTGTTTTGTTGTTTTTTTTTTAATAATAAAGACAAAAAAAAGTTTATCTAAAGATAAGCTTCTAAATCCTTAGTTTGCCACTTTGATAAGCAGCCTGGCCTTTCTTAAGGGCTCACTCCCCACTAGTTTTCACTCCTGCCAAGCTAGCAATGCTCAGCATTTCTAGTTTCCTAAAATAATAATAAAAAACCACAACATATGCACTACCAAAAGGAAATTTAGGAAGAGTTGTAAGTGCAAGAGGGACACCCAGGGTAGCTCCAACCTCAGCCTCGTTGCCCTTCCCAAAGCCATGTCACAGGTCTGCTCCTGGGCTGATAGGAAGCTCTGATGAGCAGGTGCCCCAGGGAGAGCGAAGCAGTGGGGACCACCAGCCAGCTGCCCACCTGCAAACAACCACCTCCTCCTCCCGCATCCGTTTCTCTGCCCCTTCTAATCTCAAAAATAATTGGAAAGTCAGGATAAACTAAAAACCTTGCAGTTCCCCTCCAGAAAGGGCTCCAGTTGGCTTTAGGAGGCAAGAGGGAATGCTGTCATGTGCATTTCTTAACCCTTGAGAAATTCTTAATGACAACAAGTGACATCTTACTCATCCTCACCAGATCCCAGGGATAAATTGAGCTCCAGGTAACAGCTCATTAACTTAATCCAATTCTGTTTAAACAGATCAATACCTTGTGAAGGGAGAAGTTACTTTAGCCTCTTAACTCAGAAACATGAAGACACAACAGAAGAATACATAACTACAAGTAAATACCACAGGAATGCGCAGAAACTTTAGGTCGTAGTGTGCCCTGAAGTTACTTACATAATGTATAGACTTTCCCTAAAAGAGGTGAAAGCCCAAACTCCCAGCCCAGCAATCAGCAGAGGCATAAAAAATTTATCAGTTTTCAAACCTTTGCATCTCAGGTCAAGTCAAAAACCATTAGGAATTTAAGCACAGTCACCAGGTTCTGCTTCTGTCTTATTTACACTGGGGTAAGTTTGAGGAAATCAGCAGCTGCACCACTTGAAGAAAACTGGTAGGAGAACAGGATTGGCCCTGATCCAGTTCCTCTGCAGGATACACCACAGCTTTCCAGGAGGGTGACTAGGACTTATGGTGCATTTCTTGAGACAAGCTCCCTGCACCCCTTGGACTTATATGCCTGTTACGCTTCACATCCAGGTGAGAACTGTCTGACCCAGAGCCACCTTTGTGGTGGTGTTTGCACCTGTAATTTCATATTGTACTTTCATACTGTACTACTTTGCTCTTCATACGACCTCAGTGGGCTCTGTAGCCCGAATACTGCTGTGTAACCCTCTGTGATGCCAAGGGCAGCCCCCAAAAAACACTGTCACCACTCCTTGTGAGTGCTCTTATGTGGCATGGGAACATCAGTGTGGGCAGCAAAGTGTGCAGATCTGCATGGGTTCCCTGCAGAGGATGGGATGTCCATCCTCTTACTCAGACTGTGCGCTGAAGGCCCTGGTGACTTGGTAGGACCACTTCGATGGAGAGGAGTGCACAGATGGATGCCAGTCTGCATGGACCATGCCATCCATGGCCAGCCAGGCTGCTAACCAGTCAGACTGCCCCAGCTGACAAGGCTGATGGGCCTAAGCACCATCCATTGAGATTATCTGAGATCTCTCCTGTTTCACTGGCTGTATTCAAAGATTAGGGGGTGGAGACGGAAAGTGTAAGCACACTTGGTTTCTCATGGGAACACACTCACATCCATCTGTGCCAAGCAGCTGGGGCCAAGTGAAGAGTGTTTGAAACTGGCTTTTTGAGCTTACATGCTCTTCTGGAACCAAGTGTCAGGAGAACACGTACCTGAGTCACCAGCCTGAACAGCAGGACAATGTGCTGCAGCCACCTCTCTCAGGGGAGAGGGCACAAGCTGCACAGATGCCTTCACATCAGCTCAGCTGCCACCCGCAGCCATTCCCATGGGCACACAGCCCTTGGCTGGGGCACAGGGTAGCAGTTGCAATGACACAAATGTTGCTAAAACTGATCAAGCTAAAATTCTTAAAAGCGCTTGTGACTTTTTGTGCTTTCTCTGAGAAACCTTAGGAGGTCCCAGTTTGAAACCATCTGCTGAAACTACAGGCTGCTTAAGGGCTGCAAGCTGGAAACTCAAAACCAGAGATGGCCAGATCTTATTTGATGTTTACTGTGCCTTTTAAATCCAAAGTGTTCTTCCAGGCTTTCCCCGACCCAGGATTCAATGGCCTCCCCACTCAGCAGCAATCAGACAGGTGTGTATTATATTCATCTGATACTACTGAGCATCACAGAGGGACCTAAACAAATGCATCTTCAAAACTTAATGCTGTAAAATGTGTTTTGCCAGCTCCATCAACTCAGACATTGTGTTTACATGAGTGAAGCCACACTTACACCTCAGGAAGCTGCATGTCAGGACTTAATGCATATTACAGTGATGGCTTTTTATGGACTGCTCCTTTTCTTGTTCAGGGAAGATACAACGGCATAAGTGGGTCCTTTTTCATCATGGGCTCACACTCATATAAAATAAATAACAGCAGCAGGGTCAATGGGTTTAATGAGGTAACTTCAGCTTCACCCTGCAACATCCTTCTTTTGCCTCCTCCAAACATATCAAGATTCTACAAAAAGAAGCCAGAGGTGCTGACAAAGAAAAAAACTCAATGTAAAATTTTAAACAAGGAAAAGGGAAGAATAATCAAACAAAAAGCCCAGAAGCATGTTGATTTATCTCCCGGCACATTGAGGTGTCGGATTTGCTATTTCCTTCTGCCTGCACTCCACGGCTGAGGCTGCACGTTGGAGCCCAGCGCTCATGGTTCCTGTAGCGAATACATCTGTACAGCAATGGGCTTCTTGCCAATTAGCTTTTAACTCCAGCTCACGTTTTCTGGATAGATTAGATACCAAACCTGTTTTGCAGAAGACACAACATCCTTCACATTGCATCACTGAATGAGCATCTGTTACTATAGCGCCTGGGTGTTATTCCCTAGATGACCAGGGAACTGCCAAGCAAGCTCACCCACCCTGGCTGTTCAATTTTCCACATCCATTTTTTTAAAAGGCAGGAAGCTGGCAAATGAAAAGAAATGCCAGCAGAGCTCAAAGCCTCCCTGTCACCTCAGGACCCAATCCTGTAACACACCAATATTTCCTGTGAAAGGCTAAGTGCTCTCATGCTTTGTTAAGCTTTTTCTGGCATCCAGGAGAGCCTCAGCAGCCTGCAGAGCTGCTTTTCTTACAGAGAAAAGAGGGACATCCAGTGCTCATCTTCTGAGGCCTTTCTACTTTGGTTCAGACTTTTTTTTCTTTAATGCACAGGGCTTTTTTTTTTTTTTTTTTTTTTTTTACCAAGCTAAGTCCAAAAAAATTATCACTATCTACAAATAGTGTTTCTGTTGCTTAGCTGTCTACAGACTGCTCTCAGGACCGGTCTTCCTTGTCTGCAGAGAGTAAAAATGGGATTACCAAAGTCCTAAATGAATGAAGGTGTGAACATCTGAAAAAGCTGTAACAGCCTCAAAACTGTCAGCAAAAGAGATAATTCTCACACCAACCAGCTTCCCACGCGCAGCATGGCCTCTCCTCTCATGTACAGTGCGAGAGTCTATTTGCAGGACTACAGGGAATGCCTGGATAGGTGAGGAAAAAATTCTGCCCAAAGCTTGAAAGGGAAGAAGCTGCCTGACTCTAAAAAAGCTACTTCTCAATTTACTGATAATCTGTCACCACGGCTGGGATCCATCTCGCTCACCTTTCTCTTTAGGAAATGCCTTGCCTAATACATGTTAGAATCACATTTGCTTATTTCCCCACCGATGTAACCTGGTTTTGGCACCTTGTTGCTCTGCTTGAGCTTCATCTCACCTGACTTAAGACATGCGTGATATTCTTCTTCATCTTGGGCTCCCCTTGCAGTTAAATATAACAGAAAGGCACTTTCAGGGAGAGAGATTATTCTGGCCCGTTTTCAATCTCTAAGATGAAATAAATCCTGCCCACACTGATCGTAGCGACTAGACCTCTGTTGCTTTAAAGACTGTTGAGAGTGATGAGCTCCAGTGCAGATTATCTACATTAAAAGAGATAAATTCCCACCACATCAAACTGGCAACCTGTTCAAATTGCCTGCCTGCATAGCAGCTATTTTCAAAACACCATCTCATGGTTTTCCAAGTGAATTCATCCTGGGGTCCTAATGTTATTGGCCTTAAGAGTTTATTTACAGCCTTATGAAATATTTCACAGCAGTGGTACTTTGAAGTAAAGATCCTGGCAATCTGAAAAAGGCTTGAAGTGTGTTGATCATCTGCTCATCTCTTCTGGGTGTTATTTCAATTGGATGCTAAACCCTTCTGGAAACTACCTTTGGACTGTAAGAACAACCCTCCACAGTAGCTATACATAATACCAGAGCTTAGAAGCAAACAGACAGCAACCAGCGGAGTGGGAGAAAAAGCAGTCCCAAGATGGTTAGACTCACACTGAATCGTGTTAAAAACATCATTTTCTAGCCACTGGACAAAGTCTGTATTCAAATGTCAAAAGAAACCAACTTAAAAAATGTCCCTACAAGAAAAGAAAATTCGTATCAAACCGAAGATGTAGGTATTTGCCTCCAGCCAGCTCTGAACAGTTAAGTCTCACCAGAAGTCATGAACCTTTTAGGCGGCACTAGACACAAGCCCGTTGCCTTCCCACCCTGCCTAGGACGGTGGGTCTGGGTTTCTCACTGCAGACTGCACATCGCGTGAACAAATTACAGCAAATTCCAACAACATTTAGAAGGAAACAAGAGCGTGAATCACATACAAAAGTTATAAAGTACTCACCAGGTCGCCTGTCCCAGGTTTTTCCATAATAACTGGGGGGAGCAGTAACCCTGCAGGAGAAGTAGGGTCTGGGTTGAGTGCCCCGGTGCCTCCTCCTATCAGGGAAACCACACCATTGCAATCCACTGAGCTGTTCCTTTTGCCCGTCTGGGTGTAGTTGGGAGTAGTAGGGTGAGAACTATGGCTCACTTGACTTTGCACGCTTGGACGCCTCCCAGATCTTGGAATTAAGAGAGAGCCCCGGTGGCTTTCATTTTCCCCAGCAGTGCTGATCTCATCATCGGCAAAATCTGTTTCGGAGCCAGTGTCTCTGCCACGGAGTCGGAAACTGAATATGCTCCCGTGGCTGGTTCTGCGCTTCACCAAGTTTGCACTGGGACCATAACTAATGCCAAGGAGAGTCTAGAAACCCCCAGAAAGGAAAAAGGGGAAAGAGAAACAACATTTTGCAACACGTTTTCAGGAGCAAGGAAGGTCTGGGGAGAGCAGTAAGTTCCACTTTAAATCAAGTGCTTCAGAGAAAGACTTAATTACACGTATCCAACCTTTGCAAAGTTAAGAGGTTGAACAGTCATTCCTAGCCATTAGGCATTTGTCTAATACTCGACAGTTAAAGATGTACTGAAACAGGAATGGTCAAGGTGGCAGTCACCTCCTAGCGTGATACTTCCTTGCCTTCTACTCCCCACCCCTGTCTGATAAGTGCCAAAGGACCCGGGAAGGCAGCACAAGGAGTGGAAGAGAGGAGCAGGGAAGGGGATCCAGCTCCAGTTTACCGCATTATCACACATCTGTGATCTTCATAACAGCTGGGGAAGGAACGTTGCAGTGGGAGAAGAAGAGATAAAGAAACAGGGCAGGAAATGAACTGCAGGGGAAATGAGAAGAAGAGGGAAGAAGAAGAAGCAGAATACGACGGAAGAAGGTGATAAAGGAAAAAAAACCAACAAACAAACGAGAGCAAGAAGAGGGATATGGTTTATTAGTTTGTAAAATGATTATCCCAATGCATATGGCTGCTTTAAGGGGTAAGTAACCTCAGCACACAGCAGTCTCCCTCACACTCAAATTTTATCAGCCTTGAGGATCCACTCTGATGTCAGCTAGTGAGAGTGCAACTCTGACAGAGCATCAGCAAGACATAGCCAAGGACTAAACAACCTAAACCCTGGCAGAGTAAAAAGGATGTTCAGAAAATGAGTAAGAAATTCAAGCCTATCCCCTGCCCTCGTATCTGAAGAAGAAATTATTGGAGTAAGAGCATCTAGGCAGAACATACTTTTGATTTTATGGCCTGTACAGAATTTTCAGCTTCTTCAGAACTTTCTCATGAGCCAAGTATGTATGAAGAGAGGTCAGATCTTCACAGCATCCACAAACCAGACAAACCAAATGAAGCCTGATTTCATTTTGCACAGTAGCTTACACTACTGAGTTATGTAATGATGCTATTTTGTGACCCTGGTACAAGGAAGAGTACAAAACCCAGGCCCTTTCTAACTAAAAACAACCCGTTTGGATTGCTACCAAATTTTAACTGGTCAGAAATCCATGCCTGGGTTTCCATGGCACAGTCATTGAGACTGATTTCTGATGGCAACACACTTCCAGCTGCTCAGATTGCATCTGAGTGATGACTCAGCTTTACTCCCTCCAACCATGCCAGACACAGCCTTGCGGAGAAGATTTACTATAAGCTTTGAAATGTGTCTCCCATGTTTCTCATGCATATGACATCCAGGGGCGAAAAGTGAAAACACGAAATATTAATCTAAGAAACAAACTGGCAATGTGCAGCTCCAATCCACGGTCATTCTGGTACATGGTGTCTTGAAACCCATCCAGAATGAAGCTAAAGAGCAATTCTAGCTTTAACAAAGGTGTGATTTGTAACGCGACCCATTCCACCAATGAGAAAACAACAAAAACTATTAGATTAAAAAATGCATGTCATTTACAGAAATCCAGCTCTGTGTAAATTTTGTGAGCTGGGGAGTCAATAATTGGTCACATTTACTTACATCACTTACAACTTTTCTATGAGCTTTTTATGGCTGCCAAACATCCCTAAATTCACTGACAACAAAATATAAAAAGACTTAGCCCATTACATGGCTATTCAAAACAACAAAATAAACTGATTTAAACTTTGCCCTCAGTTAAGCAAAGACTAATTATCTGAAGCTATTTATGATCATTTGATACATGTGGCATGTGCAAATTCATATTCATGCATGTCAGTAGCATTTACATAAAACCCTATTTAACAGAAGTCTTACTCTATCTTTTTCCCCTGCAATAGAAAGTAGAAACAAGTGCCACAAAGTTTTGACTTGAAGGCAACTAGCAAAGGAATATAAAAATGTTAATAACATCTTTGTATAGCATTTAAAAAGCCCTCAGAGACCAAGCTTCCTCTTTTCCTCCTCCTCCCTTTTCTTTTTAAGCTTTGCAGCTTTCTTCTAAGAATTTCTTATCTCTAGTAGGGATAGGTCCAATATAATCAGATGAATGAAATTAAAGAAAATAAACCAGACTGTGAGTAATCTTGGAGCAGGGAAAAAAACCAAAAAAAAACCCCAAAAACTGAAACAAAATATATCTGTAAAAATGTTTAATGGGCATTTTTAATTGATTTGGAAAAAAAAAATTGGTAATATATTCCCTTCCACTGTTCTAATACAGACTGTCTGCAGGTCAGTTGTGGTATGAAATATCCGATTTTCTTTACAGCTGAACGTTTCAGCCTTAATTGCCTATTCAGAGCCTGACCTAGCAGCAAAGCGCAGTGTGGAGTAAGTGACATTTCAGACCGTGGCTTACCATTCTCCTCTGACCATCGTCGTAGTCACACTTGGGATTCCTTTGATCTTCCCCATACTCTTCTGCCCCCGAAGATTTCCTTTTCTTTCGCTTATTTCTTCTTTCTTTGGCATTTTTGGATGCTAAAGGTGACATTTCCAATGAGCTGAGTGACATTGAATCAATTCCTTTAGCAGCTAGAGCCTAAAACAGAACATGGAGAAGGTGTAAAATTTATTATTTGAGTTAAGGATCTCAGTGAGAACTAATAATTACTCCACTCAGCAATTATTTTTCATTTTAAGTTTTAAGGTTGTGTAGGAGATAAATTAAAAATTTCAGGTGACCATGAATTGTAAAACCATCTCATGTGGCTGCAACTGGTCTTAACCTGTTTCTAACCTCTACATTTACCTGTGGGAAAATAAACAACAAGCAAGACAGGTTCCTAGTACAAATGCACACAAGCGGGTCTGCCACCCAGAACCGATGATGGAGCATTAGGAATGGCTGCATAAAATAGTGTGATTTATGCAAAGCTCACACACAAGGTCCTTCAACACTTTGGGACAGGAACAGCCTGTTTGCACATGCCTGTGGGTGTACACTGGGTGCACATCTCTGGAGTAACATTTCTGGTGGCAGTTTAAAAAAAATGTCAAGCTGAGGGACCTTAGATTAAGCCCCTGCTGAACTTCAGCCCCCTGAACTGGGAGGGCTGGACAGGAGGGCAGCCAAGCTGGCTGCAGGGATTTTTCCTCCCCATCGCAGACAGATGCTAGGAACCACAAGCAATTCAGCTGGCATGTTTCTGTAAACACTTCTCCCAAGCACCAGCACAGGCAGCTCTGATCTGAGATGCATAGAGAAAACCGCAGATAAGGTGGACTTTGCTTTGCCATGTGCTTCAGTGCTGTGCCGGTTATCTGGAGGGATTGCTGCAGGAGCTGACTGATAACAGACCAAATGCTAGAAACCCAGCAGTAGTCGAATGCAAAAGCCTGAGTGCCCAGAGCCACAGTCTTGGAAGCAAATGGGCAACCAGGAGGGAGAACCAACAGGTGGAGGGAGGAAGCGGCAGCCTGAACCCTCGCACTGGGTCCCCATCTGCACCCTCGCACTGGGTCCCCATCCCTGGTGCGGGCAGGAGGGCACTCCTGCACAAGCTTTGGGCACAAAGCACCAGGTCAGGTTTTGAGGTGCCAGCATCTCAGTAGTAGGCACATCAGTGGCCTGGAGACAAACCCATTTGCAAACCCCTACTCAAAATACATAAAGTAAGTGAATTTAATAAAAAAAACAAAACAAAACAAAAAGCCTTCCCAGGTTCTCAAGAAGAGGAGGAATGGATGAACCCTCAGTGCTATTGTCTGTAAGGCACTAGAATCAAACAGGCAATCAGCTCTCCATGGCAAAATACTCCCTTCCTCCCACAGGCATCAGTCCAAGGAAAGCGAAGGCACTTAACAGCCATGTAAAGAATCAATCATGTATTTCAAGGAGTAGCGGTACCTCTATCAAGCTGAGAGCACAACAAAACTTAATTCCTGTAGGAAATATCTTTCATGAGCAAGCTGCTTAGAGCGGAGAGGAGGAGGGCTCAGACACTGGTCTAGGCTGTTTGTTTTTTTTGTTTTGGTTTGGTTTTGTTTGTTTTTTTTTAAGTCAATTGCTTTAATTGCTATGCTGAAGTGCTTTCCCTTCATAAAGATTCAGCAAGTCTTTTGGTGTTAAGTTCAGGTTAAGGAATGTGTTAGACCAATTGTGTAAATTGACAGTCCCCAAGCAGGCCTATCTATTATATTTCTGTGGTCTTTATACTGCACAGCATAAAAGCTGGTCTAAAGAGTTTCGGTTTTCCTTTCTGACTGCCATCATATTTTGATCTAGAAAATATTGGAGGTTATGCTGCTAAGCGTGCTGTACTCTTACTGCAAAATAAGCTAATCTTCAGCTTCTTGGCATTTTCTTAACTATTGTTTGGGCTGAAATGCTTCTGCCCTCCATACCTTTCTCAGTTATGGAAGATGGATTTGGAGTAATTTGTTTCTCAGGGCATGGAGGATGTCCCCATGTCCTGCCTATCTTCCCTTTCTGCTTGGGTTCCTGTGGCCCGACCGTGTCCTGCCCCTCGGGCACTGCAAGCCATGAGCCACCACGGTAACTCCCAGGGGCAGGGGAGTGGTGTGGGCCCAGACATGTCTGGAAGGGAGGGGGGTGGCTGAAGGATGGGGGAAAAGCTTCGCCCCCATGAGCCCTGACACAGGGATTGTGCAGGAGATAGGATGTGAGGCAAGAATTTAGTGGATACAGTGAGAAAGTCAAAACCAAGATCTTGATAAAGGCTTGGAGAGCAAGATCAAATCTGAGTAGCTCTGGAGCGAGACACCTGAGGAGATCTGAAAGCTATGTGGTGCAGCCACCCAATTCACTTTCCTGAGCCTCTTCTTCCAGATGTCTAATTTGAAGCATCAAGGGTTGATTTGCAGAACTACTGGGCTTCATGAATGAACACGATGGACCCCAATCGCCCTGCTCTTAAATTTCCTTTCCATAAGATTAGGATAATTCTCCAGGAGTATTACAAATACAAACAACGTATTTTTGAATCGCACCGAGCCTGAGCATTGACAAGAGGCACTGAAAAACCTCTGAGGATGTTAGTCATTTTGTCTTTGAAGCTGGCTTTTAATACCTGAGTTGGGAAGCCTGCTCGAGCTGGCCTAAGGCTACAGAACAAACGATGAGAAAGCAAAGAGCCGCTCTTGAGTCATGCACTGCCTGCCCTTCGCATTGACCAGGGCACAGGAAAAAGGAGACATGGCTGGCTGAAGAAACGACTGTGTTATAAAGCATACAGACAAATGGGCACGGTTTAGGTTTTCATAAGCAACCTTCATTTTGACACATTTCGACTTACAGGGCTTAATGTTCCCGTTTTGTGTATGTACAGGCTTAACCGAAATCAAAGCCTTCAAAAGGAAATTCTTTAATATCTTTAATTACAGCTGGAGCAAAGTTGACTGTTATTAGGAAGAGCTCAGCTGGAGTCAAAACATATGAAAATTTGTATAAAATAGGTAGGAGTTGGAGCTCAGTTTGGTCCCTTAGGTTACAGCAGAAAGTTACTCTGTTCAAAGTGCATGTACATGGACTAAATTGCATTTACCTATTACTTAAACCATCAAAAAGGATCTTTAAAAGGACTTAAATGATGTATAAGCCTCTACTAGCACTTTGTTAAGGGTGAATTACATTTTCTATTTTCTTTCCGAGGATTTAAATAGGATTTGTATTAGGCCCTGAAGCCGTATGTACCCAAAAGAAAATTATGTATATTAGTTTATATTGTGTATCAAGGATTTATTTCTCTGAACCACAGTGCTATGTGTTATTTCAGACTAATTTTCTTATTGTCTTCTTGTTCACAGCACCTAAAATGTTCTCTTCAGCTGTTTAATAAAGGCTTTCTACCCTGCACAAACCACATGCAAATTAACCAGTATTATTAAGGCCATACAGCTGCATCCACCATTTGGCCTCCCTATTTTGTTTAAACTTATGACATAACATTAAATCCATATCTTCTGCATAATTTTAAAGCTTAACCTCAAGATCTGCCTGTTTGCTTATTCAGGAATGAAGTCATCTGTGCTTCAAACAGGTTATCCTACATCTTTATCTTCATTATCAGACAGTTGGATGTTCATGGCAGTTTGAATGAGACAGCGAGGGAAAGAACACGAGCTAAAGTGGTGGTGGAAGCAGGCTCAGCTGGGGTTATGGCTGAGCTACCAAAATAGCTGGTTTGTGCTCAGATGCAGATGTATTATACCACCATTAAAATGTCTTATATGCCAACCAATATAAATTCCTCTGCTGACAGATGTGGTACAGTTAAACCAGTACTGCTCTGGATATGTAAACTCTAAATGGCCCCAATCCTAGCAGGAAGAGACATCATTTTTCTTTTAGAGAGAACTGTAATAACTTTGTCCAGGACAATAAACATTAAGCTGCTTTCAAGCAGAGTCTTACTTGGGTTACCATATAAATGTAAAATAAAGGGAATGTGAATCTCAAATTACCATCTGTTCAAATTACCCACGGCTAATCATGTCACATGGTTTACTGACCTCCTGCTCTTTCTTTAACATCTCCATGGCTTCCCGAAACTTTCTTTCCTTCTCTTCTGTTTCAGCTATAGTGGCTTGGTTCTGCTCCTCATATGCCATAGCCACAACAGCCAGAATCAGGTTCACCAGATAAAACGAGCCCAGAAAGATGACCAGCATAAAAAAGAGCATGTAGATCTTCCCAGCAGATCTGAGAGTCTGTAAGTACAAAAGTAAAATCACTAACACTTGCTTACAATGTCTTTTACAAGAAAATAATAATAATAATAAAAAAATACATTTTTTAAACTTCGATTTATAATATGATTCAATTTAGCCTTTGCTAACAGCCCAAACAGAATCCCTTTGATGACAAATAACAATCACATGTAAGGAAATAATCTTCGCACCAATAAATTTTTACACCTTAGTTAAAAATTATATGCCTTGCAGTAAAATTCATTTCTAAAAGAAGAATGCTTTCCTCCTTTAACAAATATCTCCGGTGTTTTTCTTTTAGAATAGATAGTCTTACAATCAGTTGTGGTGAAAGCTTCCCCCACGTAGCTCAATCTCTTTTTGCCCATTGCACAGAAACCCTCCGAGCAGGATTCACGTTGTATCCCTTTAGATGTCTACAGTCTAGGTCCTTTACAGTCAGTGGGGAGAAAAAGATACTTTTAGGATGCAACTCATCTGAATGTTATTTAGGCATCTGCACCACATAAGAACCACCCAGCCTTGGGTGCCGTTGACTGTATTGCTTGTTCTTCACCAGAACTAGGCATAATTGGAGTTTAGGGTACCAGGCTGAGCTTATATTACAGCTATGTCTCGTGTTCAGTGACTCGATGCTAGTGATAGAAACCACTGTGTGATATTATCAGGTCAAACGATAAAAAGGCATGATGTCTTTAATTTTCCATGACAGTTTCAGTCTTCCATAGTCGTACATGCAGCTCTGTGCCAAGTAAGCCAATAAAGTTGTTTAAAGAATCTTCAATTTCATTGTATTGCACTTTCCTGAAGTGAAATTGTGTAACTGGCTACACGTGAAGCTGAAATCCCTAATACCTTTGAAGATGTCTACCTCAGTACCTTCAGAGTAGTGCCTGTCAGCACCAACTCACTTGGTTTCCTTACGAGCATGTTCTGGTTTTGGCCATTTCGAGATGCAGAAGTAAATCTTCAGTGGCTTCACAGAGTGTGTCACTCAGTACCAAGCTATCATATGCAGTTCTTCAGAGTTCACACACAGTTCAGGCAAAACCAGCAATGCCAAGCACACAGGTGCTTCTCTAGTCCTTTTCTGAGCTGGATTCAAAAGATTAGTTCATGTTACACCAGCCACCAAAAAAAAAATGATTAAGTGGTGATGTGCTGATCTTTCTTAAGTAATAAGCTTCATTTAGATTCAGGTGAATTACCCAATCAAAGTATCTTTCAGCACCAATCTTCCCCCCTTTCCCCAAGCACTCAGCCTAATGTCTTCTGGTATCATCACTCCTAAGACAATAAATTAATTGTAAAAATTCATGGTTTTCTCCAGAACACACAGAGCACAGTTTACCTAATAACCAGCAATTCTTTCTTGTCTTTAATTATGGGATATATAACTGTAACAAGACGATGTGTTTATTTTCTACTTTTTAACAATAATAAAACAATCTCATACCTGTTGATAAACAATCTCATACCTGTTGATAAAGACGCTCCCAATAATCCTGAGTCATAAGACGGAACAGAGAGAGAAACGCCCAGCCAAAAGTATCAAAGCTTGTGTAACCATGGTCAGGATTTTCCCCGGCCTTCAGACATATATATCCCTCAGGACACGCGCTGGAAAACAAGAAAGACAATACACGGCATGCATGTATGAAATGTGTGCAATGCATCATAGATGGCTTCAGCATGAAGAAACTGATTTCAAGGGGAACAAATTGAATGCTCTGGGTTAAGAGCACAGATCCTCAGTGGTAAATTCCTTCACTGGGTGAAAACAGAGGAAACAGGTAGCAGCTGACTTCCAACAGCTGAATACCAACAATCTCTGCAACCTTACTTTTCCCTTGAAAGGATAGACTAGAAAATGTTAACCATAGCTTGAGCTGCAACAGCAAATGAGTACCTAGTATTTCAGATAGTTGGAATAGACTGGAATCAGGTGCCTAAGCAGGACTTCAGTGCTGAAATATGATTTCTCTTGGCACTTACTCCAAATTAAGGATCATAAACTTAGTGTCTCCTGTTACAGTTGCGGGTAATACTGTGATGGTGATCCTCCTTTTCTGGTTACGTAGTCTGACACTGGCTGGATGACACCAGCATGTGCCATCTAAGCACCCTCCCGATGGCTTACTCTGCCTGACCTTGCACTCACCCCCTGCCAGGACTAAATCTTTAATCTAAGAAACTCAGCCTTTTGTTCCACTCACCGCTGTAATCTGGGGTCATGACATTTTTTCTGTTTCTGCCAGGAAAAGGTTTTCCTTCTGTGCCTTGCAGATTCACGTATTAAATGGCATGCGGATAGCATGCATTTTACTGGCTCTCATCAAACTTTGAGACTCTTTACAAGTAATTTTCTAGCTCCATATGTCAGAAAAGAAAAAGAATGCTCTCAGTGGTACTATGTAAGTACTGAATTGCATCAAATGAACATGAGGGAGGAGAGATACCAGGTCAGTAAGCCACCCTCTCTCCCAGAATGCTGCAATATGATTAGACAAAAGACCCCACACTTGTGCGTATCACAAGGTGCTTTCCAAACGTAAGATATGCTCCATCAGAAACCGAAGACATAAAGCAATATGCAAAGGCTTTACTGCTGTATGTATCAGAGGATGAGAATATGAGATTAAGGATGTGGTCAGCATCCTGGAGCTCTGTAGTATTTGGGAATTTATTAGGTGGGAACCACCCAACAATCATCTGGAGCAGCAGCTCTCAGCAGAACTTGTGGTAAAGCCAGCTCTCTCTGTTCTCCTTACGCTTCACGTAGAGATGAACCTGGTATGATTCAGTGCAAATTCTAGCTAACACAACTGGGGATGGCTGGGACAAGAGGGACTGTGAAAGCACTTTGTCAGAGATCAGAGATATTGCGAGAGACCAAGTTCCAGGCAGTGTTTTGATAACAGAGCAATACCTTCTGTCCTGGCAGATGGTGAGCTTGATGTTCTGCCTGTCAGATGGAAGAATCAAGGTTTTCTGAACTGCCTTCAGATAGGATGATTATTGTAATATCCAGCCATTTCAGACACATCACCAGTCATGTAGAGTGTGTTCAATGTGTACAGCTTTTAACTTTTTTTTCTCCCAGCAAAAACCCATAGTGTTTCAGGCACTGCTATTTTTTACCAAAGCAGAATATTCCCACAAATTGAAATGCAAAGCAGTAATATAAATAATGGAAAGTAATTTTTAAAATGCCACCCAAAAAAAAAATTGATTCCTGAGAAAGCAGAGTGGGTCTCAATGTGAAAATCAAGGATTTATTTTTTTTTTAAATATCAATTTTTATGCTGATACAAATCAAACTTCCACAGCACAGGATAGCAACCTTGTACTGCACGTTGAGAGGAGAATACAATGCTTTAAGTTTTGAAATTATACAAATCTGTGGTGTCAGCCACCAATACCAGACACTCAACAACACTCTAAGAAGCTTCTTGAATATCAGTAGTCAAACACAAATTTTTAAGTGAGTCGACTTTGCTGAAAAAAGGAGTGCTGAAGCACTGCAAAATGTGTGCATATCCTTGTTTGCAGTAGTCTTCAGAAGAAGCAATGAAAACTGAAGAACAGTTGATGTTTAATGAATTAAATGTAACACACGTTAAGAATATACAAGTGAGAATATAATAAGTGATTCTGTCACCTTCAGTAGAGCCAAGTCAGTTTATACCAGTTGAGAATTTAGACAATAATAACTATATCTCACAAAGAAAGAAAAACACTTCAATTTTTTTTCCCTGCCAGCCTAGAAATGCCTCCTCTAGATCTTTCCTACTTTGACTACCTATTGTTTCCTAGTAAGAGCTACAATTGAATAAAAATTACAGTAACATTACTGAGTTAGAAGGGAATAAAATGGAGAAATCTCAGCTTTTCCCCCCTTAAATATGGAGATGCAACGTGGAATCTCTTGTATATCCATGTCCTTTTTTGAGGCAGCCTTTTCACTAAACCTCTTCTCTCCCAAAGGCAGCATCTGCTGTCACTCTTTGCCATAGAGACATGAGATTTCTGCCTCTGATCTGCTGCTGCAGACAGCCTTCAGTGCCCATGACGTGTTGCTGACACTGTTTAAGAGCTCTGAGTAATGGATTCTCTGGGTTCCAGAGAAGGAAACCCTTTCCGCTTGCTTGCACTAAGACATCGTGTCAGAACAGGACATGAAAATTTTTGTAAGGTTTATTATTTTTGCTGTGAGAAAATGACTGCACTCACACACTGTGTTTGACTGGAAACTAAATGATTGTGTCCAGAGGTATTCAGTCTTTCCTTAGTCTTCCACAAAAGATCAGTCCCAAGTGGCTCCATTGAGCTGCTCTCATCACTCACATTTCAACATTATTACTAATGGCTAAAACATTTGAATACAGCTGTGAGAATCTTGATGGCAATTACTTTAATGGTGAATTTAAGCCTAGGCAGGTTGGAAATTATGTTTCATCCAGAATAAGTTGCCTAAAACCTTGGGAAAATTGGAAATGTTGCCATTAATTTCAATATGAGAGAGACTTTCCTCTTAATCTCTTCACAATTTTGAACAAGTCTGAAGGAAAGGCGATATTAGAGGCATTGCAGATGTATTTTCCTAGGAACCTCTCAGCACCACGAGATTAGAGGTTACAAGGCCACTCTTAGGTTCACCACCAGTGGTGCTTCCTGGGGAATCTCTGTTTTGATGCAGGACATTAGAGCAACTGCTCAAAGCACTTTACCACAACTGCTTGGAAAGCCACAGGACATGGAGATGCAACTTGTCTGACTGTTAAAGTGAGCAATGGCAGCTCAGATTAATATTTTCTGTTTATAATACAGTCAGTATTTTTTAATGTTACATTCTGTCTTTATGTACCCCTCAACCTTTTTCCACTCAGCAGTAGATTGCTGGTGTGAAAAGATCTGTCTGACCCTTCAGTGCGTGTACACAGTTCTCTAATATTATTTTCAGGTGTAAGAGCATTGAAACGAGGTGTCTTAAGCACAAAAAGCATGTACTCCAGCTCAAAAATACTACTAATGTTAGCTCACATCCTTCTTACAGAAACTAGACACTTGAGACAAAATATCCTACTTTTCAACTCCTTATTCTTGCTCACCCTCTTTTGTAGCCAACAGAAGCGATAACCCGTGGGGTACGGGAACACGTTAAAAACACTGACAGGAAAACAAAATGCTGCTTCCCAGAAAAACACTCTACAGAAATTTAGGTGTATGACTCTCACTTGAGAATAGAATTCTGCAAATGGTACCATTTCCTCTGAAGACTTTTTAAAGGAGTCTCAAGATTTTGCTGAAGAATCTTTGATGTATAATATTAAACCTTCCCTTTCAGATCTGGTAGCAAACTCTTTAGCTCCTTTTAACTCAGGGAAGCATTTCACAGGATTGCACTCTCCTCTGATGCAGAGGGATGGGCAACAACAACAAGCTACATAAATATAACATCCTCCTCAGGAGCCTCACAGGATGCTGTTCAATTGATCACAATGAAATTAGTGTCATTGATTCAGAAAAGTTAAAAGCATCAGTCTAGCTAGCTATCCATCAGGCTGTAATCACCATTGTAAACTGGCATTGGTACAGGAAATTAAAGAACATAAGAAACAGCCTTGTTTAAATAACACAGGTTGGGAATGCCAGAGAGTTGTAGCTGAGGGGCATAATTACAAAATGCTCTGCCTCAGGAGTTTAATCTAGGCAAGCCAAGTAACCTGCTGATCCAGACTGTAGTGGCCAGTAGGGCTGTGCAATAAAAGAAGATTTGTAAAACCACCATGTGCTGGATTGTAACATTCAGAAATGAAAACACAGGGAGCGTTGTCCAGGACTTAGCATCAAACAGCTGGCAATGTCAGCTACGGCATCTGTAAGGCAGAAGCTGCACTTTCACTTGGTTTAGGTTGCAAAGGCACACCATGGCTTGCTACTCAGAATTGCTTATGAAAGAAGCAATAATGGGAGATAAAGTGCATGCCACAGACACGCCAAAAGTTAAAAAAAAACCAAAAACGTTGTGGTAAGGGCCTCTTAGTGTCCCTGTTCAGGTCACAGCTTAAGTCCAAGAATGCAGAAACCAAGCTGAAATGCTTATGGGCGATGTCTTTGACAAGTGGCTAGTTCCAGAGGAATGGAAACCACCTGGGGAGCACAGTGGGGTTCCAAAGCCTGGCAGGAAGAGCTGGAAGGGCAGACAGCGCCCATGGCCTCTAAGGCTTGTTGATGTGCATGGTAGAGTCTTCCTCAACAAGCCTTTTGGTGCTAAAGTCCTCAGGCCACAAAAGAGAGGTTTAGATCTCCTTTAGATCACAGGCCTGGGTGTTTTTCTCTGCACTTTCCATGTTTTCTCACTTCTCTTGGCTTTGAGGGAGGAGACCAGCAGCCAAGCAAGGAGTGCATGCTCTGCAGTGGTTGTGGGGGAACAAAGATCCCTAGGATTTTTGCTCCTACCCGACGAGATGAAACTACCCATTTTGAAACAGGGCAATATTTCTAAAAATGGATGTTGTAAGGGTGACTGGGCATGTAGGAGAAATGGCCCAAAAGGCAGCAGCACCCCAGCCAGAGCTGGACATTGCTGTCAGCAGGGGCTTGGTCTGCCTGAAAGTCACAGGTCACTCTCCTTCCCCTGCTTTTTCTTAAGTTGTTATATTAAAAGAATAATCGTGATTAGAGGGTCTAGATTACAATTCCCCATTAATTACCATCTGAGAGCCAACATCTGATGAACAGAAGCACTCTTTGCATCTTTGCACAACTCTGACTAGGAGCCCACATCAGTTCTCACTCCAGGCATCTAAGGGGCCAGAGAGAATTTGAAGGGCATTTTTTAAAGCAAGGGGTGCCAATGGTCTGAAAGGAAGGAAGTGCAAGCAAATCCAACCAAATGTTGTAGCAGAAAAAAAAAAGAAAGAAAGAAAGAAAGAAACAAACAAACAAAAAGTAGAAGAAGGAGGAGAAGAAGAAGAAGAAAAAAAATGAGAATAAAAAGCAATATCAACCAGGAGCTGAAACTGGAGGAGAAAAGGGAAGGAGGTGCCCATGAGCAGGCTTGCTCACAGACTCAGAGCACCCACTGACCTGTGCATGCCACTGACTTGTATCCAGGAAAAACATTTCAGCCTCCCCCACTGGCTACTTGCTCAGGCAGATGGAAAACCACTGGTTTCAGCCTGAGACATCAGACCCCTCCATGCATGCACGCAAGCAGTGAGCGGAAGAACTCCCTCTGCTGCAATGTGGCTTTTTTAGACTTCATGCTACAGCAGGGTAAGGAAACTATCATTTCTTCTCACTCAATCCAGTGACCAAACAGCAGATCTTCTGTCTAACCCATCAAATAAAATGTAGGGCAATAATTTATCATCATAAACATAATGGTAGATTACTGCTTAATGAAGATTGTAGCCCCTAGTAAGTCTGCTTCTCTCATGTGGCTGATGAGCTTATTACAGCTTTGACTAAGAGGTAATATTACCCATCCTTAAGAATTGAGTGGATTTGGATTTAATCCCTACTGCTGCTGTTTAACCAGAGACATGATCTTCCAAATACACAGCTGATCCCTAGGAGTGAGGACTGTTATTGTTGCCCCTAAGCCTGTATAATACCTAAAGTTATGCCCATGGCCCCTGCAGCATCTTTCAGGTGACATCCTTGCTTTCTGTTTTTTCTCAAACTCAAGCAAGAGGCTTTCTCACCATGAGCAAACCATCCTCATTGTCCTGTCGCTGTAACCAACACAGAGTAGATGGAAAAGTTTATGTGATTTACATCAGAATCTAGTTAAATTCACTTAAGGTATGTTGTGCAGCCTGAAGATTTGTATTAAATTCATTAATATTGCTTACTAAACTGGGGTGTGATTACATTATTAGCTCTGATAGTTTAAACAGCACACTACATTCTTCCCAAAATACCTATGCTTTTGTGACATTTGAAGAAGTCACATTTGGGAATTGTATCCTCTTCCCCACTCCACCAGCCTTTCCAGCCTTTCCCACCCAACAGCCAGCTGTACCCCATCACACTGAATCTGGTGTTATGAACACACCAGTCCCACTGGGTGCATGCCAAAGCTCCCCAGTCCCCCATTCCCTGTGATGGAGCCATTCATGCAGCAAGCTAAACACCCCCAAACAGACCATGACCTGCCTGACATTGCTGGTTAGTCCAGAGATCACCTGCAAGTGACAGATTGTTTCTCCTGACCTTACCCATTCATGTCGCTCCCTGGGAGTACGTATGTGCAATTAACACAGCTGAGCACCTTCTCCACCCCACCCATCCATGGACTGCACCTCTGAAACACAAACCCTCCAGGCCCACAAGAGCAGAGCTCTTCTCACCCTGCTTGTCCAGTATCCCACACAACATGGCCTGAATGTGGGGCCTTCTTATAGTAAGAAAACAAAAAATAATAATAACAATAGTAATAACAATAATAGAGATTTAAGGTCTGGCAACTCAGAGCTGCAGCAGTCAGTCCTAATTGCCAGCAGCAGAATAAAAGAACTGACTGGGTG
>JAVJGJ010000047.1:56631940-56662234 GCA_035590215.1 Microhierax caerulescens | reverse complement strand
GTGCATTATTCTCTGGTGTGGTTCCCCAATTTCCAGCGTGGCTGGGGCTGTGTTACTAGGCGCATTTGCTGGTAGCCAGGGGACTAAGAGCTGTGGGAGAGCATGCTGTTTGACATGTTCTTCTGGCAGACATACACATTGTTCCAGGCTCTCCGCCTGCCAAGGGCTGGGTGCGAGCTGCAGCGCTGGGCTGTGCAAATTATTGTCTGTGGAAGCATCTGATAGCAGCACTGCTCCTCAGCACAGTGCATGTTTCCCCTCTACCCTTGAGGGGTGCGATAAGCCTTTGCAAGGGACTTTAAAACACTGCATGGAGGATGCATAAAGGCAACAGAATGTTGCTGTAGCTCAGGAGATCAAAGTGCTGCATCACTGTATATGACGATATGAATCTGCTGACAGTACGGTAGCACGGAGAACCTACTATAAAAATGTTGCTTTTGGTGCTCATGGTGACTATGAAAACAGGCATCTGGTGCAATTTTATATGCTGGTATTAATTACCTTAGTAAAATACCCCACGCAAAAGGAAACAAAGCGTTTTTTTTCTGATGATACCTTAGAAAGTGTTAGGACTTGCTCAAAAACTTTGAGAAGCACTAGACCACATGGTTGATCCTTCATCCCTTATATGTGATAAGCTCAGTGACAGCAGAATTTACCAAACCATATAGAATCTTGCCCCATGCTGTACATTATTTTAATGTACCCTGTTAAGAAAAATCAAGGTCATAGTGAGGATAAAGGTAGCTAAAGTTTCTATAGCAACAGTTACTAGGATGCAGTTGCCAAAGGTGCTTTCTTGTTGCATCCTGAAGTAGCTTTACTGGCTGCTTTTCCTTCCTGTTCACTAGTCCTTTTGGTAATATCAGTACAGACACAATGCAAATGTGCTTTCATTGTCAGTATGATCTTGTAGACTATTCCTGCCCATGAGCTGAATATACAGGACATATCATGTGAAAGGGGAAAAAAAAAAAAAAAAGCAGTCTGACCTTGAGATCCAAAGGAGGTACAACTGGCTTAAAACACGCACACTTTTCTGAAAAGCCAGGTCCCTTTTGTAGTTGCCAGTGAAAAAGTGAAAAGAACAAAGATAAGTTCTCTTTTTTGTCAGCTTGTTTACTTCGTACATTGATAGCATCTTGTCTGTTTCTCTTTCTCCTAATGCACAAATTTCCTTGCTATTTCTATTGCTCTTCCAAACCTTCAGGCAGAAGGGGAAGAAAAAACAGCAGTCTAAGCACAGCAGAAAAATGTCCCTGTGAAATTGCAACAGGATAAGAGTGGAAGTGTTTTAGAACTGAAATGTATCTTCCTTTCTCCTGGACAGGTAATTCCAAGATGCTGCAGCCCCTGTAAGTCTTTGTGAGTGAGCACAGGACTCATCTCATCAAAACGAACAGTTAACAGCCATGGAGGTGGAGCAAGCTGTGATTGCACGGGCAGGAAGCAGGTTGCCCTGACCTGACATGAAACACTTCCCACATCCCACTCACTGGGAGATTTGGTCTAACAATCGCAGCAGGGTGATGCCTGGTAGAGGCATGGCTGACATGCTCCAGCAGGATGCCTCGCTGTACCTGAAGGTGGGATCAGGATTGCCTGGACCTGAAGGTGGGATCAGGATTGCATCTTCTCCTGAGAGCAGTGCCCTTGGAGGCTCCCTCACTTCTTTGCCTGGTGTTGGCCACGTCCCGTTGCCTGAAGCTCAGTGCTGAGTGCCCCAGGGTTGTCCTTGCTGTAGGTCCTTGGACACACTGTAAAGCATTGCATCCAACTACTGGCCTTCCCTTTGGCACTATCACCATAAATACTCATCTGTGGATACGGCGTAACTTTGCTCCCAAGGGCCACTTTCACACAGTAGGGTAGATGCCTTCAAAAGGCTCATGATGCCTGATTATAGGCAGTGTATGGTGCTGCTCGCTGTTACCTGCTGTTCTGAGCCCTTACAAAGCATAGTCCACTTGATGCTAAGACCAGATTTCACCAAGGCTATAGCAGCTTTCAGCTTCTGCTGCTAGCTAAGATCTTCCAAATATTTCATCATTGTACCAGATCTTTACTGGATCTTCCTCAGGGCTAAAATAAGGTGTTCAAAATTGGATGAGCTATACACTAGGAATTAAACTGAAAAGCAAATATATGGAATTTGTAATCCCTTTGAAAATCAGACTGTCTGAGCTTTCTCCATGTATTTTAATCAAATCAAATCAAAGCAGCTGAAATCGCAAAAAGAACCAACTTGGATAAATCCCAGTGCAGCCATATCCAAAGGAACAACCAAACTTAACCCCAAAAGACATCTAGAAACATGAATAGTTATGCAAATAAAGTACATTTTTATTGCTAAAAGAGCCTTGCACTTAGCACTGCTTCCACTGTCTGACCAGCCTGTGACACACACCTCTGAGCAGATGATTTTTCCATTAACGAAGTGCTCTGAGTGTGCTTGTTGTGAAACATCGAGCATGCATCACTAGCATTCACTTTGAACCTAAGAACATCTTTGATCACAATCATTTGATTTTCTCTCTTCTCCAAAGATTACTTCTTATTTTCATTGGACTTTCTGTCCCTTGTAAATACAAAGCAAATTCTCACAGTACTTCAACGGGGAAAATGCAGTTGGATAAACAAAATGAAAAACAACACAGAAGTTCTATCTGATTAAATGAAGAAAAATCAAATTTCAGGTATCCTGAAGAAAGTTTCTGAGGCATCACATGGCAAACCACACAGATACATTAGTCCTTGTGCAGCTAAGAAATATGCCATCCTCCTGACATTCCTACCACATCCCTGCAGAGTGATTTTTGACATATCCTCCTAAGGGTGCTTGAGCATTCCTAAAAACATACATGTTTTTTCTTCCATTTGCCAGGTAAAGTACTAAAGACATGTTTGCTGCTGCTAAGTGACATACATCTATCCAAATCCCTTCTGAACTAGAATCAATATTAGCTAGATCCATTACCTCCTGCTTTATTGGCAGTTTGGGTGCTTGTTCAGAAAACAGTCCCTCCTAGTAATGTAATAAAGCCCCCACCTTGGAGATAATTGGGTTGTCTGTGATATAGCATCCACTGATGATCATTTCCCTGTTGATTTTGGCCTGCTACTCCAGCTCAGGTTGCAGTCTCCATCACTACACACTGTTACATTAGACCAGCTGAGTCTCATCACCTAATAATTGCCATAGTAGATTTATTTAGATTTTTTTTTTTTACTCTTCTATAATAACAGCAACCAGCCAAACCTCAGAGTGTCATTAGCATGCTTTTAAAAATGCACTAAAATGGCTTTGTCAATTACCTCAAGATTTAATACCCTGGCCACAACACAGATATCCCCTACTCTAACAACAAATCCCTGCAGGACTGCACATACAACACTGCCCTTCCCCACATTTCCTTTGGGTCCTCAGCATACCCCAGAGGCTAATAAACTCAAGCTCCAGCCTGGGAGCAGAAGCAAGCGCCACAAATGCTATGAACACCCAGAAGTGGCCTTGCCAGCTGTCTTTCCATATCCTGCCTTCCTCATGCCTTGATGGGTTCCCAACTTAAGCATCCTCACTTGTCATTAATTTCATTACTAACATATGGGGGAACCACAACCTGATGCATCCTCTCACTGTTAACTCCCCTCCCTTGATCCTGTGGTGCACCCTGTCCCAAAAGGTCCCATTCAGATTTTGTGTTTTACTACTGAATGTACTTGCTCTTGGCTTTGACCATCGAAGGGTAAGAGAAAATAAATCCACTGTTAGGTACATCAGCCTGTAGATGTTTGGTCTGTCTGTCCTAACAGGTGGGAACATAGGACTTTGCAGGTCCCCTGAGTCCTTAGGATCATCTTCCTAATTGTCTTCATGTCTTTAAGCAACAGGAATGGATGACTGGCAGGAACTCTGTGCCAGGTATAACAGATGAGACCATGCTTGCCAGTCCTGAGCTAAAAACCCACTGTAAGTAGGAATATTTATCCCCATTTTTAAGCATTTAAAACCTTACCCAGTGGTATTAAATCCTCAACTAAAACAGCAAGAGCCTGAAGAAGAAAGAACTGATGCATAAAGGGAAAGTGGGTTTCCCTTAATGGCAGGAACTGATAGTTTTGATGTATTTATCAAAACAAGCACAAAGGCTCTAGGTGTGGGGGTGGCATTTTCATCTTCTTATACACCAGAGCTGGAAGTTCTTCCCTGGCTGTTTCAGGCTGTGACTCTTTCACGGGCAGAGTGCCTCCATTGGAGGTTTTCTCCAGTTACTGCTTTTTGCTGACATGTTGCAATTTATTGACTTTCTAGGGAAGGAAATAAGGGTGGTTTTGGCAATATGCCCTGCTAGAACCCAACCCTTAAATCCATACAGGCTACTGATATACAGATGCTCCATGAATATTGCATTGGTATTAAACTTCCCACCACTTGGATGATTCCAAAGCAGTAGTCCCTAAACTATGCCTCACAAACTACCTATAACCTAGTCAACCCTTCTGCCATTTGCTCATGACCTCAGCAACCTGCCACCACCATGGTTCAGGTCATCAGAGAGAACAATGTAAAATATTTTGCAATGTGCAAAGTATTGTTGCTGTGCAGAACATTTTTTTTTCTCCATATTACTGCCTATTGACCAGCAAAGGCTGAAGTCCACCAGCATAGGTGCATTGCCAAATCCTGGGATCCCCGGGAAACATCCCAATAGTCTTGGAGTCCAGCCTGAGCCTGGATAAATGCAATGTATTACAATCAACAAAGCACTTAATTAATGAATGCTGACATTGTACCTTCTGTGGAACAAACAAAGAGGAAAGCGTGGCCCTCTGCCCAAGGAGCTTACAGTCTAAATGACTGGTAATACAGATCAGACCACAAGACATGCAGAGGGAAGGCTGACACTTCAGCTTTCTCTTTGTCCTATGTAAATACAGATACAGACAGTGGCAACACAACGTAAATCATCTCTCTCCAGGACCCCGTGGCTTTTATTACCCTCCTGTCCACAAGCAAGTTTAGATTTTTATCTTCCCTTCGTCTTCCTGCTGCCTCTCTGTGCACACATGCCTCTCTTCTTTTCACATTAAGTTCTTCCTAATTTAAACCTTTCTTTTTCCCAGTCTCTACATTCAGTTCTACCAACTCAAAACTTCTCCTTCCAGAATTAGATCATCTCGCCTCCTCCCCTCACTTGACCTAGGTCACCCACCTCCCTGGTTCAAATACTCTCACATATTTAGATCAAAATCTCATCCATCCCACCACTCTAAGGTCTTTTCTTCCTTTTCCTACAACTCTTAACAGCCTACAAGCTGTAAATGGTTTATAACCTCCTCTGCCCACACAAGATCCCATCTTTCTCCATCATATCTGAATGCTTCCATTCCCATCAAGATCATGAGAACCCGTCAAATAAAATCACACTCTTGGATAATGCAATTAGACCCTGAGGACTGGATGCAGCAGGAACTGTTAGCATCTACAGATGGTAGGGATATGAATGAAATCCTTTATGCAGAGTAAGTCAGTATACCACAGGAATAATTCTGGATCTCTTTACTGTCTATAGGAAAGTGAAACATGTGCAGCCTATAAACATCTCACGTACAAATGTAGATCACAACTCAAAACTGAGTGCTTCCCCATCTCCAAAGCATGCTATTTTGGTGACTAGAATTTGTTGATTTGTTTATCTTCCTTTGGAAAAAGCCAAGAATTCATCATCAGTATAAATCTCTCCAGCTTTCCTGTTTCATTTCCTTTAAAATACTCTCAACTCAGCCAAAGTGTTACTCAGTTTTCACTGTGGTTTTTTTTCCCTGAGAAAATTAAATGTATTGAAAAAGAATTGTAATAAGGCCCCTAAAGATTTCAGATCTGAATAAGTGACAAACACAAACTTCTCTTCCCTGCAGTTCAAAAAATCGAATCACTATGCACAATATTTTCATTATCCTCTCTCCTATTATGACTGACACAAGGAAGTTGAAATATCTAATTAATGCCAGTGAGAAGTGGACAGAACTGAAGCAAAACATATGGAAAAAAAAACCAAAACAAAACCTGGCAGCAAAACCAAACCAGAAGTGAAGATATTTTTTAAGTACTTACCCAGCATCAGAGCTATTGCCACACAGTAACACATCTTCTGTACCATTTTTTATGAAATAGTTAACTGCAACAGAAATAGAGAAATGGCTTTTTAACAACTACATTCTGGGAATTAAAACATTTACAAATATCATCCACCAACCAGCATTTTCAATTGCAACAGTAATTGAGAGATTAATGGCATACTTTTGCTTTGTTTTGCTAATTTTAACCTCCATAAATTATAAAAACCAAATAGATTTGTTCAAAGCTCTTTAAGCCCTGGCTGTTTGTATTCCACATCTGACCAGTTTAATAAGGTGGCAGCAGGGCTATGGGCAATGTTTGTAGGAAACATCATCCAGCCATGTCCCTGGCTGCTGTAACCGAGAACGTTGCTACTGAATTCGGTAGAGCACTATGCAGCGAAAGCAAACCATAAGCTTGCCTGTAACTTTTAAACTCTAGACTGATGAGACACATATTAATTGAAGTTTGTGATAGAAATTCTGACTCATAGGTTAAAAAAGCAACCAACTCTAAGTCAAAATGTAATAATACTAACAAAGCAGCCCACTCCCCCAATCTGGCGGATTCTGCTCAGTGTAGAAAACACAGCATGAAGCGAAAGAATCAGAAAAATGCACCTTGTTGCAGATCAAACAAACAAGGAAGTATTTGTAGAGACAAATATTTGTCAACATAGTCATCTGTAATGGCAATGGAGAGAGATTTTCAAGGGGCACTCAGAGGAGCAAGCTAAATTTAAAGTGCTCTGGATCATTCCCTGGTTGACTATCAATGAAGCTTAAGGAAATTTGCCATCCCCAGGCTAATGAGAGCCTTTGTGTACACACTCCCTCTCCCATCCCCAGCCAAAAAAAGTCTAACATTTGGAAAAAGAGAACAGAAGGCCAACTTCTCGAAAGGATAAGCAAGATCAGTTTTCCAGAAAGAGTCTAAAAAAAAGGAGATGTTCTAAAGAGCATCTCTAAAACCCAAAAGGCAGCATGGATGAACAGATAAAAGCATTGCTCTAGGAACATAATAACTGCAGAACAGAGGCCAGTAGCTGAGTGATGGAGGGTAGATAATCTGGTGCACAGAGGGGATGTGATCCCCTGTTGACATAAGGCATGATGGTGGCAGCCTTATGCAGCATGTGTTTGTGAGCAGAGGGGCCTCTGCAGATGATGCTCAGAAGAGGTTCTCCATTCTAGGCTAACCCTCTGTTGTGAAATGTTTTAAAAATTAAGAGTGACAGCTTATCCAGGCAGGCTATGCAAAGAATGCTCAATGGCTCAAGTCACCGAACAGATGTGCTGTGGCTTTCTCAGTAAGCTGCGAGCAGTGGAAAAGCCCTGCCCTGCTGCATGCCAAAAGGGAATTACTGCCCATGAGTTTGTGGTTACGAGGGCACGTGATGGTGTTCACAAGTTATCAGAGCATATATCCTGCTCGGACCGTACGCTTTTCCGCTTTGTCTCACATGTGGGCTTTCTACGGGAACACCTTGACTGACAGCAACACCCAGGTATTCAATATGGTTGAGGACTTGTGGTCAATCACCACAGAAGTGGGAAGGATGCCACGTCTTCCACCTCCTTTCACCCTCCACTTCTGCTAGCGCCAGACTTCTGCATTTCTTAGGACAGATGCTGTCTCTTGGGGGATACACAGAGTTAGTGACACAAACCCACCAGACTCTGCTACAGAGGAAATAGAGCCCAGCCATGAGATGAAATAAATGACTGCAGAGGTTCTAAACCTCCTTAACAAGTGGCATCACTGCATGGGGTACCCTGAGCTTCACCAACATGCACTACCCCCTGGGAACTGCAACTTTTCATACTGCAAATTCTAAGAGCAGGAGGACCATAGATCTGGCACTGTGTGTTAACCACATTCTTTGAGGGCTGGCTGAAGTTCCGGAGCACAGTGCTGGTTGAAGACTGAACCAACACCTCCTGGTCAGTCAAATCAGAAGACGAGAACAGAGTCAGAGGCCAGATGTGAGGAGAAAAAAGGAGACACGGCAAACAAATTTTAAATCTCGAGAACAGACAAAATTCTATTGTGTGTCGTGGACTTAAAAATTTACAGTTCTAAACCAAGCAACATGGCAGGCACCAAAGAGTGCTATGAACCGTGTGCTGAGGAACCGGGACGTAGATGCTGCTGGGAGGGGGTATCTTCACCACCGAGCCTGCAGCTGCACAGCAGCGTGGTCACAGCTGCCCTGCCAAGCCTCAGCCTGAGGAAGAGCCAGATTGCTGATTCCCTGCTGCCAAATGAAGGGGGGATTAGAGTATTAGGCCCAAGGAGACAAATTGCTGTATTATCAAAAATGTGCACAACAATCAATTTGTCATTCAAAGCAAGTTGGCTTGGATTTCAATGAAGGCCGCCGGGCAGTCAGAGGTCTTTGAGAAGCAAACAGTCATCACTCCTGCTTTTAAGAACAAACCCCTTCTGTATTGTATTAACCGGTGGACAAAGAACATAAAGCTCCTTTTTCATTTACAGTAGGATTTTCTCTCTGAAACATAGACTGCTCAAACCGATCAACACCACCTGAAACCACAGTGACTTTTTCATTGTCTTGCAAGATTGCAGATAGTTTTTGTTTTGTTTTGGCATCTTTTCCACTGAAAAAAATTCAGCATGTCAGTGCAAAACAAAACAGGAAAACAAAAGCGGAAGACAAACCTGAAAACCTCCATATTAGATTTTTTAATTTTTTTTAAAGTAAAATCAAGGCAAAACAGTATTGTTTGTATGCGTGTGTGTGTGTGTGCATAATCTTTATACAACACGCCATTCTTTCCAAAGGTAATTCTAATATTTTTTTTCTATCAGCTTTACTAAAATGTTGATGTCACAGTTACCATGTATACACTGTCTTTTAGGAACTGTTCTACAGGAATTTCCAGAGCAAGGTAACTATTTGATCATATTAAAATATTTTTTTTTAAAAAAAGGACCACAACAACACTGGCTTCATATCAGTTTCTGTTCAGTCACACAATATTTACTACATTGTTGCCAAATAAACTCATCTTTTTTTTCAGTAATATAAAACATTTTTTGTCAGTAATCAGCAGTCAAAAATTCAACAGAAATATGTTTTCTAATAACCAGATGCTATCTTCTCCAAAACATTCGCGCATTTGTGCCTGAGCCTTATAAATACATACTAAGACCCTGTATCTCCAATGCTCCTGACATCACATTACTTGTGTTAGGTTGATTATGCTGCCATGAAACAGGTGTACGATGAATCCACTATGTTGGTGTTGTCTTCCCAGGGCTTGTGTTTTAAAGCTGTTGAGTTCAGTAAAATAATCCTGTAAAGTGACTGCTCACAAGCAGCTTACTACCTTCTTACAGAGTTTTGTCTACCTGCAAATGACAGTGAGATAATGGCAACTGCTTCAGCCCAAGTGGCTCAAGGACCAGCAACAGCGAGATTTGACCCAAACCCACACTCCTTGCTGTGTACAGGGTATGACAAAGCTCACACTACCATAACCTCACCACAACTAGTACCTGTGCCAGCTAAATGGGAAGTAGTGGAGTTTATCTCCATCTACTATGGATCACATCTTCCTTGGTATTGACATTAATACACCTGTAGCATCAAAGAATAAACACTCCTCCAATGAATTCCCTTAATTGTTTTCAGGAAAGGGTTAATAACAAATATTACTCAGCACAGTTGTTATACATTACATTATTATTTGGTTGGGACTACTGATAGCTGTCTTTAGACGTGACATGGAGCACAGACAGCAAAACACCACGACTGCAGAGTGGAGTAACGTCTGCTCTTCCCCATCACCAGAGTGAAGGGACCTTACACTAAACACAGCCCAGGAAATTACGTTCACTAATCCAGCTCTCAGTTACAGTTACATCAACCCAGAGTAATTCAATCTCCCCAACATCCTCAGAGCTCCTGGCTCTCCAGGGACACCAAGAAGCTTGGTAGCAGCCCTAACCATCGGTGGTGCCTTAAGGCTGCAACAGCATTAGGAAGATGAAAACATATTACCCTGTTTTTCCTTCCATGAGTTGCTGTGTCTCCTGCAAATCCATGTTCTGCCTCCTACACCGCTCCAAGCACGCAGCAATGACCCTGTTTTTAAAGTTGCTGTATGCAAGTAGTGAGAAAATACACAAATCCCTTTAGACTATTCTTGCAACGTCTTCCTTCCAAAGTCAATTCCTGAAGCTTCTCATCACTGCTGCTGTTTCATTCTATGGGTATTTTTCTGATTTGTTAATATCTTATAGGTTTCTGCATTGCTCCCTTCCACACCAGGCAATTCTAACAGAGCAAACATTCACAATGGCTCCATGTCAAGCTAAAAAAAAACCCCCAAACCACAAACTTCCTCAAAAAAAAAAATTAATTCTAATTAAAATTATGCTCCAGCTTATACTTTCCACACCTACATCACACCACTGAGCAGAAAGCCAGTGGGGTACCTAGAGCTGCAGGGTAGAAATCCTCCTTATTTCTGTGCAAAGGAAAGGAAAATTTTCTAGTTCAGAAAAATGGAAAAGTTTACAGTCAGCTTAAATACATGGTTTCTGAGTCCAGCTTCTCTTCCTCCTTTGAACACCCAACTGAAATGATATTTTGACTCATCTTACAACAAATTCATTCCAATTTGAAAACCAAGTATAAATTACCACATTTGCACAAAGAGCCGCATCCAAATATCATTAGTCACTGCCCGTAGAAGAGTCCTCTGGCTGACTTTCGAACAAAAACTTCAGAGAGGTGTCTGTTATCTGAGACTATTTATTGCAGGCACACAGGTGCTGTTGGGGGACTTTCTCCCCGTGCTATGGCTGGCACAAAACACTATCAGCCACCAAACGTCCCAAAAATGCAATTCAGAAAGCCCCATCACCTTACAGTTGTGATACATGACACAGAAACAAAATAGATAAACCCCCCTCTTCACCCTTTCGCCCACCGGCACAACCACACTGTACCTCCTGGTAATACATAATAATTAAAAAGAATCCTTGCTGCACTTGCTGCATGCACACTGTGTCACATACGGTGAAGTCTCTAATAAATGAAATTGAGTTTGAAGATGAAAAACATGCCTCACAAAAGCGATGGAACAGGCTGTATTAAGGGTATTATTAGGGAAGAATGCTTGGGAATAAATGGCACTGCCAGTTACTTCTTCCCTGTTAAAGGGAGCTGCGAATAATTATAATAATCAGTTACTCTCCTGTTGCCCACCCCGTGACAGGGGATCAGCCTCTCCTCTGCTGTCCCCTGGCATTTGCTGCTGCCGACCCTTTTGCTGGGCTGTGCAGGCTCTCAGGTGCTCTCCTCTCCTTGCTTCCCATCCTTCCCTCCCTCTTTCCCCAGGCACTCACTTCTGGCCCAGCTCTCTCCTGCCACCTTACCCCAGAACTGACTGGGAGGACATTTTCTAAATTTCACTTTAAAAAGGAACAGGAAGAGTTAATTGTGAGGATGGTTTGGTGGGTAGAGGGGGCAGAGATGAAGATGATGTTTTGTTTTTTGGGTTTTTTTTAAGAATCTTACATACAACATTGGCTAATACGTGACTTTAGGGTAAACACAGCCCTGAGCTGTCCTGCAGGAGATACGGAGGGGCTGGGAGGAGGCTGTAGAAAGCCATACAAGGTGCTGGGAGGAGGGAGGAAAGCAGTCTCCTTAGGCTTTAGTGTCCTTAGACAGGTAGACTCCTACCAGCGCTTCTCCCCACGGCTGAGAAAAGCCATAGAAGCAATTTCCCAGCCAGGGCTCAGCAGTCACCATAGCCCAGAAAACATGCCCAATTTTGATAGTACAGCTTTTTCCCACTTTGACAAAAAGCCACTAAAAATATCAATCAAGCCCTCTGCTAGATGGCTCCCGTGCACTAGGAAGAGTCTCTGAAAGGCTCAAGGATCCACAGTACCTGGTCTGTGCTGCTTGTATGGTCCGAGGGAAGGAAAAACATGTCAGGAGGGAAGGGAAAGCACATCAGAAGCATTTGGAGCTGCACGCTAGAGGGGAGCAGAGAATTTAGATGCTGTCAAATTGGCTTGGGTACCATGCCAAGTCCATGAGCATCCCAACGAAGATGAGACAGGAGACAATGACTAGCAATAAATACTCATGCTGGCATTTAAACCTCTTCAGATAGCCTCCTTCCGTGTCTCTGTGTCTGACCAGTCACACAGACTCTTAGGCCCGCAGGCTGCATAGCACATAAATAAAAGCACATTTGTTTGGGTGTACGCTTCACATGAATAGGCAGCAAAATGCTGGTGTGCTCTCTGAAAGTTTTGTAGAGGTTTTGTGTTTTGGGGAGGGTTTTTTATACGTTTGGCACAAAAGAAGTAAAATCAAAAGCTGTGACAAGGCTTGAATGCATTTGTGATTACAGGCAGATGCCAGAAAAATAGCAGAAAATACTCCTGCTTGTACTGTGATATAGAAAACAAATGAATTGGATGGAAAACTGACTAAGAGATGGAAGACAAAGGTTAAAATGAAAAGTCTACGTGCAGTATTTCTGTAGGCTAACAGGGAGTTGTCTGCACCACTTCATTACATTTATAAGTACAACAGAAAGAGAGGGTGAGCAGAGAGATGACAAAATCTACTTTACACAGTATTTTCCAGGTCAATCAACTGCAAGGCCAGGACTGAAGGAGGAACACTAGAGACACCTATTCTGCTAAAAAAATGAGTGAAGAAAGGCAAAGTTAGACATTATGTTGTCAGAATGTGAAGTAAAGCGGAGAAGGAGAAAATCTCACCCATCTACAACCTTGTCAAGTTTTACATACCCTGTATCATTTCAGGAAAGAGATATGGATTCAGTTAGGGATCCTTACCCAACATTTTCATATAATATGAAGATGTGATCAAAGAAAAGCGTAATATTGAGACGCAGGAAGAAAAGGATTGAGTACTATACGGGAAACAACCTATAAATTTGTCTCATCCAGCGCTGTTTAATACCTTTATCAATGATCTGGATGAGGGGATCTGAGTGCACCCTCAGTACGTTGCAGATGACACCACTGAGTTGGACGGGGCAGGGGGCTCTGCGGGGGTCTGGGCAGGCCGGGCTGAGGGGCCGAGCCCAGCAGCTGTATGAGGGCCTCCCTGGCCCTGTGCCAGGCCCTGCCTGGGGGTCACACACATCATCCCCCTGTGCTCGGCACTGGTCAGGCCTCACCCCAAACCCTGTGTTCAGGTTTGGGCCCTTCACTATAAGACAGACACTGAGGGGCTGGAGCGTGTCCAGAGACGGGCAGAGGGCTGGGGAAGGGGCTGGGGCACCAGGCCTGGGGGGGCAGCTGGGGGGCCTGCGGTAGTTTAGCCTGGAGAGGAGGCAGCTCAGGGGGGACCTTATTGTTCTCTACAGCTACTTGAAAAGAGGGTGTAGGAATGTGGGGGTCGGTCTCTTCTCCCAGGTAACAAGCGATAGGATGAGAGGAAACGGCCTCAAGTTGTGCCAGGGGAGGTTTAGATTGGATATTAAGGATTGGATATTAGGAAAAATTTCTTCACCAAAAGGGTTGTCAGGCACTGGGACAGGCTGCCCAGGGAGGTGGTCGAGTCATCATCCCTGGGGGTAGATGTGGCATTTAGGGACATGGTTTAGTGGTGGACTTGGCAGTGCTGGGTTAACGGTTGAACTCAATGATCTTAAAGTCTTTTCCAACCTAAATGATTCTGTGATGCAGAAGACAGACCACAACATAGCTTTCAATAGGGTAACTGCTGGGCTGGAGGGTACTGAGAAGTAGGTAAAGAGAATGACTGGGAAAATTTTAATAAGAAGAGCAACTGGAAAAATGGAAATCTTATGTCTTAGAAAAGACAAAAAAAGCATGGTTTAGAAAACATAAAAAAAAATAGCATGTTTTCTGTAAAATGAGAACAGGGAGTTTTGTGTACTCACAGTCATGGAACGTGATAACAATGCTTTTTGCTCTAAAATGAAGGGGTAAACAGGAAAAAAGAAAGAGAAAAAAAATCAAAACTAAAAATAAAGGAAATATCTTTCACTACAGTTGCCATTTCAGCTGCTGAAGTTACTGCCAAAGGCTGCCCCTGTGGTCAAAACATTCAAAGAGAGTTTTGTTGCTTATCTAGATACAGATATCCAGAGTTATAATAGTTAATGCTAATAAAAATTTAGAAAAATATCTATACTTCAGGCTTTACTCATTTCTTCTGGAACACGTGGAGCTGCTCTGTGTGCCACAGGCAGGTGCTGCTGTGAGTACACCAAGGCCAGATTGAGCCTGGCAACTCCCCATATTTCATCTCCACCTCACTTGGGTGAATTCAGCATTGATGAAAAGTATCAGGAGAAAATATCTCTTTACTTATTCCTGAGAACCAGTGCAATAAGGGAAAGCAGCAACGCAAGCTGTTCTCTGCTGGTGGGCTCACAGTGAGCCTGGACTGACTGTTCCATGTTAAAAGTGAAAGCTACCTCTTGCCTTTGCAAGGCATGTTATTGCTGAACCCAGAGCAAGCAGAAGTACATGGACAAGCTCCAAAGGGCACAGACGAGATCCTTTCAAATGCACATCACCATGCAAGTCAAGTGGTATGTTAGTTTGGGAGTTTATGAACAATTTGAAGGTGCTGGAAAACTCTGAAAATGTTCCATCTGAATCTTTTGTGACACATCTTTCCTCTAGTAGTTCTTTCCTTTCTGTAAGCAGTAAATGCAGTGATGAAGGCAAAAAAAAAAAAATGTACCTGGGGGGCAAATCCTCCTGTTTTACAAACTGTTACGAAATAAGAACTTACTCTTTCTCCACAAGGCCAAAAAAAATCTTATTGAATGTTTGGGAAGAGACTGTGTTGGATACCACAGTACCAATTCCTATGTTTTTCTGATCCTTGCACTTCTTTTGCTCAGCCTTCCTTGTACTATTTAGCTTAAAACATTAAAGTGCACAGGTACAATACCCATGTTAATAATGCCTCAGAAAATTAAGGCTTGAGCATTTATGAATCTATTTATCAAAAGATCCACAGCACCTGAACAAAGCCACAATATTTATAGTTAAGGTTGGAGTAACATGACTAGATTCCACGCTGACAAGCACAGTCTGAAAGCCCAGAGAGGTTCTTTGTCTTAATCATTGGTTCGTACACAATCACACATAACAGAACACTTATTCCAGTCTCAACCTGATTTATTGCTTCCCTCTTTCCTCCCACCTCCATAATTACTCATTAAACATTCACTGTCTTCTATTACCACCTCAGACAACACCTCAACACTCCAGCCCTCCCCAAACTTGCTCCATTTGTTATCTGACTTGGACATCATTACTTTCTATACAGTTGTCATACAGTTTCAGAATATCTGTTCATACAGTTCTGTTTCAGTGGTTCTGAAAGCAAAAATGAAGCAATTTGTCAGGCGGAGCTAACAACCAGGCACAGAGCTTAGAGAAGATACATGTGCATACACACATATATTTCTATATGTTCACAGGTATATGCCTCAACATCCATGCCCGTTTATTTCAACTGTCCATTACACCTAGAACATCAAAGAGGAGGATGTGTAAAGGCTCCAGAATGATTTCACATTGGTCTGGAACTGCTCCTGGTTTACCAGCTCCGAGCAGTCAGACTGGCTCTGATTGCATTCACATGACACACAAGACCACTTGCCTCCCACAAGCCAGTGGCCCCTTCTCAAGCACCTGGGAAGACCATGACTGGGATGGGTATCACGTCAATGTTCAGCAAGTTGCTTTGCAAGCAGAGGTCATCTGTGCAAAGTGCTCACCTTCCTCAGCCTTTGGCATCTAACGTGGCTGGGTTTGTTGGACCACCTCCCCAGGCTGCCTACGGTGATTAAAGGATGGAAAATGAACTAGGCTCCTCCAGAGGCCACCTCAGAAAGTTCCTTCTCTGAATCATTCTCATCACTCTGTTGTATGTAATTGGGAGCTGCAAAGACTAGGTACCTAAAATAAGGCCTAAAATAAGGACCTAAACTTCATGTATTTTATGCATCTTTCTAAATATAGAACCTGAAGCAACCATAAGTCTTCCAGGTCTAACTGAAGATGACAAAACAGATATTACATTTATATTTATCTGGATTTTTTTCTTCTTAATTAAAGCTCCCCCCCCCCCGACCTTTTGTAACTACACGGTTTGACTTCAGAAGAGAAAAATCACTGCCATGAAATGAATGCCAGAAACTAGTCTGCAAGAAAAAAATAACAACCCTTTTCAGCCCTCTTCTAAGTTATAAAAATAGCAGTTGATTCTTCCAAGTAAAAGGTTAATAAAGCTTAAACATTCTTTTTTTATTATTATTTTTTTTTTATTTCAGTTGCTTGGACAGGGTTATCTAAAGGAAATTACAGGGGTTTATTTTACCTTACAAGATACTGATTTTAAAAGAAAACATATATAGAACACTTTGAAAACAAGACCTTTTCAGAATGTCTTAAGTAGGGTATTTAGTTTAAAGAAAAAGAAAATACTGGGGTTTGAGACTATCATCTCATAAGTGATATTATAATAATTTTATAAAAATTTTAAGGCTTTTTAAGTGATTTTTCTCATGCATTTAGCACTTACACTGAGCCCTGCTCTACAAAAGAACACACTATTTAAACTCAGATTTCTATTTACTGCTTACTAACTAGTCAATAATCCATTTTAGTAATGGAACACATAAATGACATTTAAGATTCTACAATCATCAGCCATGTGAACCAGCTACACTCAGTCCATTGGTACATCTTTTCTCTCTCTAAGCCAGTGACATATCGGACAACATATAGCTTTCAGTCCACTAACTCACACATTCATAAAGCTTCACTTCATCAAATACACCTTTAATTTAAACACCGCAACCTAAGACAGGTTTTCAAGCACACTCTTTGCAGCTGCTTTCCTAGAAACCTTTACAAATACTGGAATTAAGCTTGCAGTCTTTCAATCAGCTGGTATTTCTACACTATTAGGTCTCCTAGAGATAACGGACAGCTCAAGAACTTTGATATTGATATATTGATCACATAATTTTCATAACACTGTGGATGTAAACTATCACTATTCTACACTTTATTATTATTATTATTATTTATTTCATCTTTCTACGTGGCACTGCTTCACCTACATGTTCAGATTCCCTGGTTTGTTATAAATGTCTAAAAAAAAAATTCCTCCTTGGGCTTATTGATTGCAGTCCCTTACTACATCTAGAATGGCAGGTAGGAAAATAGTTACTTACTAATAGTCATTTCCCAGATGAACAACGTGCCTCCATTTTAACTTCACCTCCTGCACTTGGCATCAAGGATTTTTTACCTTGATTCTACCTAATCCTCAACTGTCCCCCCAACGCATGCTCCATTCATACAGGCAAAGAACAGTCCTTTGGAGGAGGCTGGGAGACCTGATGAGCTGCTTCTGCTTTAATCATCCTTTTCCCCCTTCCTAGGTTTGTAGTGGTAAGCATTACTCATGGATTGCAAAACCAGACTGGAATAACTTTTCTGATAAGCCACCTTCTTAGAGGTTGGTGTGTAAATTGTGAAGACCTAGAGTCATTTAAATTGATGGGAAGAATAGAAAAATCCTCCTGTTCATCATGAGACAGATGTGTCCACCAAAAGGCAGGTTTCAGACCTGCATCTCCAATGTGAGTTGAGGAGAGACTAAGCAGGTAGCTCACCTTCCCTTGCCTGCTGTGCCCAGGAACTAAGTTGAGACACCAGAGGCACCTGCGGTAGCTCAGAGGAAGTTTCTTTCACAGAATTAAGCTTTTAATGACAATGCCAAGAAAGCCTGCTTCTTGCCAGTCTGATCAGAAATATTCAATGTCACTTTTGTATGCTAGGACTCAGTGATTAGTGAAGCTAAATGGAAAAGATCTCTCAGCGTGAATTTTCCCACTGAATCCCCATGCTGAGGGCTCTGTCCATTGCTTCTCTAGTTACCTGGCACTTTCCCATAGCTGCAGGAGCCATTGCAATGATGGAAAAAACAAGCAAAGCATTGAGGGGATAGGCAGGAAATTTGTAATCCTGATGGGATTCCGTGTATGTGATTGGCTCATGGCAGATGTACAGCAGGAGGAGAGAACCCAACAATTCTCAACACTAGCAGCCTTGTGGCGTAGGATTGGCAAATTCATGCAAGAAAGATGAAATAACAGCCAAAGGCCTGGAAAGGGAGGTGGGGGGAGCTGACTGCTCATGGATCTATCATGCACAGAAATGGACCAAGATTTCTTCTTCTTTTTTTTTTTTTTTTTTTCAGATTTATGGAAAAAAAATTTTTTTCTTCTGCCAGCAGAATTCCTGCCACCACCACTCCTAGTGCTGGCATGCTGCCTCTACCAGTGGTGGAGGCAGGAACAGGGGTAGCAGAGGGGTCAGGCAGCACCTGCACCATCACACAAGACAATCGTGGTGACCGCAGCGGGAGAGCAGGAAAGTACTTGTGAGTCTTGAGCCTGTAGCTAAGGGAAGGAGTTCCTGAACCCTGGGGGCACGGTGGTTATTTCCTCAAGGATCACCCAAAAATCAAACGTTACCATGTAATTGCGGTTAAGCCAATGATGATGCAAACAAAGTTTATAAACTGGCTCTTTTGCCCAGCTATAAAATCAAAAGGATTGAGAAGGCAGATGAGAAAAACTTTCTTGCCTGAGGGCTGATAGGAGCTAAGGAAAGAGGATACAATTAAGTCCAGATATCAAGTCATTTTTAAGTAAAAAAGCAGAGCTGAAACTATTCCAGGCCTTCTACACAACCAAAATGTCTCCTGTACCAAGTGCCTGTGGCACAGTTATCTCAAGCTAAAAAGGGCTCAGAAAGACTGAAAACTGAGTTCTTATCTTACTTTGCACATCATGACTAAGTGTCTCAGCTATTTCCTCTGCAGCACCAGACAATTCTTCACTGTATTACCCTTTTTAGGGGTTTCACTCATTTTTGTTTTTCCATTCATGCAAAAAAAGGTTCAAAGGCACAAGAGGAGGCCAATGGCATCTCAGAGGCTCCCTGCTGTCCTTTAAAACATTAAAACTCTCTCAAAGAATCCAAAGCAAACTTCGCATTCCAAGAAGAGCAGAATTGGCATATCACCCTGTTTTGACTCTCTATTCTGGTGTCCTGATGAACAGAATTAGTTCATTTTTCCAATGTTGCTTCTGAGTGTTTTTTACTCCTTTATTTCTTTACATCCCTTTTTTAAAGAACGTATTATTATGAATCTCTGACAGTACCTCAGGATTCTGTTTTCTTTCTTTTAGGTTAGTATCCCTGCTCCAAACTAAGTGACTCAGCCACATTGGTTTCGAAATCTCCAAAGTGCTTTTCTAATTGTCTGTGCTCCCTTCAAGTGAACTCTATCTCAACATGTTGGCCAATTTTCTTCTCTAGTTCTTCTTCAGAATAAACACTGACACTACTCCATTTCTTAATATATTCCTCTTTTTATCTAATTTGGTCTGCCTACACTTTAATCTAACTGTATGTATTGCCTAATTCCCTGCAGTACTTGAAATTCGGACTGTTATTAAATTGTGGTCAGTACTACTCTGTGAAACAGTCACTTCATTTCACCATAATGCTTATGCAAAATGAAATATAAAGCACTATCTCATCTAGTTACAAAATGAGCCAGTCCTTCCATTTCTGAATTGCTTTAGTGCAATAGTCAACACTAAATGAAAATCCTACTTAATACTGTTCTCCCTAGCCTAATAGCTAAGCCATCTTCTCCAGCATTTCAAGGAACACTTCATTATTCTTATTCAGAGGTCAGTACATTTTTCTTACAAATTTACTTTTCTTCTAGTTCTTCGGTGGCCTTCCGTATTGACTCAACACTTCAACTATTTAAATAATTTTTGTGCATCCACCATAACTGACGGCTGTTTGCCATAATGCACCGTGTCCTTATTTTCAGATATTATGAAAACATGAAAGCACTCATTGATATTATTATTACTTTATTAATACCACATGGTCAAACTTTAATTCATTTTAATCCATTATCTCACCAAGTTGATAATCTTTGTAATAGGTAAATCTCCTTCAGTGATAACAAATATATTTTCATGACATATTAACCATAACTGGATTTACTAAATGGATTTATGGGAGCATGTCCCCTCCTCCCCATATCTGGACTACACAAAAAAACTTGCTCATGGTATGCTGGAGCAGATGTATAATTCCTCCCATTTAAAGCAATGCTGCAGATGGCCCTGACATTAACTGTATTTTTATAGAGACTCTCCAGTGGTACATTTACCCTACTTCCATTTCCAGAGGGCCAGACTATCTCCACAGCTCCATTTCATCCCTTCACCTTTATTGCAGGGCTTTATACTTCCAGCCATCATTTATTTTATCTCTCAATGCCTCTGTGAGAGAGGGAGAGCAGCACCTCACAACGCTGTCAGTCATCTGTGGGTGAAGGAGCTGTAAAGTGCTTTAATCCACCGAAGGTACACAGAGATCTTTCCTAGCTCCATGAGCACTCATCTCCAAGCTGGAAGCATGGAGAGCATGGCTGGGAAAACATGTCAGCAGGCTCATCACCAGCCAGCATAGATCCACCATGGATTTTTAGCTCTGGCAGAAAGCTTTTTCCCCTTTCAAATGACAAGGGGCTCTGACACAGGGACATAGAGAAGACGTGTAACCTGAAGGTCAGAGTCAGCCCCAAAGACAACCCCTCATTCAGGCAGAGCTTTGTGGACTGCCCTTCCTTAATGCAACCACATCACACCTAAAGACACCAATGGTGAGCTTTTTATTTCTTGAATTAAACTTTCCTAACACCACTGCTGCCAGGGCTGCTCAGACTGCAGGGAGAGGAATCGATCAAGAAGGCAGAAGTCACCAGTGGAGAATAGTGGGACTGCCCTTGGCCCAATCTCTGGGTCACGTAGCCTGGCTGAAGAGGTCTACAATGCTGAGGAGCCAGCAGGAGTTGGAGGCAACCTTGTGCCAAGGTTGAAGACCCAGGTCTTCAACAAAGCCCTGGGTCAAGCCAGGCAACTTCCAGGAGTCAGGCACAGGGGTTTTATAGAGCAGATGGCTGGAGATACAGGACTGCAGGGTCCACACAGAGCAGAGCTACCCTGTGACTATCACACCTCCAACCAACCACATTTCCAGGTAATGAGTTGACTATGTGGTTCATTCTTCCCTTCAATATAAATAAAATACCAAAGGTCACTGGCCATAAGTTCTTACAAATACACATCAGTCTGGCTGCTTCCTTCCCCTCAGGAGCATCCTTGAATTGTTTTGGATGTGAGTCCATGTCCAGTACAACTGGTGTGGATCCTCCAGTGACTCAGACAGTTTTGGAGCAGCAACAGCTGGACCACTTGTTTACAATTTGAAGTTTACTTGCACAAAATGCTTATTTTTTTAAGATGTTAATAAATCAGTTCAGTGAACCTATTTCATTGTAATTCAAAATATAGCAGACTGTAAACGATTAAAAATTGCTTTGGCCTAGAAAACAAGACTTTTGATAACAAACATCAGAGCACCAGATACCACAGGATGGCCCAACCTAGATAATGAGTTAGGGCCCCAATAGCATAATATTTTCTTTAAAAAATGCTCTTGGGATTTTTCAGATTAATAAATACTGAATTGCTCTGCTTTGCTTTTTTATTTTTTTAAGGCCCTTCATTCAAATTTTGAGTTTTTCTAGAGAATGCAAGAGCTATAAATTGTGTTAAAGGAATAGTGTGCAAACCATGCCCATGCACAGAGCTGAAATTTTCATGTAATTGCTATTTCCAGGAAAGGGAACTTTAAGAAAAATATCATGAGACACCTTAAAACTGTGAAAATCATCAATGATGCAGCAAGGACCTTAAACTGTAAGCACCAGAAATACTTTCAGCCTGACCTGTGAAGGCACCACAGAGATCATAAAAAGCTACCTGTGTCTTTTGAAACCACGTCAACATCCTGAAGAGCCAGTAGTCACGTAATGGTGCATTTGCTGCTTCACTTACACATTTTGGTCAACGCGATAAATAAAAAAAACAGCCACCAAAACCCAGACAACAAGGTAAAGAGCAGCTTACCTGGATCACTAAGAAATTCCTCTGAGGTGTTCCACATCCTACCATCCAAGTACAACGTGCCGTTGGTGGAGTTAAACTTGGTGTAGTCCCTGACACACTTGTGTCGCAAGTTGCCCATGAAGAGCTGCAGGCCTATGAGGGCAAAGACACTCAAGCAGAAAACGGTCAGGATCATCACATCAGCAAGTTTCTTAACAGACTGGATAAGTGCCCCTACAATGGTCTTCAGCCCTAGGGAGATAAAAGCCAAGAGTTTATAGACTGAGAGGCTGAAACACGTCTGCAGATAGCTACTTTTCATGATGAAATTCTCCACGGAAAGGGAAAATCGGAAGGGTTTCTATTACGTGTTTGTAACTGGGTGGCAGAAACGAGAGATGATCACCATGAACGTTTCGTTTGGTCTACTTTTGTCTCAAAAAAAGGTCTTGGTATTACTCTTACACAAACACTGATTTAAAAACAGAGGGAAAGAACTGGATGGAGGAGCAGTGAGATACAAAAATATTCATGGATAAAAAATACAAAATGTCTTTTATATCTTCATGGAGCAACAGTAAAGGCTGTAAAGCCTAAATCCCACTGAATTTCGAGAATGTGAATTAGTTTTAAATCACTCAGGTGATTCTGATAACTTTATCCCTCACACAAACAGATGAAAAGGTATGGAAATGTTATTTATTCCACGATTATTTTACATATTTCAGTGCCAAATCCAGTTTGCTGTCCTCATATGAATAATTCCTCTGCCTCCAATTAATTTGCTTAAGACAACAAGAATTTGGGATTAAAAATAAACTAAATAATATGGGCAATCAAATAAGCCCAGTGGAAACTATTTGAGTAAAACAACCCGAGGCTTCAACAATACCTGGGCAAAGTTAATCATTTTATTGCTGCCAATATAGATAAATCATCTTATTACAAACACCAAAGGCTTGGGTCACACAAATCAGCTTCTCCTGTGTTTTTTCACTATCTTCAGTTTATTATTCTACAAATATACAGCTATAATTAATTATACTGTTTTCTCAAAAAAAATATTGCTTGCTTTTGAAGTGTTCCTGGAGATCAGTACTATTTGAGCTGATTGAATATTACATGAATATGACAGAAAATCACTCTTCTGAAAAAGAAAGGCCCTTCTAAACTTGTGTGCTGCAGTTGGACATTAATATCAGATGCACAATGGTAGCAAACTTGTTGTTTCTTTCCTATTTATATTTAATTAATACTCAATAAGTAGTAATCAGTGCTGCTGATAATCAGTGTCACCAGCATGGCAGCAGTAAGAGAAATTGAGTTAAATGGAAAAAAGAAAATGCAAAGAGGAATTCTCCTGGGCAATACTCAGAAGCACATCGATTTGCTCACTGAATATGATCATACACATTAAATCTCAGTTCCCTGGAATTCCACCCCAAGAGTTTGGCAGCCACAAAGGTTGAGCTAGTGCTGTATAATTTAAAATAATATGAAAATGTACTTGAGGACTCATAGGAAGGCAAAATGGGGTTTTGGTCTTGCTTAAAATTCAGCAGTTAGAGTAGGGGGAGATCATGGTTTCTGAAAGGAGGACGAGCTGCTAGAACGGCCTACAGGCCTAGTAGTCCCTGTATCCAGCAACCTAAATTATTCCACACCTGCATGGGATATTGCCATTAGGTTAACCTGTGAAAGATATTAACGTCTATAAAATGGCCTTTAACCAAAAGGAACTGACCCATCAGGTGTGAGTAGCCCCCCTTTCTCCACTAAATTCTTCATTTGCCTCTTTAAAGCATGGCAAAGAGGGAGGGGTTAAGCACTTCCCTGCTCTACTTAAAAATAAAACAAACAATACTGCAGTACAAACATCAGCCAAAAGCTGGATTTTCATGCTGTCAGCACTCCTCACCAGAAAGAGATTTTACAAATTAGGTCAGTTCTATTCAGGTACCTAGAAAAAGGCCAGCTTTGAACTTTTTGAGTCCATCTGTAGATTTGGCTACCTGTTTTGATGCCTAAATTAAAAAAAAACATAGCTCTTTTTGGTTTTAACTGATAATTTAATCTTGGGTGCGCTTTATAGCCAAACTGGAAGTAGTTTTAGTTGTAGGCCAATTCTGAAGGATTTCCTGGAGTCTCACTGTCTCACAGTAAGACCTTTAAGAGAGCCAGGTCTTAAAAAAGTAGTGAGGTGCAGAAAAAAAAAAATGATTTGTAAATGCACTGGAATATTTTTTTATTATTATTATTATTTTAACTAATATTCTGAAATGCTTTTGAAGATTCTCATCATTAGCTGTCCTCTAAATGCACAGATGTTCCTTCGCTGAAGCTGGTGAAACTTGGGAAGTCCAAATGCAAACCCAGCCTTAAGAAAGGGAAAAAAAGCCAAACTACAAATTCTTCTATGGCGGTACCCTCTGTGAAATCCGTGTAGCACATTTGTTTGTTTGTAATACAAATACAAGCTTGGAGCCTGTGTTAGTATCATCTAAGTACGGTAATAAATCTTACATGGGCACGGAAAATGGCAGTCCTAATGTGAAACAGGGATATTAGGAAAAAAAAACCTACAAAATCCTAATCACCAATAAATACTGTCTGTTTTCAAAATCAGGCCCCAGCATTGTTAATTTCAAGGTCATTTCATGAAACATGTTTTTCCCAGTTTACTTACTGGGGTTTTAAACAGAACAGTAATCCTATACTCTTAGTTTTACAAGTTCATTCCTTGCAGGTAACAAATGATTTCTTCATGAGATGTCTTTCCCCTTTACTTCTTTTCTTCTTTTGTTGTTTTAATAGCATACAGACTTTTGAACGGTTTAAGAAAAGGATGCTTTAGCAATACAATTGCTCTCATTAAAGACCATGTAAAAATAACTCGTAGTTTGCCTCCTGGACCTTTGTTAAAATTTTCCAGGAAAACTATTTGAGGAGTGGTATACTTACAGTCTAACTGTTTTTTCTCAGCCTTTAAAACCAAAATTTTCTCAGAAAATTAGGTAGCACCCATCAAGTTGCTTGACACAACTCACTGCTAAGGCAAGTGTTTAAATCACTGTTCATTTAAACTTTCTGTGTCTCATAAATGGAAGGGCTGAGGGGAAATAAGGACACCCAGAATGTCTTGCAGGTGTTCTGCATTTCTCTGAACCAATTCCATGTTTTGTAAAAGCAATGCTAGATGTATTCAAATTTAGAGCACTGTTAAATCTTCTAGATAAATAATCCTCCTTTGAAATAGTGCCAATGAGAGCACTGCAATATAGCTTAATAGAAGATACTATTTATGGGGCATTAAAGGCATTTACTTAATTCTTGCAAGTCAAACATCAAACCAGGCAGCATGCAGAAAGAACTGAGAATCTGATCCAAAGCTGTTAATGACAATGGGTCTATAGATTACTCCCTGTGAAGTAATCGATACAGGCTTTTCCTGGACCACTGAATTCTTTCCACACTTCTGGGTCAAATCCTGCTTGCACAACACGAAAAACACCATGAAATCCAAAATCAGTGGAATGAATGCTGTATAGGCAACCTGACATCTGCAGAAAGCAAGAAGGATTTGGCCCAAACATTCCTGTTAATGCAGGTAGAAACTACCACATTCAGAGGTTAACAAAATAATCAGTTTTCAAATGCAAATCAGAAGCCATAGAAAATGCAAGCAACACCAAACAATGAGAAATGGCAAGATCCCCAAACACCATCCATTCCTTCTAGGAGATGTGAGAAAGTATTAGCATAATTCGGTATGACATCCATACTAGATGTTGGCAATCACCTACAGAACATCAGACACTTTCATGCACAGTCTGGAAACAAGGTGGGAGAAAAAGCAAAAACAGCAAGGAAAAAAAAAAAAGAAGAAAAAAAAATAAGGCAGTGTGACTTACACCATGATTGTCTACACCTAGCCTACTCCTTCTCCTTAGGATATGTATGTGTCTTGTAAATGTCTGCATGAGTCGTGTGCATGTGGGGAGAGAAGGGCTCATCCTTGATGAATGTATTTTGTCATTAGCCACTCAGACTTGGGGAAGCAAAGAGTGTAATAGCATGTTGGCAAACTTGGATGGTTGTCAGCATCCCTGTGAACCACCTTTGCATAGAAATGTGTCTGTCACGCCAGTCTCCAAAGAAAACACAAATATGCCATGTATTTCTCACCTCTAGGATAGTTACTTTTTGAGTTAAGTGATTTACCCACCAGAAAGATGACATTTATCTCTCTGCAGGGGGGCTTCAGTGGGATCGAAGTCAGTGAACGGGGGTCAGTCTCCTCCACACAGTCTTAATTCCTGTGCTCCGAGCCCTGTTCTGGCGATCAGTAGAGCACTGGATAACATTCACAACACTATTTATAGCCTTTAGACTCACACTAACTTAAACGGGAGCTGGATCAGGCCCCAAAGTGCCTCGGCCCAATTTGCTATGAGGTCACCTTTCGGCGCTATCCTGTCATTTTATGTGGGATGTCTGTGATGTACGCGCCTGTTCCAGAAAGAACAGCGGAGCTTCTCTGGATACAAGCACTATACAAAATCTTGGTGGTGACAGTGACAATGGCCTGCATTTTGCAGGCTTTTGATGGGGAGGCACAGGAGGGTATACCTCTGGGCTTTATATTACATCAGTCAGGAGTTATCAAATACCTTGGTGATTTCCATGCAGATGGACTGTGATTTGAGACCCTCCTACTGTCGTGGGAAAGGTTCCTACTGAGCACACTGGGACTTGGCCACACTGGTAATGGCAGACAAATGAGTGACTTTACTGGGTTGTTCTGCTGCTGACCATGGCTCCTACCTAGATTGAAACTGAATGAATCCAGTTGCCATGGCAATGTGCAAGATGCTAATTAATAAATAAAATTACTGAGAGTTACAGGTTTTATGCTCCTGTAGAGAAAATCTTACCTAATTCTAAGCACCTGAACATAAGGGTTACCTGAAGGAATTAGAAACTTTTTTCATTTAATGAGACTGGAAAAACAGATTTCCAGCTACTGCACAACACTTCCTTTCTCTCAATATCATGGGCAAATCTGGAAAACAGAAAGAAATGGGTGTTTTTAGTGCAGGGGGATCCACGAGGAGATCCATGAAGGTCCTCTGGCACGTTAAGGGCTGCCACAGAGAGTAAGGCACTGACCTGACATCCTACAGAGTGGCTTTAGGGTAAAAAATAAAGAGCTGATAATGCACCAAGAAAGAATGAGGCTGGATAAGGGTCTGGATTCAGAGGTGGGACCTGCAGGTGATCCATGGCCCTGGGGAGCAGGAGGCACTGGCATGACAGCAACCAAATTGAGCCCCAGATGTCCAGCAAGCTGTGGTGCTGACTCTGGATCTGAACCCACCTTCCCAGGGCAAACCTTCTAATGGGGAAAGCAATGAGATGCTGGAACAGACTTTTCACAAGATACCAAGACCTCCACCTTTGAAGGGTTGTTAGAAATCTGGAAATAAATATCATGCCAGGTCTGAGCTACAATAAATGCAGCCTTAGGCCAGGGGAATGGACCTTTTTTAGAGTTTAGGAGATCTTGAGACCTGTGAGTCTGTGTCTCCTAACCCCCCCTGTGCCTGCTTGCGCACTTAGAGCCAGGCATTAAAGGCAGGTGAGATTTTTAAAAGCACTAATTGTTAGCTTTACTGACTCCCTCTGGAGTCAATAGTGAAACTCATTGATTTCAAGTGAAGCAGAATGCCTTTGAAAACCAGCCTCTAAGTGCTTTGCTGGACAGAAGCCTTACACCATGGAGGACTTGGCCCGTTACTTTCGGTAAGCAATTTCCCTGAGCATGCTGAGTCCAAGTCTGTTTGTGCAAATATAACTACCTGATGGAAAAGTGTGATCAATTTTATCGAGGAAAAGCTTAGATATTTGCAAAAGAGAATACATCTCAGCATTCTTCACCTAAGATGTAAAAGAGGAAGGAAAAATAACAATCTCCTCCTCCTCCCTCCAGCAGCTGAACTCAAAAATCTTATGGAAGATATTACTGTTCATCGCCTTTTCATTTTTAAGCCTATTGTGGAAAAATATTTCATCTCAGCACAAGCCCATGTTATCATTAAAAACTCAGACTGATCTCCAAATAAACTGCAGCATCATGCCCAATATTTCTTTTAAAAGATATGTGTCTAACTGAAAAATGGACCGACTCTTCTGAAATTATCTGCTAACCTTAAAAAGAAACCTTAGCTGTCTTTTACAGGCAGGTAGGTCTTCCATGGCAATTTGTAGCCCTCCACATCCGTAATTTAAACATACTAAGGGGGCATGGGTAATCCTGACAATAAAATCTAAGACCAGATATTCTATTAGCATATCTTTGTGCAGTTACGTCACCAAATAATTTAGTTACTGGTACCTAAAAATGCAGTTACCAAAACACTAATCAAATAGAAAGAAAAAAAGAAAATATGAGTTATTACGTATTACTCTAATAAATAATATTTTTCTTTTTTTCCTCCTCCCCCCCCTTAACCAACAAATGGAATAACTCAGCGTTTAGTATCATTGGAGGGCTTTGGGGTGTGTTTTTAAATAAAGTTTTTCTGAATCACAACACTTCCCCCCCCAAAAAAAAAAAAAAACAAGCCAAATTTTATCATTTGATATAAAACAATCTTCAGCTCCAACTCTGATGTAGGACAGCTGAAACTGGCTATATATTTATATAACTCAGCAAAATTGACAGGCTCTGCTCTGAGAGGCTCAAACTTGAGACAAGATGGAAAGTGAACAGTGTCCCCTGGAGATGGTTGTCCCTCCACGTTAGTCTTCAAATTGCCAGCAAAAAAAGCTAGGAAACTCCTATTTTCTTTCTGATTAGCCACTACTATCTATCCCGCCTAATCTGTAAAACTATGCTCAACTTTCTGTTTCCCAGGGAAAAAAAAAAAAAAATCCTTTCGCAATGGAAATCCAACTAGAGAAAAGTTAAAAAAACCCTTCTGCTAATAATTACTCTCTTTTTAAAGAAAAAAAATTAACATAGCAACTGATTTCAAGCAATACCAACCCTAAAGAATGACCATCTTAAAATATTCTTTAAAAGCTGTATTTTGACACACACTTGCAATGAAACGTACCTTGCTCTTTCAGTAATTCCACTGATTGTCATTAATGTTGGAATGAGGCAGTAAACCCTAGACCCATAGATAGGTGTTCTCCAAACCTCAATTCCACAATTCCCATTTCTAGCTTACACTCCATGTGAATGCAGCAAATAGTTGTAATACATGTCCCTATAAGCTTACACCACAGAATTTGTTTAAGTTTATATGTTAGTGTAGATGCACACAATATAATGTGTGGAAAAGCCTTTCTATTCTTGAAGAGCTGTGCGCGAGAATCTGACCGGTTCTTTTGACAGTTTGAATATTTTTGACATGTAATTGCCAACATCTGTTCAGGATTATCACCGACAGGATCTACCATGCATGGGTTTTGCTATCTTCTCTACCTTGTCATGCAGGTTGGAGATGTTAAACACTGAGGCTGAATGAGACCTGTCCATAGATAACGTTTGACAAGAAATTATTGTCACACGGTTAGTCCTCAGTGGATTCACCTCTGCAAAAATTACTTAATAGTAAACGTTATTTATTATTTTAAGAAACAGTAATGGATTAAATAAAAAGCTATGAAAAAAAGAGCTTTTTTCACTACCAGATCTGTAGTAAAACACTGATTTTTTATTTTTTTTTTTTTTTGGGGGGGTATCATATCCTCGAAAACATGAGAAAATATGATTTGATGAAATGCTGAACCTACCGAAATCAACGATTAAACATTTTCTGACCTCTCCAGAGTTCGAAATTTAAACAATGTTTCTGTCACATGCAAATGGGTAAACACCATGACAAATTAGGCTATCCATGCCTGCAGTCTTGAAACCTCAGCTCATAGCACAGATTTAGATTACTCTATCGATGTGCTCTTAAACACGAATATGCATTTCGAGGTCGTTAACCTTCCATTTTTAAAAATCAATATCCGAAGGCTGTAAAAGAGTTTTGTTGCCATTTTCATATGGTTCATGAATGAGTACTTTACGTCTGTGATTCA
>JAVJGJ010000047.1:56614868-56631840 GCA_035590215.1 Microhierax caerulescens | reverse complement strand
GTGGTTTGTTTTTAGCTGAAGGAGCAAGAAGACAATGTTCTGCCTATGCTGGGTGACAGCAAGCACCCTTCAGTCTGTTTCCTATGCACATTCCTCTGAAAATACCTCAGATGACTTTCAAACATAATTTTCCATACTTTTTCTCTGGTTACAGAATGTAAATAAGCAATACATCACATCACAGTAGGTTTTCAGTTGCATTCTGCTGAGAGAAATGCAATGGGGAAACTGATGCAGGAGTGTCTTCTGCAGCTTCCCATCCTCTCCTTCATCCTCTTTGCCATGCCAAAACCAAGGGAGTAGGTGGCATGGAGCCAATAATGTCACAGGGCTCCCTCTGAGGCTCTTAGTCTTGGGTGGCAGGGCACACGTGTGCAGGCAATACCTCGATGGTGAAGAGCTGTGGCAGGGGCATGAGAGAGGGAAGGGAAAGTGGTGGTGCTCCAGTGTCAGGCATGTGGTGAAGCACCCAGAGGGTGAAAGGAGCTCAGGCTAGCAGCACATCAGGGGAGGGTGGAAGGAGTGCAGCCTTGCTGGAGCTGTAGGTACAAGATCTGGGGAGGTGAGGAGGGTAACAGACCATGCAGACCTTTGTATTTGAGGAGCAGTGTGGATGGCTAGGGGAGGAGGCATGCGTGCATGGAGGCAGGACTGTTAGGAAAGAAGGAGGTATGGGGCTGATCCAAGGAGTCTGAGAACAACTTCCCTGTGTAACTATGAGGCTGTTGCACACCCTTTGTGTGGAGGAATATCTGCACAGCCTGGGGGAGGTCATGGTGGAATGTCAGCCTTAGCTGTCAGTGTTCCCTTTGTTGGTTAAATGTGAAATGTATTTGGAAATAAAAGGTCAAGAGTGCCCTTTGTTGTTTGGTTGTGGGTTTTTTTGTTTGTTTGTTTGTTTGTTTTTTTTCCCCAAACAACCATGCACTGCCTGCAGGAAATACCTTCTAAGAAAAAAAAACCCCAACTCTTAAAACTCATACTTATGTATCATAGACTTCCAGTTCCCTCTTTCTGTTATAGGGCCCTTATTCTCTGAGTGCAAAAGTCTGCCTTAAAGATGTGGATACTCTGAGCAGAGGATGACAAAGAGACTGTCTCCAATTTAGTTCTGCCATTAAAAAATTCACCACTTTAGTTAGGTTATATACACACCATTACAGCCTGTAGGTGGAGACAGCTCTCAACTTTGAGAAAATGGGGAAAAAACTGCGAAAGGAAATATGACAGGGAAATCAGATGGACCTCAGTTGTAGCAGAAGCCTATTCCTCAAAAAGGGCTAGCGCATTTCCATATGGGAAGAGTGGATGGTCCTGCAATGTAAATATACTTGCATGGTTAAAGCTATTAAAATTACATATCTCTCTGTGGACAAACTTGTGAGGAAGTTTAGTCTCTAATATGTATAGCTCCCGATACCTAATACATACCTTTAAATGGTCAGATTTTAACTGATGAATAAATTTAATAAGCACGCTGAAAAATCCCACATTTCAATGGAGAATTGGTACCAAAGATCTCTTTAGGATTACTGTATGCAGCCCACAAATGTTGCAATGGATGCTTCCCGTAATACACAAGGGATGTGTCTTCTCTGGTAACTGTGTCCATCTATGTTAGCAGAAAACTGAGGTGTCCTTGCATGCTGCTAAGGATGCAGTATGGGACAACTGGGTTCTGACAGTTTTCCATGAAGACATACCCTATCACTTGTCTGCTCTTCTCAAAATCTAAGCCAAGACTGAGACCTTTCATTTGGAGGACACTTTGAAATATCTTGGGACAAGATTTGCACAGCTTAGTGTTACATGCAAACGTCACAAAATATGAGAGACACAAAAAAGTACTTCTGACCATCTTAATCTCTAAATAAATGGCAAGTGTTTCAAGAGAGAATAGGCTGGCTGTCACTCACTGACACTGGAAGACAGAAATCTCTTTCTACAAGAGGAACAGATGGAACATTTTGATGTTGCTGTGCACTTGTCTACCACTCTGTTTACCATATATATTCCTATATCAAGACATATACAGCTCTGAAAATCAGCTCATGGGTTTTTCTTTCTTATTTTTCAGTGTGAAAATAACCTACTTGTCCCTGCTACCCTCTTCTAGAAACTTCACATGCCTTTTGCTGGTTTATCCCATAGGATAAGTCTAATGGATTTGTGCATGCACAGAAGCCAACTTTTAACTATCTGGTCCCTAGTTACAGCTTTAGTTAGCAAAGAATTTAACAACACCACAGGAATTAAAAAACTACCTTGAAAAAATCATATTCTTAAGACATTTTGGAAAAACACATGAAAAATGTATTCTATTGACAGGTCACATTCCCTACATTCCTCCATTTCCTGATCAGTGTCTATGGTTAAGTCATTTGTAATTACTGTGTTTACTACTGGAAATGGCATGTAGGCTTTAACTGCAGCCGGAGTGTTCAACCTGATTTTCACCTGAAATGACTGAGATTGTTTTCAGCGCCCGCAGTACTCTGAACGTTCGTAAGGCTGAGACATTGCCCAGGTCCACAAATTCAGTTATGTATCTGTAACAAGGGAAAGTCACACATAGACAATGACAAAACACCAGCAAAAAAAAAAACAACAGTCAAAGGGACAAAGAGAGACAGAGAAAGAATCACTTGTAGCTGAGAGCCAAAACGTAAGGATCAGGGCTTCTTACCTGGGATTACTGAAATAGTTTTTAAAGCTCTCAATACCCTGAAAGTCCGAAGAGGTGAAACACTGCCTACATTCACAAATTCTCCTACATACCTGTAGAATTAAGTCACAGTTATTTGGAATTATACAATAGAGTATGAGACTTGTCTGAATGAAGAATGCATTCATACATAGCAGGAGCGAACGCAGCCAAATGAGAGGTGCATCCACTTCTCAGGCTGTTCTTTGATGCCATTTGTCCCAGGTTTTTCATAGTACACATTATTTCAAATGTTTCTTGAACTATTAAACTTATCTAATAGGCATCAATTCTTTAAAACGAGCGGGTGAACTTTGCTATCATGCTGTTCAGCAATAAATACTTCAAAGATTTTACATCATGTAGTTTAACAAAAAAATCTACGTTATGGGAAACATGAAGTAATTTTGCTGCTCTTAAAAAAAATGAAAGCTTCACATACCCAAGCAATTTTTACATAATAGCTTCTGCAAACTACATATAGGATAATATTGGAAAATAACGGTGCAAATGTTTCTACTGGGTTATTTATTCTAAGATATTGTGTTCTGTGGTAAAGCAGATGTTGGTTTCAAGAGACGCTTAAAATTTTGTTTTGTTTTGTACATCAAATCCATGCCCTTTGGCTGCAGGAAGATGCATTTTGAATTAATATAATTGCAATCCTACTAAAAACTATTCATGATTAAAATACTAGTCCCAGCTATTCTCTGCCATGCCTGTTTTGGTCATCATGGAGACCCATGCCACATCTGAGCTAAATGCTCCCAGGAGGGTCAGTTATGGAATGTGTTTGGTTTTATTAGTGTCATACAAAATTATCTCCTCCAAGCCAGTGCAGCAAAAGCATAGTCACCACTGTATCTTCTGAACAAAAGAGCTCTTGGACTCTTTTAATTTCGCTATTCAACTTCTATTCAATTTGATTTACATATTCTACTTCTTTGAGGCATGTGTTTTTACATGTTAAGGAAAAAGCTCGCCTGGTTAATTTACAAAGCCTGCTTAACTGGGCTTTGTGCAAAGGCCTCTGGGGAGGACAAAGCATTCTCTCCATATCTACTAATCCAGATTATAGCCTGGAAAAGCAATATTGCTTCTCCTTTTCATAATCTCATAGGGGAGTCTGGCAAAGATTTACCTGTTTTCTCCCCAGGTTTATCCAGTGCTTCTCTCCCAAACTCTTCTGCAACATGCAAGGGTGAGGAAAAAAAAAATAATTTGGGGAGAAGCAATAGCATGGGAATATGGTTTTGCTGACTAGAGATTTGAAAAAAAAATAAATTAATATTTGAACAAGCATATGAAGCAAATACTACTGCTGCTTGTTCACAATACTTAATTAAGATTTATTTCAGCCATTTCTTGGATGAAAGTGCAGCAGACCAGTTCCTCTGTATCAGGGAGTGAGAAGCAATTGAACTTCCCATCCCAATTTTCCTGTTAGCCAGGGAATTGCTTGTTGTCTTTAAGATTTTGGCAGGGTATCTTCCAACCCAGACTTACAGCTGCCTCTCCCTCGCTTGTCCTGGAAAGTACTCGCTTGTCTGGGAAACAGTGACCTAAGCAGGCTGTTCCATGGTTTCCCCTGAACCCACCCGTGGCCCCACAGAAGGTCACAAGCCATGGCTGTGGCTGTTAGCACAGGATGAGAGAAAAGCCCTTGAGACCTGTAGCACCTCTTGCTCTCTAGTGTGCTATTTCAAACTACTCTCTGTGACACAATCTGTGCTGTTTCTACCCATAAAAAGAGGTAAGAAGTTATTTTGCAACTAATGTTAAAGCAAGTGATGGTCTTTCTGCTACAACATCCATCAGCGTTATTGAACTAGCTAAACCCTTGGTGCACCTAAATCTCATGGCCCCTTACCCAGCTCTCCCGTTTTGAACCCTCATGCCATCTTTGTTTCTGGATACAGAAATACTTCTAGCATCACACTAGCTACAAGTGTAGACAACATTAGAGTTACCTGCATGATCAGTCTTACTTTAAATTCCTTGCAAGTTAGATTTATAGGAAGAATAAATCGTATCAGACTAGAGTCCATTATCTAACAGTCTGTACTGTGCTGCTTGCGTACTTGGGAGGGAAGTTTCATTGTACATATGAAGATCATATTGCAGTCACTTTTAACTCTCTCGCTGCTGCCTATGGGCTCAAGGAAACACTTTCCTATTTCTTATCTATTCCGGAATTCCAATTACTTTTCTTTTTTCTTCCCCTTATTCTAAAAATGTTAGTATAATACACCTTAAAGTAAGAAACAATACAAATGGATGCTGGTTCAGAATAGCACAGCTATTGCTATAACTTGATGTTGAGAAGCTTGATTTTCTGCAATTGCAGATCCCCTTGTTTTATGGATCTTCTAAGTAAGAGGTGAAATACATTTGAAAGAGTATTTAAATGTGGTTAGGAAAGAAAGCACAGACAACCAAGCCTCTCATTAAATAAGTCTTAAGGAAGTCAGAAGGAATCCTTGGAGTGGAGCACTGACCGGCCATTCAAGTCTAGAATTAGAAAAGAAAAACCTTATAACTGCTGTGCACCAAATCTGGGTTCCCACCAGCAGGTAGTGAACTGAACTCTGGGCAACAGTCCGCCTCAAGGGCTGTGCAGACCTTCACATCTTTCCAGCTTCCTAAGCCACAGATACCCACAGATGCTGTGGACAGAATTTAAGGGCTATCCAGACCTTGTCCCATACTGACTGATCAGACTTGAATTTCAGTGACAGGAAATGAGATGCTTCCAGATGACTCCTGCAGAGTCAGGGCTGATGCCCCAACCTCTGTTCAGAGCAGATGCATTGCCAAGGCTGCAAGCTCCTCCTGTCCTTTCCTCTGCTCTTTTCTGCCTCACTGTCAGAAACCTCCTTCCTTGTAGAACAGAGGGAACCCACGCATGGAAACTCTCCATGTTGTGTGGAATTCAGAGACCTGCAAATAAACTCACATCCTGACTCATGAACAGATAAACTATTGTACCCTGCTTTTACCACCTATCTACCTGATGGGCAGGACAGCAGGTTGGTGATGCTTTGTGTTGTTCTGTCCTGCCTTCAAACGTTGCAGGAGAATTGCACTTAGCACTGCTCGAGGAAAAGTTTAGCTGGGAAAAATACCTGATGTGTGCTGACCTCCAAAAGCTCCTCCCCATCTGCATTGAATTTTTTTTTTTTTTAAAGCTTATCACGATGGCCAGATGTCAGTTCAGCCAAATCCATAGGAATGCAGTAACAGATACCAGGATCTGGCCTAGGGCTGGCTTTGGTCCAGAGCTTACTAAAATAAGCAGGAGTCTTCCCGATGAAGTCTACACAGGTTTTACACATTGTCATGCTGTACTGCTAAATGCTGCTAAGGATCATAGAATCACAGAATATCTCAGCTTGGAAGGGACCCATAAGGATCACCAAGCCCAACTCCCTGCTCCTTGCAGGACTGCTTAAAATTAAACTGTAAGACCAAGAGTATTGTCCAGATGTCCCTTGAATACTGGTCCTGATCCCTGTACCCTACCAGAGTTGTACTATCAATTTTAGTGGCCCTCACCGGTGTTTGAACTAAGTTTGGTTGAATATTTTTTCCCAGTCTTGGTTTCATTCAAATACAGGCCCAGGAGTTCAGCTCAAATGTCGGTGCTGACGGGTTTGCATTTCACTTAACACTGTAAATCATGGGGTTTAAAGATGGCAATGAGATCTAAACCCAACCCAGAACAGAATATAGGTATCATTAAGCAGAAAATACAGGGAGATCAGATGAAATCCTTCTATGACTAGGAATTGGGGTCTTTTCAGGACATCTCTACTAGCTTCCACTTCAAGATGACATGTGCTTTTCTCTCTATTGGACTATGAAGAAAATCTGGATCTCTAGCTCAGCTGGAGATAGCGACAATGTCAGACATCTGCCTGTGGCCAGAGCTCAGGCTGACCCTGCGTCTGCTGCGAGCGTTGGCTGACTGCTCCCCTACCCTGGTGTATTTTTAGCTGTCTAGATGCCACAAATCCATCAGCTCCTCCAAAGCACCAGAACCCCACGTGCCTGAGCCTACTCCAATAATCCAGGTAGAAGTATACAGCTGAAGGGCAATATCATGTTGGGGGCCACATTTGTACTCCCCAAGATATATTAAAAGGTTCAGAGGCCTTTAAATGAATTCTTTATTTTAGAAAAATAGTAATTACTTTCAGGGTGAAGAGGGATTGTGAAGTGAAGAACACAAATATGACTTTGGTGGTGTTATGGATAAATAGAGTATAAATAGGGATTTAAATACATGGGTATTCAGTCAGACTTGTAACGCTTTCTTTTCAGGGCTATGAAGCTTCCCAAAACTACATTAGATAGAAAGGTATTATTACAGATATTTTACAAACAGCTCTCTCTGGGGAGCTCAGACAGGGAGTAAATAATTTCCCCAAAATAGTCTATTGAATTGAGAGAACAGAATCAAGAATGCCTCTAACTTCTTCCTCTGAAACCACTTAGGAAAAAAAAAAAAAAAAAAAAATTCATTCTAACACACTTCAGCATTTTCTCATTTTCATTACATTTTGAGTTTAAAAAAAAAAAAAAAAGAGAACAGCCAGACAACTTTTTAAAAAGTTCTACTGCATAACACTGTCTTGAAAAATATAAAGGAGTGCTACTTACGCCATAACAATAACGCTGAAATCCAGCCAGTTCCATGGGTCTCGAAGGAAGGTGAATTCTGTCATGCAAAATCCTCTGGCCAATATTTTTATCAATGACTCAAAAGTGTAAATGCCAGTGAAAGTGTACCTGGGGAATAAAGTAGCCAAGGTAAGCAAGAGCATTAGCCAGCAGTAGACGGCAGGCATGGTGGGGGCAGACTCAACCCAATGCTACTCACATGAGACACTCCTGCCCATCTCATTGGGATTGCTCATGTGAGTCATGGCTGCAGCACCAGGCAGGACCAAGGAATATGTAAGAAATGGGAAAGCGCTCATCACAGCCCCAGGATGAAGATAATTTTCACCACAGGGTGTACCTTGATGAGCCCTCACTCAGTAAGTCAAGCACGAACTATGCTGCTAAGCTGTGCTGTGGGACTTTTGAAGCTCTGCCTGGAAATGCCAGTGAAAGAGGAATGGATGATGCTGCGTTCCTTGATTTTTCTCTGATTTGAAGGAGGGTGGTTCTTCCATTCATACCTCTCATCTCTTCCTGCCTCGGACATTTTGAAGAACCACAGGTTAAAAAATGTCACCATCTGGTTTTATTAGCTAGTAAGGGTATTCTTCCTGCAACTTCCCTTGTGTTCCCTATCCACGGTAAATCACAACAGCCCTGAGTTAGACAGAATACCCTGACAGAAAAAGAGTAAACCAGCTCCCACCCAAATAATATCTGTAATCACTTTGACCTGCTTGACAGTAAAAGAGACACAAGGGTGTTTTTTCCCCATAGTAAGATAAGTTGTTTATTACCAACAGCCTCTTGACTGTGATGATCTTGGATAGAACATACATCTTACCTTTTGTAATAAAGATGATACTTGTAATAAAATTTAGAAAATTCTCTGTGGAGGATAGTAATGTATCTGACGTGTAACATTCAGATCTGTATACACCCAGGGCTCTATCTACCATCAGAGACATGCTTCAGGGCATACAAGATCTCTTTTTTAATGTTTATACCTGATACATCTATCCCAATGGGGCTAAGTATTCTAGGTTATATCTCAACAACAAAAAAAAATGTTTAGTATCCACTACTAGCATTCCCTACTTTTTTTTTTTTTCCCCAAATGAAGATGCAGATGATACCAAAGCCTCTAAAAAACCCCAAGCACCTAAAATCCTGTAAAGCATGAGTCTCATAAATCATGATGTTAGGGGCTTTCACTGGAAACACACTTTTCTTTCAGCTCCTAAACATCAGTACATCAGTAGCTATAATGGTGCCATCACATACAAAAAATTCTAACAGTTGGGATTTCTGTTTGGTAAAAAAAAAAAAAAAAGGTGTAAACAATTAGAAGTAGTAATATAAGGAAGAACTTAATTATGGATAAAAAGGTAATGTTTTCTTTTAGCTGTGCTCCGCCGATCTGCAGCTGGGCACACATACAGATAGTGGCTGATCTCATGCCTTCCTGCCATCATGTCACGCAGTAGAACTAGTTACACATGTTATAAAATCTCAGTATGCTTCATCTTAAAACAGAGATTAGCAGGACAGTTTTTTGTGCAAGAGTGGATGTGAAATGTTTTTCACATCTCCTCTTTGACCATACACCTAAGCATTACCTTGTATCTGACTTTTTATATTTAGTTTTGCTCTGAAATTTAGTTATTTCAAATATAGGTCACCCATGTGACAGTCCCTTTAAGCATGTGTATTCAGTAATACATGCAGAAAACACATGCAAAGAACTAAAAAAATTACTTAACGGTACATAAGCTCATTAAAATGATAAAGCACTTGTATTTATTCAGCATGTCAGATGGTTTAATTGATTGTATAATCATCATCTAATTCTAAATGGATCGGGCAAAGTCCTCCAGCAACTGAACAGCTTCTTTAACAACAGAAGTCAGGATTTTCAAAATGTTTTTAATGGAGGGAAGTTGAATTGATTTCTTTTTTTCAAAATGGTAAGGAAAACATTTTAAAGGAAGATCTAGGACAAATATTTGCACAAGGTTACCCTTGTGTCCCCTGTGAGTCTCTGGAACAGCAGAACAAAATGGATTAAATGCATCTTTTCCAAATCCAATATTAATCAATTTGAATTACAGTTCATTGGGTTATTTTGCTCCTCAGAACTACTCGCCTTTGATTTCATTCCATGCATTTGAGGAGGAAAAGCTGAGAGGTATGAGGGGATGTAGGAGAACAGGAAACATGGAAGGATTTACTGTTTGCATGTCTTGCACGCCCTGCTTGATGCACTGATAACACCATCCACATCTTCCTGCTTAGGGAACACACAACAAGCACTTTGGTATTTTCCTCCAGAGCGTTCAAATTCCCAACTGCAGACCCATTGACCAAACTTTGACTCACATGGATGAGATGTCCATGTTTCAGCTTAATACATCATGGCTATGGTACCATACGACACTTTTCAATAGGAAAAGGACAACATCAGGGGAAAAAAAAGTCACAGCCATACTGGAGGGTACTACACTATACAGAAATACATGAAACATCCTGGGATTAGGATGTTAGTGTGATCGGATGAGGTATTTGGTTCAGTGCTGTCTATAATTAGTAATTTATGGCCTAGAAGATAAAATCATGCCCCGCATGATTTTATGAAACCTAAAATAAGGGCGTTTTACGGCCTTTCCTTACAGCCCTGAGTAGATCAACCACCAGGCTGTGGAGCAGCAGATGGTTGTGTTTATCGTGTGTCAGTCAAAAATAAAAAGTGTGTTCTGATTGGTTCAATGAGCCAAAATAATTGTTCAATGCACTGTAGGTTGATTAGCTTGTACATCTGGTATCTGTTTCTAAGAGGAATATTTTAAAGCAACTTCAAGAAATTAAATGGGCTTTCAAGACTGTTAGCCTCTTTAAAAAAACAACAACACAAAAGAAAACAAACAACCACCCAAACAAAAGAAAACCCTTGAAGTGGTATCTTTGCTATTTTTTATGAAGGTTTGACAAGGTAAAAAGTCAGGAATCCTCATACCAGTGTTCCCAGACAATGTTATGCCTGCTCTAGAGTATGCCTAGCAACGATTACAGGGGAACACTTCTCACAATGCACCCAGTCCAAAAGAAAATTTTGCTTCCAATAAGTTTCAGTTTAAGGACAGAACTAAATATGTCCAAGAAGAATTTTTTGAAATAATTCAGCTCATTCTAATGTGTCCAACTATTTAATTTCTTGCATGGGAACTGTGGAAGATTAGCCAGTTTCAAATGGAATTCTCCTCATATGTGATTTCATTCAGATGTAGCATAGCAGGTGCATTTAGTATGCAATATAATTATATATTATAGTAAATATATATATATATATTTATATATAAAGCAATAAGTATGAACTTGGTAGACTAAAAATTGTTAGTCTGCTTACTAAGGGAGTTTTCACAGTCAACAAACACCTGGAAAAACATTTTGTTAGGACAGATACTATTGTCAGTATTACTGGAAAGAAATTAAGACAACAGCAAACAAGAGGAAAAGAAGGATGTGACAAATGGAGGAGGAAGGATGAGATAAGGACAGGGAAGCTGTAAACCAGCAAGGATACTTACTCAACATATTTATTCCATGATGGTGTCTCTGATTGTGCCATGAACACACAATTAGTTAAAATAGTGCACATAATAAACATACTGAACAATGTAAATAAGTGAATTAAGGAAAACAACGTATATGTTACAAGACTTCATAAATTTTTATATTTCACACAAGATATGACAGCTCACTCAGAATTTGCAAGTTGCTTAAAAATGACTATAGACATCTGTTTGCAGATGCATAAGGAAATAAATAATTATATAAACTTAGAAAAAATGTGGGAACCTTCCCTGCTTTTTTCTTTCTCTTTGCCTACATCTTTTATACATACTTTATACAGTAAACAAATGTACTGACTCTGCAGTCTTCTGAAAATACAATACCCCAAATTTACAGCTGTGTTGGTCAGATGACAATGTGCATAGGTGCACAACTTTGTATGAAAAGAGGGATTAGTCTCATTTAAGTATCTACAGAAAAACCTGTGTCTGCAAATTCCCATTTTATTTTGCATCCTGAAACATTTCTCAGGCAGTAGGGCAAGTTATAAATCTGGTATTTCTAATCTCTCTAATGGGCTTGAGGTCTCGCTTTCAGTATAAAGTTTCACCAAAAGCTAATATGAGTTTCAGAGCACTAATTTTAAGGCTTGGTCTGCAAAGCTGACTGCCTCAGCTGGGGCACGCAGTTCCCTAATTGGAGGCTAAAACAAACCTCCCAAGTGTATAGTCCCTGCACTTAGCTGCTAAGCTGAGGCCATAAATACGAAAAGGAGCACCCTAAATCGAATTCCTGAAATTGGAAACATAGTTCACTGAACTGCTTTCCTAAAAGCACATGCCACTTTCTGTAAAAAAAAAATAATTACTAAACATTATGGGATTCTCCTGCATAAATAATAGGTCTCATGCTACTGGAGAAAGTTTAACTAATGAGTTTAAGTAGACAGATGATAAGGCAAACAGCCTACAACTCGGTCCATAAGCTGGGACCCTTCCCAGCGAAGAATGGTACCATCCAAATGTAAATTTCTTTTGCCTTCTTTAGGAAAAAAAAATAAGAGATTTTTTTCACCTCTTTACCAATTCCATCGGTGTTATTTTTTATTTGAGAATAGTGAACAAAGAATATATTTTCAAACGTATATCCTGAAGTATTTGTATGAAAATTGCCCTTTTGCAGAGCCAAAATCTCTGCTGAATACAGAGTGGAACATTTTCTGATGGGCCACGTAAGCAGCTAGGAGTTTGAGTCGGTAGCAACAACCTGCCCATTCCCCAGTGCCACTGAAGATCGAAGTAATTGCACTCGGAGGGACTGATCGTCTCACAAACATTCTCCACTTCTGGCCCAACACCTCCTGCTGGAGGACTGGGAAGGATATCTGATATCCCAGGGGTCCTCAAAGTACGGCTGGCGGGCCAGATACGGACCCCCAGGGTCCTCAATCTGGCCCCCCAGTATTTACAGAACCTCCCAGCCGGGGTTGTGGGGAAAACCAAGCAGCCACAGATGACCCTGCCACTTAATCCGCACCGGCCCCTTGGTTAAAAAGTTTGAGGACCCCTGTGATATCCAGTCACATTTTCTCACGTCAACTTGAGGTAAGTTTCTATAAGTTGTGTCCATCTGGTTAACACAATTAATTTATAAGCTGCAGCCAGCCTAGGATACACTGGATTACTTTTTCAACTGCAGTGAAACGCTATGAAAACAACAATAGTAAACCAGAGTGGTATCTTCAGGCCACGCCAAACAAATAAGGTACTTCAATTCCAAGCAACGAAATGCCTCTATAACCACCCCTTTTAGGATGACTGGTCTGATTTATACATCCCTGTTTCTTTGTAGTATAAGCAGAATCTAACAGCTTTCCCAGATGCTCACTTACAGGCAGGTGTCATCACCCTCTTACTCAAACACCAAAGAGAATATACCGGAGAACACAGGTTCAAAATGTAAAAAGGGTCAGCTCTGGAACATCAAAAGCACTATGAATTCAAAACGAGTTTCATGACCAAGCTGAAAACTACAAAGAACATAAAAGAATAAAACATTTCAGCTGGTCATGCACCGAAGTCAGAGACCTGTGTTAAAAGAAAGAGAAAACAGAAACTCCTACAGAATGAAAACTAGCATTCCTACCTGAAATCTAATATAATTTTTTGCATTTGAAAAAGTCAGTGATGATGATCTGCTCAGAAAGGACAAAGGAGATGAAACTGAGATAAGCTATATTAGCAGAATTGTGTGTTACCCATTTTAGAACTGCTATTAATTCTGGGTTTTGACAGCCTACTCATCCATGACTTGACATGGCTAATGCATCCCAAAGTATTGGTTGGACTCTGTTATGGACGACAAACCAAATATACTAAGCTACTCATCAGGATCCTTTCTGCAATAAATTAAACCTATTACTGCCAATCTGAGGTTATAGAATAGGCTTTGCGCAAACTGATTCTAAAAGTTATAAATTTTATCTTCTTGCACAAAGATACTGAGTCAAATACGGCATACTTCTATTCTAGACTTCATTATGATGGATAATTGTTAATTAGCAGACTGAATACTAGAGGCTTTTTAAGTGATCATTGCCAAATTACATATAATATGTGCAAGCAAAGGTTAGTCCCAATCAATAGTATATATAATTGTGGTGCTTCACAAGGTCTCATTTTGCCTTACGGAGGAAAGTGTGTAAAATCTGATGGGAGAAAACTTGCCAGCAGAAAATATGAACAAAAATTGGAAATTCTTTAATATTTGATTTGTTTTGTTTAAATGGGCACGAATCCATAATTCCAGCATCAAGAAAGGTAATTTTGGCTAAGACCCCATACTGGATCAGTGGCAAATTGAGAGTAACTATCCATAATACCCAAAAAAACTCTGAATAGGAATAGCTATGAGTTTTGTACAGGACAGCAAACTGCTTGGAGAAGCTAAGGACAGCATAGGATGGTCCTTGGCTTGCAGGCAAGAAGAACTAAGAAGAGCCTTTTAAGCATAAGGCATCAATGAAAAGTTAGCAGTGGTTTAACCTTATTAATAGGTGGAGATAGTAAATAAAGATGTTTGTAATAGCTAATAATGATGCAGAAGGCAAGAAGTGTTCACCCAACGGGATGCAGACACATACTCCCCATGTCCTCTGTGACAGAAACGGACCAGGGCCCAGCCGCCTGAGCAGCAGTCCTTTCGTGAGGTCTCCTAGACTTTGAAGAAGGGGAAAAATGCCTAAAAGAGATTTAGGGATATGTTGTGAATTGAAATAATTTATATTACTAGGAGAATGTGGATGTTTTTAACACTGGAAGGATGTATTTTTTGAAAGTCTAGACTAATCTGGGATGAGCAGGGAACATACAGGATCTACCCTGCCTGAAGTCTCAGAGGAAGAACTCCATATACCGCTATGCAGCCAAGAAATGTGACCTCCACAGCTTCTGTATTGGGTGATTTTACTCTGTGCTCTCTATTCTGTTCTACTGTTGGCCTTCACAGTACACTCAATGACTGGAAATGGAAATATGGCTTCTACTAAAGAAGTTGCTTCAGATACTTAACGTGACAGGGCACCATTTGCTAATGCTCTTTTTTGGCTTTTGCCCTGGGGAAAATAAAGATTGCTTGATTACACTCACACCAGACAATAGATCTGGTTCCCAGATTCATGGCCCTGACATTATCTGCTTGAGTACTTGCCGATTCAGGCTCCTTTCTGCCTGGGATACTGACTTCGTGCTCAGCCAACTGGCCTTTGTGTTTCAGGTAGGTGTGAAAGATCCTTATTGACAGAAAACAAACCAGTGCCTAATGCAGGAACTTCACGGTGGTTTCACTGGGACTGGAGCTGTTGCCTCCTGCCTGTGCTGGCCAAAGATTGTTGGATTTCCTGACATTATCAGCACAAGGTGCTAACTTCGCTCTTTCTGGGACTAAAATGCTATTTTCATTGTGATCTTCCACTCCCAAAATTTTACACTTATCTGACCACATTTCTGTTCCCGCCTTATCTTTCAAATTCACTCCTCTGCCGTCTTTATCCTTGGAAGCAATGTGACAAGGATTTCTTGCATACTTCTCTTTTGGCTGACTGCTACCAAGGGCAGATAGTTCCTGTGTATTACACATACCTGTGGCCTCTTGGCTTCACCAGCCGATGTAGAAGAAAGTGAGCAGAAGACAGAATAAGCCTCCAAAGCTGGAGGCAACGTTCACACATGCAGGCTTTTTTCTAAGAAGTTCAATTTTCAGGTTCTTCTCTTAGCCATACCTGTGTAAATTTGCTGACCTCAATTAACTTGAGCAAGGCTGTGCTGATGTAACTGTACCTAGTAAACACTGTTGGGCGCTGGGTATGCACCAGCATGTGTTGCATGTATAACCTGATCCATAAGCAAATCTCTCTGCAAAATTCTATGGTTATTCTTAGTAACCATAATAATATCTTGCCTGATATCACATATTCATTTTTTGCATAGAAGTATTGTAACTAGAAGCTTTACCTGCTTTTCCTCTTGTTAGAATATCTGTATCCTCACTTCTTTTCTTCTCACTGTATGGACAACCACTGGGAATCTGGTTACTTTCCCTTTTTGTTTTTTTTTTTTTTTTGTTTGGTTTGGGTTTTTTTTTCCTGAAATTTGATAGTAAGCCAATAATTCTAAGATGCTACCTGCTTAGTATTTATTACTTCTCAGTGGTGGACATGAGCATTGCAGGTGAGGGATTTCCATCACTAAAACATTCCACGATCATCACAGCAGCATGTGGAGTCCTTGAATTATCACTGCCAGGTCCCCCATGCACATCATACAGAAAGCAGGCAACTCATCAAAAAGGATGTGTTTTTAGTAATGTTCACACAAAGCTGAACATTTGGGTCAGTTTGGTCTTCCAGAGAGATGTGACGATGTCAGAATATAATGTTTCTGTGGCTGTGTTAAAAAAAAAAACAACAACAAGCCAAAACCAACCACTGCAGCGTATCTTCCGTGACTTCAGAACTAGGGCTAGGGGAAATCAGGCATCACCCTTTCACTGAAAGGTCCAGCAGGCCAGCCTGCGCTTTCATTCCTAGCTGGCTAACACATTGCAATAAGCAAACTTAAAAAAAAATAATATGTAACAAAACAGGTTTTTACAAGTTCTGTTGTTCTGTTTCAGGAGAGCAAAAAGATTCAGTTCTGAGGCAGTACAAAATTAAATTGCGTCTTCACACGGTGTCACTGAGTCTCATGGGAGAGGCTGCTTAAATGCTCAGTAGCAAATCTCTCCATCAGTGCAGGTTTCCCCAGGTAGCACCAGCCTCCTGGCTCCCTTCCTTTGTCAGGTACTACACCCGGTTTCTTCTACTGACTCTTTACTAAACATGACCAGGCCCTTCACACCTTCTAATCCTGAGTAAGCTCACCAGACTCTCCAGTGCACTTCACATTATCTGACGCCAGCAGTATAGTATCATCCTTTTCATAGCTCACATAACAATATAAAAACTGAACAAACCAAAAATCCAAGCATACTTCTGCTTGCGCAAGCAAATTCAGCCAAAAGACTTAAAACAGCTTAATGAAACAAAATGGTTTCTGACTTCCATCCATCTGTGTTTAAAAATCATATAAAATACATGAGGAGGGAAATCAACAGAAAGGATATGAATGTACCAAAATTTTAATTGCTGCTCTTCTGATTGGATGGAAAGGACTAAGTACATACAAGGCAGGAGTGGCACTAAATCGAAAGATTGTCTTCCCTTTGTTCAGTACTATAAATGTCTGGAAAACAAAATAGAAAATGAGAACATTCAGTATCTGCATTGATGATCAGCTTTTCCCAGCCCACATCCCTTTGGGAAAATCCTGCCAGTATCCCATACTTCCTCTTCACTCCCTCCCGAGACCCACAAATTCCTTTTCACACAGCAAAGAGTTTAGTCCAAGAGCCTCCCAGCAGAGCCGTTGCCTGTCCTATTGCAATACCCCAACTACTTTCTCTTCCTTCACTCCTTACAGGGTCCTGTGCCAGCAG
>JAVJGJ010000047.1:56573075-56614768 GCA_035590215.1 Microhierax caerulescens | reverse complement strand
TGTGCCAGCACCTCCATCACGGGGCTGGGAAGAGAGAGGAATCAACTTTAAAAATAAAAAAACAACCTGGAGACTAAGATGTGGTGGAGAGACTTTTATGATGCTTTTCTTTCCAGTCACTGGCAACCTTGCTATGTTGTTACTCCATCTTCTCTGCCTTGAGTGCTTTGTTGCTTTCGGTCAATCTCTTTTGTCTCACCAAGTAAGAAGCTGCACGTGGCACAGCTCCGCAGCAGGATCTGACCCCGGCACTGGGGCACTGTCATTGCACTCGGGTTAATATGGGCAGAGGAAACGATACTGTGAGTTATCTTGAATCTGAAGCAAAGGTGAATTGGATGCTGGCCCAGTTTACAGAGCTCTGGAGGTGCCCCACAGTGCACGGACAAATGAATAGTCACTCTGAGACAGGATCAGGACACCCAATAGATCAACTCTAAGCTACTCACCCACCTTAAGTCTAAGACCTTCGTGACACTAAAATTGCAAATCCATATCCTGTTGCTTGTGCCCGGGGATAGTAGGCAAATTAAAAGGTAAATTAATTCTGGCCCTTCCAGGTAAGTAATTTATTTGTCTTTATCCATTTAACTTTTATTCTGTAGTTCTTGCACTTGTTCCTACACCGTTCTAATAGAAGTAGCATTGCGGTCATATTAATTCATTGTTTACAGGAAATAGCCTAGCCCAAAATCAGGAACAGCACCACCTGAAAGAACTGGAAGCTGCCTAAAAATACACTGCTTCCAAGCCTTATTTTGTCCTCCGTTTTGCAAATGTTTGGAAAGGGGAACGAACCGTAGTAAGCAACCAGCCCAGCTCTGCTGTCAACAGCCTTTTGACAGAAGCTGTTTGCACTGTTGTGGCTTTGGTCCAGCCTACACGTGATTCCTCATCAGGTGATCTCGCTTTGGGACAAAGCTTACCCTTCTGCCCAGTGCCAGCATCGCACATGCTACTCACGTCTCCCTTTGGCTCTATTTTGGTCCTCTTGAAGGGAGTTTGAACTATCCCCCAGCAGGGAACGAACTGCTGCTCTCCAGGAACGGTTGTGGAGGTGTCTCCTGCTCTTGTGCAGAGTGCTCGCACAAGACTCAAGTCACCCAGAAGCCCTTAACATTAAGGGGCTTAAGTGATAAACAACGGAACTGCGAAGGGTCAAGACTCATGCGGAAGGCAAGACAGGGTCGATAAAAACCTCTGGCTTAATTTAACTCAGCTGCTGCTCTGCTTTTTTCAGACACTGTATATTCATACCCAGACTTATCTGAAAACACCCAAGTTTTAATTATGCTTTTTATCCCTCTTTGCCCTCCTGCTCAGATGTTTTCTGGGAGCCCTGCTCATGCCAGAAATCTGACCCTTAACCTGGAAAAAAATATTTTTACTGGCTGTAGAAAGATAAAAACCAGAGCCCTCCAAAGAGAGGCAGTGTTTATGCTTTAGCAAGAGGAAGGAAGCAGGCTGGCCAGCCGGCGCTCACCTTACGATCGTTGTAGAAAGGATCAAGGTCCTCCAGTGGCTCCCCAATGAGCTCTGGAGGAACAGTCCCATAGATATCGGGCAGCTTCTTGCAAGCTTGCAAATCAAACTGAGGCTGAGGTTTCTCTTCTTCACCCAGCTGCTCTCTGTATTCCTGCTTTGCATTCCTTGCAAGCTTCTCCGCAATTCGTTTCTCAATAGCAGCCAAGGATTCAGGCGTGAACCGGTGGAAGCTGTTAGTACCCGGTGGTAACAAGAAGTCAGCCATCTTTTCATCCTGCTTTGTCTTTACTGGTCTCTACTCCTAGTAGTGGAAACAGCTGAAAAAAAAAAAAAAAGTGCCAAAGGTTAGTGACAGGAGCAAAGCAAGATGGGCAAAGCCATCAGAATGAAAAAAAATAAATAACTTGTAGGCTATCTACCATCAGGAAACCCTTTATCTATTTTTTTGTGGTTAGTAGAACATCAAGGAAAGCAGAAATGACTGAAACTCTAATTTCAATTAGGAATCACTCACAATCAGAGCTAAAAAGACTTTGCAGATAGACTGTGGAGTATTCCCAAGCCTTTCTGTCACTTAAGATCCTAAATCCAAACTAAGGAGTAACTTAGATTCATACAAGCTTAAGTTTCATTGGAAGCCACAGGGATTTGGATTCCTAACTCATTTTTGAAAATGCAGCTCTGGGAGTGGATGAACAATGTGCCTAAGATTACTGCAGGGCAGAGTTAAATCAGCAGATCTCTGTCCACATAATGCAAACTCTAAAAATGCCCCAGCTGTTCTATTCCAAATTTAAAGAGTGAAGGATCAAGTTCAGATTCTTAAATCACATAGAAATTCTTCATAATCTCTGTCTTAGGCTTCTGCAACATAATTTTTATTTTCCTTTGGGGTAGGAAATAGCATCTTCAAGACATCTGTTATAACTTTTGAGCATTTTCTTCTCCACACCCTAATATCTGAAGGATGTTGGAAGCCCAAATGTGCCTGGCAAATCCTGACCTTCATGAGAGCACTCCAAGCTTCTTAGATGCTGAATAGCCACAGCTGCCAGTTCGCCACATCTGGAAACAAGGCTCCTTCCATCCCAAACCCTTTTGAATATCTAACCCAAACCTGTCAGGTGTGACCATCTTGAGTTGATGGTGCTTCACCATTAACACTTCCAGTCCCTGCCTGCATGAAAACAAGAATTGCCACGTTGCTTCAACTTACACGAATAAAGCCAAGCGTGAAAAATACAGCAGAACAAAAAGCTTTCTTGTATCTGCACTAAACAACAACATGGATAGCTGTGAAAATTAATGTAAAACTACTGTTTGGAAAGGGATGAAGCTTATCCCTGTTCTAGAAGCCTGCACTAATCCATTCAAGTTCACTGAAGCTGCATTTTGCAATTTAATAGAGACTTTGTGGCACATTTTTCCAGCAAAAGAAATTCTCACCACATAACAATTAAAACTCATTTCAAAGAAGAAACATGGCCTTTGTTTTGTTGGGGTTTTTTTGTTTTTTTTTTACCACCACCAGACCATTCATACCAAATCAGAATATAAGCTGATGACAAACAAAATAGTAGATTTTGAGGTGGGCTACCCGATTGCATTTGTCGACGCGTGCAGGATACAAATCTTTGTTCAGCTGCAATTGTTGTTTTCTGCTTTCAGATGGTATTTGTCTATTTACAGGGGATAGTTCCAGATAGTTTGCTTCTATTAGGCTCTGTGATGACAGCATTTTTGTTAGCAAACACGACTTTAACTGGACTCTGCATGACAAATAGCATATTTATTGACTCAATTTATTTGAGTAAAGTACTCTTTCAAATAACTACTGTTTTTCCTATTCTGAATTCGTTTTAAAATGAATTCATTAAATTGTCATTGATCACAGCCTATCATACAGGAATGATTTACTGGAGCTTGTACATTATACTCTGTATTCCTGCTTGTTTGAACAAGCAGGGCTAAAAAGAATTAGCCTTCCTGGAGTATGGGTATTCTGACATTCTTCTTCAGATTTATTCTCTTCATTCCTTTCCCCTCTCCCCCCCACATAATTTGTTTTATCCCCTTCCTCCTGAAAAACAGGAAATTTGAAGCTTTCCCACAAGCTGAGTTTTCTTATGCTCAACGCTTTATGACTCAGCACCAGTGCAAGCAAATGGAATTTTGCTTTTCTGTACTTTACATCAGCAAAGGTGACCAGAGAATTCTGAGTTATTTGTCACTTCCAGTTTTGTTTCTTCACACTGAAACCTGTCTCAGTGCTGAAGGGGCCAACAAAAATGATCAGTACTACTGGCAGGGCACAGACTAGGTCTCTCAACTGCGAGGAATCATTGCAGGCTGGTAGTCGAGGTCCAGATAATCATGAAAGCTGTGAAGATGGCAAATGAGGAATGATTGTTTGCTTTTTCTTATCATACAAGAATGGTAAAATTTCATGTGAAATCACAGAGCAGCAGGTCTGAAACAACCACCGGACCCCGCTTTGCACAAGGTGCAGGGTTATCCTGGCTGTGATTGCTGCACGTGGCAAGCGTTCACAAAGCCACAAGACAAATCCAAGGGCGGAAGGTCCATTGATGGTTTTAAACACCAAGACACCATCTCTGACCGAGAAAATCCCTCAGCTGCAGAACACGGGTGCATGCAAGAAAGACTGCTTCTGTTTGCCCTATTTTCACCTTCCTCCTAGGCTATCAGTCTGGAGAAACCTGACGTCTGACCTGACGTGCTTTTGTCCTTACGTAGCACTAATGCGGACACAAGACAGCCTGTGCTGCCTTGGGCAAAGGTTTAGTCTGCTGCCGGTGCTCCAGATCTGCATCACACCAACCACCTGCTCCCAGCACCACGGAGCACGGGCTGGATGACTGCCCCCAACCTCCCCAGACACTCCCTGTGCTGGAAAAGTGGTGGTAGCCACCTCTGCACCACCTTCTCCATAGAGCCAAACTGAGAGATGGGGGAAGTACTTTACCGAGTTGGTAAGAGAAGGTGTGGAATGTCTTTACTAAGTGCTGCAGTTTGCTTGGTCACAAAACCTGAATCTTGACTAGAATATTCAGCATCCTTCTCAGACTTCCTTAAAGACTTCTGAGAGAAAGCATTCTGGCAACACAACTTGTCAAAATTTAAAAACAAAACAAAACAAAAACCTAGCGGATGGTGAGGGAGATGAAATAGCCAGAAAAATGTAATCAAAATGAGGTTTTAATTATTTTTTCTTTAAAAAGGGAATTATTTTTTGCTTAAAGCTCTCTCTTATTAGAAAATTGCATCAACTTCAAACTGGTCAAAACCAGATCTTTTCAATTTTATCTGCAAATTCCAGAAAGGTAGCTGCCTAGGAACAACTGGAAAATCCTACACAAAGGTCGCTAGAACTTTGGCTACTCTTTTATTTACTTTTCCCTAAGAAAATTACATTTCCCAGCACCCTTACATTGGAAAATCTTGACATGTTTTATTTTCATAATGTACATAAGTTAAAGTTCCAGATTTTAACATCTGTATATATTTAGCCTAATTCTTTTTTAATTCCATACACTTTCAGGAAATGGGCAAGATAATTTCACGGGTCTTTTCTATGCCTAATTTCTTTTAATCTATGAATTGCAAACATTTCTACAAATAGCCAGGGTTAGACCAGATGTTTCTTAAAAGGGTGAGAAAGCACCACAACTTAAAAAGGGAAATCATCAATGACTGAACCAAAGAGCTGGAATGCCATTTCTTAAGAGATAATAGCTGTTGTGACTCACGTTTTTACAATATGAGCCTAAATTTTTCCATTCCTCTCAGGCATATTTTTGAAGTACAAGGCTTCAAACACATTATTTCTGTGATATCACCATGCACAGAATGAACATTTCCCTCTTGCTTTGTCAGTTAACATCGGTTCTTGCTGATAAAAAAAATGTGCTGGTTATGTAAACAAAATGTGCATATGAAAATAAAGCCTCAAGATGTATATTTTCTATGGTATGGCAAGAAGTGAGAACACTACAAACAAATAAGACATCGCTAGCACCTGTATTTATTCAGAAAGATAAATGCTGGTTTCCGTTACAGTTTTACCTTTACTGTCATAGGCTTCAGCCACTCCAGCTGAGAAGACCCTTCAGGTTCTCAGAACATGGCCTGCATGCCCTGCAAACCTTTCCCCACGTCCCCACGGACGGGTGGCCATCACCCAGAAGGCCACCTTGAGCAGTAGGTTACCTGCAGGGGTGTACATACAGGGAAAGTGGGTCCTGCTCACCTCCAGCAGTTGCCCTCCTGCTCTTGCATGGCCTTTCAGACACAAACCACCACCTTAGCACCTACCACCTTACTGTGGCCCAAGATGGTGACACGAGCCAGCGGGGAGGTCCTGTCCCCCAGAAGAAACAGGGAAAGTAGAGGGTGAGGTCCTTGCTGTGCACTACACCTGGTTGGACACCGACTTCAGAGAGGTCACAGTTTCTTGCACCTCCGTCTCCTGCTCGCACAACGGCACAGGACTCTTGCCTGGCACAGTATCAAAGGCGTGCAGGCACATATTTCAGACACTTAGCAATGATAACAAAGGAGCCAGATTTGAACGTCAACAACGTGAAAGCAGCGATCACAGGTTAAAAGTTAGATACCTCAGACACGCTCGTCCTGAGCAGGATTGTAGTCGTTTAACCCTACTGACTTCCACGATGCTGCTCGAAGAAGCTGCTGCTGACCATGGGCTGGGGAGATGGATGGTAGCCCGTGACAGCAGGTATGTTTCCACAGGCTCTGCTAGACCTAAATCTTACAAAATAACAATCAGGAGCCCTAAATTCTTTTGTTTAAGAAATGTTTGTGACTAAATATAGATTTTTGCATCCCTAACTGCTGTGGTAGCAAAAACAGCCATAAGGATGGGTTTCTTTTAAGTGTTTGAGACTACACGGAGCATGGTCGTCTTTCCCCCCGCCCCCATCTTTTCCATATAATCTCTTTGGCATTTTCCTTTGACCTGCAAAGCACGGCAAAACATGAGGATAATAGGCTAGGGAGATAAAGAACATTACAATGACACATCCAATTTAATGTCACTGGCCTAGATTCACATATTCTTATGCACAAATTTACACACACGCACAAATATTTTACCGTATTTTAAAAGACTACAAGGTGACATGGGATTGCATGGAAGTTTTATTCCAGCCAAGAAGTAATGGCTTCACAAAGAACTCCTGTTTTTAATTAAGATCCAATAAAGACCTTCTACACAAAGATACATAAAGATCAAGAGGCTAAAGGAGTCCAGGTGACTTAGTCTTCATAATTTTACTGACAATCAACAGGCAAGCTTTGGAGACTTATTTCACTTATATTTATACCACACTTCACATTCCACAGCTAGGTGGTGTCATGGGAAATTCTCTCTTAAATGAAAAATTTCATTTGCTGTTGATATGCACTCTGAGGGTCTGTGAGCTCACATCAATAGAAGGGTGAACTGAATAATACAGTCCTTGAAATTTTACACAGCACATTCATTACTTCTGCTTAAACCGATATCTGGTTTGTTTCTTTTTTCCAACAGGCATAATTTTGTCAAGACCATAAACAATGATTTTTTTGTAGAGCACGTTCCTAACACATATAATCAGCCACATCTCCAGCTGGCGTAAATCAGCACAGCTCTACCCATCCCAGGGAAGTCACAGCAGCTGGGGAAGTGATCTGTTAGCACCAGGAACATGCAGCTAGAAATGCTCTCTTTAAAGAGAGTACATTCACACCAGAGCATGGGCACCAGAGAGCATGTAATTGAGGCTTTAAAGAATGGCCTAGAAGGTAACCAAGCTTGCAGGGAGCTGGAAAACCCTGGGTTTATTTGCAACACATGAAGGCGATCTGCAAATGCTTCTTCACCCAGGGACACCTTGTTGGGTGAGCTCAGAGTTGAAGGTGCAAAAAACGGGTGCTGGGGACCAAGCAGGCTCCTGTGGCTGGCCCACAGGGGAAAGTTTTTCTATTCTACAAAAATCTGCTGGACACACTGCGATGTTTAGCTCTCAAAGGAGATCTCCTAGGAAAAGCACAGCACTGACAACAGCCCCAGACTGACGCGGGAGGAGCTGTGAGACAGAATTCCTCTTGCTGCCCATGTCACAAGGCAAACCCGTGGGTTGACGTGACACTGAATAGCACAGACCTCCTAAAACCAGCCCTGTTTGTTCACCGTGCATGCTGACTAAGGGCAGGCACACATAAGTAGGAGAACTCACTGCATTCACATCACTGGGGAAAAAAAAAAAACAAACTGAAATCTCAGAGTCACCAACCCACGAGCCTTTCCTCACAACCAGCAATGCCTACACTGTATCTTCTTTAAAATCCAGTTTAATGAGTTTTGCTGGCATCTCGCTTGTCAGAATCATGGCATTCTGACATTACCAATGACTTATTGATAAGATAAAGTCTTCAGAAAGCTAACATGTGTTACAGGGAAATGAGTTCAGAAGATTTCATCCCGATATTGAAACAGTATTTGGGGATTACAAATGTTATGCCAAGAATTAAATGCTGGCACTAAGTCTTCTCTTATGATAAAATATATATTTTTAGTGAGCTAAAAATATTCTACTTTCTTTGCAGGTGTTTTTATTGCAAATTATGCTGCAACCAAATGAGATAAATAAGCAAGAGGGAAGCAGCACATTATAGTTACCAAAGCGCATCTCTATATTTTGCTGAAAATTATAATTCTCTGCACCCAACAGGTTTTCATGCCTATTTTAATTAACTAGAGATTGGCCTCAGAGTTATTTTACTATAAACTGCTCAGTCTTCAGATCCAGGGGAAAAATTCTCCTTTGCTACCCTGAACCAACAGAGCTTGCAAAGAGCTACCAAGAAAGAGGAATATTTTCAGCTCAGGATGCAGTCACTAGTTTTTGAACAAGAAATAAGAAATCTACAGGAGAACTCCATGTTGTGCCAAATATAATATACACTGCTCACACCATTAGGTGCTTTGAATGCTCACATGAATAAAATATAACAAATCTGTCCATTTTATTCACAGAGTGTTTTGTAAAGACATTCTAACGGATACAGGAAGTTGTAAAACGCTATTAAAATACGTTCTGAAGCCATTATGGGTTAGTTTTCCTGCTGAAAGAAGGCAGGTATTATGCTGGTCACCAAAAGCTTGGCTGCATGCTTCTAGAGGAGAGGGAGCGACGGCTGGAAAGCTGTCTGATGTACTACCCCAGTGTTATAGGTAAGGCATCACTGATCCCCTCCTCCATTCACGTTATGGAGACACATTTCATCAGCAGGGAAAACCAAGACTTATAAAAGCCATCACCAGAACTGGCATGCTCACATTAAAAAAAATGGACGAAAGTCTATAAGCAAAGCCAGGGCCTTTTTTGTGATTTTAGCATTGAATTAAGAGGCAAACATAACATAACAACTGAACTTCATTGCTAATCATGAGCGGAGAGATATAGATTTTCCTTCTTTCAGGTGACAGAAACAAAAAGAGGCCGAGGTGTAGGGTCAAGAAAATACTGGACGTGAAAGCTGGGAAAGGCAGACTGAAGTCATGCAAAGTGAAGCAGTGGGGGGTGGCAGGTCCCCCTCCCGCACCTGCAGGTAGGTGAGGCAGCAGGTCCTGCCAAGTCTGCAGCATCAGCAGCACGGTGCTCCACAGCCACCATCCTTCACAGAACTCCAGCCCACCCAGACACGTACGGTACGCCCAGCTTCCCATGCTTCTCCACCTCTACACCTTTCCTACTCGTTAGCCAAGGAAACGATCTCATCCTCACACCTACTTTATTCCAAGTCAACATAACCTTTTCCACAAACCTCTCCCTGTCCACAGCGATAACCCTCAAGTGACACAGACATCAATCCCCTGTGATTTTGGCACAGCTACTTTATTCTCCTCTTTGTCCCATGCAATGCATCTCTGTCTATCACGGGAGGTTCCCCCGGACAAGGACGCAGGGTCCTTGTTCGTCTCTGGTTTTGGATGATGTGCGGTGCTAATGGAGCCCCAGCTACTGGCAGGCACTTTCAGTGCTTTTGCAATAAAACACACAGGAGAAAACCAAAAAAAGCACATTTTAGAAGTGCACTGGCAAAATTATCTTCCCTGGTAATGGAAGTGGAGCCTCACCCAGGGTAAATTGAACAGGGACCCTATCAGGGAGTAGCTGGTTGCTGCTTGCTGGGGTATATTGAAGATTTGATTCATTATTTAGTGCACTGTAAATGTAACAATACTATTTGGATAAAGCCAGCGGATCTTCCACGCTGATGGAAGAGATTCCCCTCCCCTGCCCCCGAGAGACAGAGAGAGATTATTGCTGTCCAAAGAGGAGGGATATTCTGCCCGTTTGCAATTGAAAACCTCCTGGGTTTGGTTGCCAAGTTTAGGAATCAGAGTTAAGGGCTTACACAGGCTCTGGGGGTGCAATCCTCAGCTCACGTCAGTCAAAGGGAATATTTTGTGTAACTGCAATAGGCGGTGGGTCAGACCCCTGGCGTCAGAGAGACAGAATTATTTAATTTCTGTCATTCCTTTCAAATACATTTACTTCAGCGTCTCAGCGCAGCTTCATGGAAAAGATGCAACGGATGCCGGTGCCGACTGACAGCGATTTGATTTGAATTACATAATGCTCTAAACCATTATGTAAATGAAGCTGACAGAAGCATGGAGGCAGAGAAGCCAGGGATTTTTCATTGGGGTTTTCTTTTTTTTTTTTTAATACCTAGTAGCCTTTAATGTTAGCACCAAGATTGCCACCTCCTAGCTACCACATTCTACTGGTAGGTTAGCTGGATTAAACTTTATTTCTCGTTATGCCAACTAAAACCTAAACTGCATCTGAGCAAATGATGGGGAGCATCTTAAAGAGTGGTCATTGTGGATGATTCTAGAGGTGGATGAGTGAGTCACGTTACCAGGAGTGGTTTTGGCTGTGTCCCACCGATGTCAGTGAGACTCAGGCTTTTGAGAACCCTGTGGCTCTCCTGAATATTTCCCCCCTTCTCCCCTGTATAAGTTCCTCATCTTTTTTACACGGGAGAATTTTTCGGAGTAAATAACACATTGCACAAACAATTCTTTTCCAAAAGTCATGACATTTTCTGTTAATTAGCAATAATATAATCATCCAAATAAAACTGCTGGGGACATTGCACTTACTAATAAGCTACATCCAACTATGCATTTGTGTCAACAACGCATGCTTGAGTGGTCGGTCATACTCAATTGGGCCTGAGGCACGGTGCACTGGAAGCACACCATAGTGGCCTAGTATCGCAAACCCTGTTGTGGCTTCTTGCTTAATTTAGCTTATGGGACCAAACAGTCAATGAGTAAACCAGAAAATAATACATCAAGTGGCCTGTGAAAGAGAAACATCTGATGATGGTATCAATGCAGGACGTTTTCTAAATGGAAAATGCACTAGGTTCCGTAATTTGGGAACTTTTTTGCACTTCCTGAAAGAAAAAAAAACCCCACACTATTCCTAAAAATAACTTTATTATTAGTAACAGCAGAGATAAACAGCAATTGCACCAAGAAATCATCTAATATCTTGACCTTAACCCCTTCCTCTATCCAGGGTTCTTTCTGCACTGGACACCCACAATAATATATGAATACCGGGGGCAAGGTAAGAGCCATCAAATGACACTATGTCTAGGGTCCTAAAATGATACAGAAATGACTGTACTGCTTCAACACTCTGATTTTTTTCCCCCCTTTTTCAAGACAATTTCAACTGAAAATAAAAACATGACAAGAACATGAAAGGTTTTGGTCAGATTTCCTAATTTTTAATCTGCCATGTACAGGGCTAATAATTCAAGTACTGCCTGCTCCTCTATACACTCACTTGCATCGTTATCCATCTTGCAGTATAGTTCCTCAGCTTAGACGGGTCAGATAACGTATTCTAGAAATTTTTGGCTAAAAAAAAACCCCATATTGGATATGTAACTCTTGTGAAATAGCCTCATACACAGGACAGAATGAATCCACTAAAATCTAGCTTCTCTGATGCATTGGAATAGAATAGCAAACCAACGAAATGCAGGATGTTAGACACGCAGGGAGAAGTAGACACTGTTAGGACATGAATCATCTCTCCTGGTTTGGATGTCTCCTTCACTGAGATAAAACTCTGCTTCAGACCCCAGTGAAGGTCCTGGGTTCAGTCTGTAGAACACCTAAATTTAGGTGTTGGTAGGCACCTGTAGGTACCTGTGAACTGAGTGTCTGTGCTTGCATGTCTGCATTTCTCTGACAGAGCAGGGGCATCTGGACTGAAATCTGTCCCCCCAAAATTCAGACCATTATGGAATATGGTGCAAGGCATGTGCTGGGTGTTCCGCAGATCTTTTCCTCTGCTCGACTCTTCTCAAAGAAAAAGGGACCCACTACCTGCAAATGCGTGGTGGTGAAGGGATGGAATATGGGACTGTCCCACTCCAGCAAGTGGCAAACTTAATACTTCTACAACAGCTTTCCAGTGCCCACAATATCTTTGCAACAAGAAGTATAGATCTTCAGTTTCAACAAATGGCATATGTTTAATTAGTTAATCACACCACATTGTTCCCAGAAACACGATCGCCCAGGTTATCCTGACACTTTCAGACTCACTATGGACTCACAAATCTCGAAAAAAAAAATAATCTGTCTTATATTTTGTTTCTGCAAATGAAAGGGATATTTGAGATCCAGATTGTGCTGATACGTGGGCAAAAGTTGTTTTGGGCTAGTATTTTTAAAAGCAGAGTGAAATATGTGCTAGTGGCATCCATGAATCCTAGAGGACCACAACAAAACAATCCAAAACAGAGCTGAAAATGCACAACCATCCTAGTTCACAGCCAGTTTCCTACTCATGTCTTGGGCTTGTCTTACAGTTTATGTCAAAGCATGTAGTGATTTTAAAAGCAGAACAAGTGGGATGGCACAGTTCCTCTCTTCCCACACAAATGTTTAGCCTGGCTCCAAAATATGCTTCCCTGACTCTATTTCTCTTCCAGAAATACTCCCAAAACTTGTAGTGCTAACTCCAGAGAAGCTGTTTGGAATCCCAGCTCTCTCCTGCCCATCTTTACTGCCAGAGAGAGCAGAGAGACATGTAAAGGGATGTAAGGGGATAAGAGGCAAATTTGGATGACATTTCACAGATTCCCCTCATACATGTCTCCAGGATGTATTTCACAGTCTCCAAGGGCCTAATAGCCACCCTTTACATAGGATGGTTGTGTATTAGGTCCTCTTTATCTAATAACCATCTATGGTGGGCTAATCCAGTCTGAGGAGGGGGGCGGTTAGAGAGCAGCTTGGTGGGCACCTGGCAGACAGACAAGGCTAACCCATCCCACCATCCTTTGTGGAAACTGTGCTGCTCACTCGATCTCCAAGTCAGTGAGCTGCAAAGAAGTTAAAGATGATGTCCTGGTCACAGCAGGCCAAACTGCAGCTTTGTACTGCAACCTTGGGCTTCAGCATGAGTTCTCTTACCTCCCCTTTCCACACACACCCCAAAAGGATGGAGCTGGCAAAAAGAGCTGCGTTAAATGCTGTCACAAAACACAGAAGAGCCTGTCAGCCAGCCCTTAGGTCCAAGCAAGAGGAACATCTTAGCTTGAAAGATCAGGCCATCCAAAGCATTACTGATCCTCTCAATTCTTACAATTTATAATATTCCCAGATGAATCTAAATTAAACTGAAGATTCACATTAAGAATGTAATGGGAAATCCCACTCCACATGCTTAACATTTACTCTCACAGTGGTTAACAAGAATAAGATAGTCCAGGACAGAGTTCTGCTGGTTTACCTTAACTCCCTTCTCCTTACACACCCGAAGCAGAAAGACATCTCGGTGCCTGGTCCACTTGCATCTACTATTTAGGTATGGCCTGACAGCACCAACATCACTGCCTCCGTTTCACTCAGTGCACACTGCAATGATCCCAAGGACTGGTGGGTTAAGTGTGCTTTGCTTTCTGCTGCCTGGTACAGGTAGGCAGCAGAGATACAGGTCCTGCTCTTCAAGTCCTTCTGATGTGGTTAGTGATGCCACCAGTTCTGGCCATCTCATACCTCAACTCATCACCTCCTTCTCCCTGCCCTGGCAAACCCAAACTGGGTTTGTCTCCAAAAATGCCTCCAGACCCAGTGCCAGGACTGCTCACCATGCTGATCCCGTCCCCTGCTTGTTCTCACACCCCTGTCTTCATTTGGAGGCTCTGACTTAAACTAACATGACTGCAAACAAATAGAAATGTTTTACTGCGCATGTCTAAAAATAGAATCACAATCATCTATGCTTCCGTTACTTTAAAACTAAATTTATCAAGAGATTATTCTTCCATGAGGTTTAGCACACAAGAAGTCTTATGTTTTAAAATTCAATCATTTCACAGTTATTTATGAGCAGAAAATCTTACGGATTAATTTTATAAAGAAGCGCAACCAGCTTGGGGATCAGATCTTCTTTTGGTGTAAATGATCAGAATAATTCTGCAGCCCATAAAGACAGGTTTTGGCTTTTTTTTTTTTTTTAATGTTGTTTGCCATGTTCACAGATAACGTGTAGCTGAGAACCAATACAATAAAATGTAAGGGTAATAATTCTATTTAATAAAAATCTTCCAAGTAACAGTTAAGATGCCTATGACTGAATAAGAAGAAAGAAAAAACACATATTTCACCTGTGTTTTTTGGGTTTTTTATTAGTTTAGTTTCTACACTAGACAGTTCTTTGAGTGCAATTGATTTTGTAGTTTCCTCTGTAGTTTCCAATTAATCATCCTCCCTCTTTGTGAGGACGTTTTACACAAAAACAGGAGACAGGAAAACATTTTAAAATAGGGAAATGTGCTTATAAAACCACAACACTGGCATGGATACGCAGAAGTGCAGGTTCTGTATGAAGCCACCCTTTGGGGAGGGAAGGGGGAGCAGTGCTGCCTGCCATACATAGCAGCCGACTGCAAATTATCTATTGAAACTCTTTCTATAGAAAAATGCTTTTCCAATAGGGAAGCATTTTAGTAAAGAGCATCTACTTTGAGATACAAATTTCTTTCTAAAACAAAGAAGCCTCCAAACTGAAAAGGGAACAGATTTCTCAGAGAAAATAACTTTATCCATTTTTTTTTTTTTTTTTTTTTTTTTTAGGGGGGGGATACACTTTCTCTCGTAGAATGATGGGAAACAGGCAAAAAAATCACCCTAATCACATCCTGTTGCTGGTGCTTCCACTGTCTCGACAACATTCTGCTTGTGTTTTTAAAGTATATGAAAAAATTTGGAACTTCACATAATCATTTTGGTCCCAGTATAAAAATGTGTTTTAAAATTATTCAGGTTTGGCCAGGCAAATGACAGCTCTTCAAAACATCAACCAATAAATGGGACCATACCTATTCAAAACCAGAAAAACATGCTTTTCTTTTAAAAATCATCATTAGAATCTCATCCAAGCATAAACCTTTTGACTGAGGACAAGGATCTTTTGGAGCTTTGAATGAGTAACAACGGGATTATTACGAAAATAAATAAAAGATGAGCAAGCTGCCACTTAAACTATGGATTTCCCACTGCAACAGCTTCAAAACTTTCTTGAAACACAACAAATTAAAAAGAAAAGGGAGGCAGACGATAAGGCTCTGTCTAACTGATAGCATGAAAACATCAAGCACTTTGATTCAGATTAATAAATAATGACGGCGTGTTATCCAGGAAACAGTGCAATGCCAAGTCTGTTTGATCTCAGACCAACTGTTGGGTAAAAGTATTCTGAAACGCTCTCTTGGGCAAATGGGCCAGTTGCATCTCATCTCTGGGACTTTGATTATTTAAATGGGGGTTTTATTAAAAGAAGAATTGTCATCCTAGAAGAAATTTTATACCATATCACCTTCCTAAGGGCAAACTCCAGCTTTACCTCACTTATCTGGGAGGCTGGGGTAACAGGAGTGGGGGAGCTTAGAGCACCCTCTGTTACTGCCCAGCTACCTCCTAAATCAAGATGGAAGCAATGGGAAAAGAAGAAAAGAGGGAGACTTGTGAGCCCTGTCCCTTGCATTTCAGGACTGTCCCAGAAAAGCCAGGAAATCATCCTCCCTGCAGTTCCCACAGCAAGAGCTGCAAACCCCCAGGAGCATCTCTTCATCCTCAGCCCTGCACAACCAGGAGCATTACTCTCAGTTCATGGCTGGGAGCACATGTCAGCCTGGCTTAGGTGCACGGGGACGTTGAACATTCAGTGCCACAGCACACGGAGTGGACAACAATGTCCTCAGCACCCTTGGAGCCTTCTCCTAAGGTGGCCATGTGGTATGAGGAGGCTTTCTGGATGGACCAGCTAGAAACTCTCCCCTGGCTCCAGCTGCCATATAACCCCTTCTGTTGCAAGCTGTGGCTCCAAGCCTGACTCCAACCCCTAAGTGACACCCAAGGCTGACAGATGAGCTCATTGCACTCCACTTTCAGACAGCAGAAATCGCTGCATTCCCCCAGATCAGTCTGCCACAACGCACTTTCTTTCCAAAGGAGAGTGTGTCATCTCGCAGGCTACCGCTCCCATTTCATACCCAGCTCTTCTACAGCCCAGTTCTCTCCCTGTCCTCGAAAATTACTAAAAACCCTCTAAGTTTACAAACATGCATTTCCCAGGCAGGTGCTTCTGGACCCGCTCACTTTTTTTCAGTATAGTCATTCCCCCCATGAAACACCCCACTGGACACTTGGCTCTTTCCCTCCCAAACAGGGCTTCAGCAGCCTGAGAGCTCAGCTGAAAAAAAACCCCAAGCGCTAATGCAGGAAGCGTAAAGAGATCTGATAAATGCTCCAAAGCTTCATTTTCCAATAAACATATGAACTATAGCAACTGCCAAGAATTATGACTGCATGACATTACATCCAGCTCCTTGCTCTTATTAAAAAGTAAGCGCGGGTACCCGATGTGCAGATGGGCAGTGCCACACAATCTGCTCTGCTCCACACTCTCTTAATGGATGCTCATAGGTGGTCACAAAGCCAAAGTTCTCATCTTAACATGTGAACTCTGCAAACAGCTGCTTTTAAGGTTCGTTGTATTAAATGGACTGAAGTGAGTGATTCGGGACTTTCTGTCCATTTTTGTATGCTCTGAAATGAGATGCCTTCCAGTCTCCTTCCTCCTACAGAGAATAGAACGGACACTGATCGCTAGTTTTAAATAGAGGAAGGCAATTTGCACATTTTTTGTAACTGAAACTTAATATTTTTGGAAAATGCTGAACCAACGAGCTGCTTTTTGCCTGCAGGGCATGAGAAGTGACAAAGTCAGGTCTTTGGAAGAGTAGCCAGATCACCAAGATATGCCGTGCTAATCTGGAGCGATCACCTCTAGCAAGATGAGGATTGTTTCACATTCGTAACCCCTGATTTTACAAAGTGTCAGTTTACTCAGTAGGTATTGGGTGTAGGGTTATCGAGATCTTTGTGTGATCACACTAGCAGCACTCGCCCTCAGTTCTCACGGCTAATAACAAAGAAGTGATGTTTTGGAGACTGTTAACATTAAACTGATTTTAGTCTAGCAAAAAAACTTTTGGCTCTATTAGCTGCAACCCTGAGCTGCAAGAAAAATATTCTGTGCCTTTTTAATAATAGTCCTGACCTATGTATCCTGAAATTCCCCAAACTACATCTGATCCAAGTGGGATAGGGGGGCAAAGAGGGATACTGAAAGAGTTGTAGGCAAGAAAAGTTTGAATTCGGCATCCTCTAAAAACACTGCCAGTCTTACTGTGCTGCAGGGTCCACAATCAAGATGCACTGCCAGTGTCAAATTTGCATCCCCCAAATTTCACTTCTGGAAATATACTTCAGTCGTGTTCACTCTCACTCTGAGTAGTAGCACTATGAGTCTTTGTTGAGGCTGCTCAGATTTTCCCCTTGCTTTTATACATGTTGTTCCTTGGTGCACTTCTTAACAGAAATAGGGCAGCATAATTTATTAGAAGTGATGGTATTTTGATCTGTAACCATCAATAAGTCTGTGGCATTCAGACCAAACACTATTATCAAGACATCCATTGAACTGGAAACAGCATTAGAGAAGAGACAGCTAACCCAGCGTTAATCAAGACTTGCTGTTCTTCCAGTATCTGAATATTGCCATCAGGCTTTCTGACAATACCAAACCTCTGGCAATTCCAGGCGATCACACACTGATTTATTCAGGTGGTCACATAGACAGGTGACTTGTGATACTGCACTACAAGAATTCCATCCCAGATTGACAGTTAACTTAATCATTTCTAGGGCTATGCACAGGGTCCAATGTTCACATCAGATTTTACATGTCAAGATTCAAGAAACTGCAAATAAATAAGATCATCTAGCCACAAATTTGTCTTGCTCTACCAGCAGTAGAAACTAAACAAGGTACAGTATACATTTGGGGACCAGCCCAGTCTCCTGAAGAAGCCCTTTAGCGGTATAGTGAAAATCACCAGCATAACCAGCATGTTTGCTTCTCTGCCTGACCACAAGACTCTACCAAGTTACAGTCCCAGCTAAAACTTTAGTTCAACCAGCATCTACAGGCTTTTAAATCTGGAGCTCAGGTGGCAGTTGTGACGGTCAGCTCTAAGAACAGCATCCCCATCACTGCTCTGCACAAAGAAATTGCAAGTCTGGCTCTTTCTGCCTTTCTTAATATTTATGCATCTGGTCTGGCAGCATCCATCATCGGGGTAGCCTTAGTAGGTGCCCGAGAGGGATGAAATAATAGCAACTGCAAAAATGAGGCACAAGATGGATGGGAATAAGGAGGGTGGGAGGGGGCTAGTATGGGGAGTCTTTCAGAGTTAGGTCATATGAGGCTGTGTCTCTTGCAGCAAAGGAAGAAAACTCACCACCACACATTAGCAACAAAGGAAAACAAAGAGTCTGAGCTGCTTTCGGTGAGGGTGGGAGAGGGCTGGGAGGAGCATTTGGCAGGACCCTGTGCAGAGTACGCATTGCTGAGGACTCAAGGCCTGGGCAGAGGCATAAAGTACTTTGCGAGGCATCTTGCGACCTTTAGGCGCGGGCAGCGACGCGCCCCTGGGCAGCACCGCGTGCACCCCAGTCTGCCGTAAACCATCCCAACACACATGGGGGCCGAAGCTATCCACCCCCAGCTGCCTCTGGAGGGCAGTTTGCCAAAGGCCAGCATCTCTGCGCTCCCTGGGAGAAGAGGAAACATCAGGCTTCAGCTAGGAAACTGGTTTATGACCCCGAGCCGTTTTCTGGCTGTGGCAGGAGATGGTGGGGTTCCCCCCAGCTGCACACCTGATGTAGCCAGGGTGAAGGTGGCTCGGTCCCTCTGGGATGGCAGGTTCACAGGTAGTGACCCTCTTGAGCGCAGAGCTTCGTTACACACACCAGATTAATCCCCTCCTCCCAGACTTCTCCAAGACGGAACTTGGCTGAATTTTTGCTGTATTTTTCCTGAATGGTCAGGGGCTTTAGATTAACAGAGACAACAAAGCAAATTACTAATCCTGAAGACTGGGCATAGTACCAAGTGTTCCTTCACGATATTAAGTGCCCAGCTGAAGGGGAAGGGCAGGGAGGGATTTTCAAGTGCACACAAACTTTTTGAGCCTCTGAATTGAAGCCCAGCCCAAAAAATTCCTGTTGCTATTTTTCATTCTTTGACAGTAGCACCCAGAGGCCCCGGATGAAATCGCTTTGCAGCTAAGCACAGGACAAACACCCTGTGGACTGAACGAAGGGCAGGAAGGTGTGCAGTGATTTGCCCCTTCCACCAGCAAGACGAAGGGATCCCAGTTCTCCCAGACTTTGCCCAGCAGCCCGTTGTCTGCCTCCCCATGCAAGAAGCGCAGGGGCACCACGAGCTGGGGCGAGACACATTCAGAGGTTTGAAAATCCAAGCAAACACCAGATGAAGCTTTTTCCTCAGCAGGTATGAACATAATCTGGTGTCCATCACCTCAAACAGCCGTGGTGCCCACCAGCTCATCCCAATTCCCCCGAATAGAGTTCAAAGCACTGATTTTGAGCCATAAATCTCTCCTCCCTGAGGGTACTCAGAAGATACTAGACCCCGGGCACTACAGGTGCGGTCTCTCCAGGCCGTTGTCTGGAGCTCATTCCCCATCCTGCTCTGGGAAGAAGCCTTGTGGGCTCCAGCAACGCCTGTAAGAGCTCAGGCATGTCCTGATGGCTGAGGCGATGGGGGTGTCAGAGGAGCAGGGAGGGCGGGAGGAGCGCTGTAGCCCAGCTGGCTCCCTGGATTTGTGTGTGTGGGAGGCAGGTTCATGACCAGCTATTCCTTTTTATTTCTGGATTTGTGTGTCTGCTTGAGAATTTGTACCCGCTTTGCCATACAAACAGGAACACAGAAAACTGAGCTAGAAATGCCAGGATAACCCAGAACCCCAAATCTTAGCCTCATACTTTTCCTTCACATTTCAAAATCCATCTCCCAGAACATGCCTTTATTTAGCCTGAAATTAAATTCCAAGTCTTAATAACCTTCACAGGCTTTAACAATTTTCCTTCTCGCAACCGAGACTGGCTTCCATCCCAGCACCCTTCTCTCAGATGAAAGGCTCCATTAAACCCAGCCGCTGTTCCGGCACTCCTCCTGGATCATGGGATCATGAATAACAGAGTTTGCTCTTAGATGTACACAGGGATCAAAGGGTCATCAGCTTTGTTGTACAGGCAAAGTGGCAACCTCTTATCTGGAGACCAAGCACAGCACCTCGTGGACTTCCCCACCTCCCAGAGTCTGTAAACCAGGGTTTATGAGCTGGGCTGCAGCTTCTAGACAGCAAAATGATGCCCATTGCAAAAGGTGCTGATCAAATACGTATTCATGGCTGTGATGAGCACAGCCTCATAACCTTGCTCAGGTGAAGTATTTCCACCTTCAGATCTCAGCTGAGGAGAAGCAACAAAATCCTCATCAGCTGCTCAAGGACTCAGGAGGACCAACCTGTTGACGTGCCTTACAGCCCATCAACAAACAGTGCCTAGTCCATAGGGCTTGTCTCCTGGCGGGGAAATCCTGCTTCGGGCGAGCGGGTGTTCAGATGTGGGTAACCAGGAGTCACTCCTCACACATACACAACAGATTTCAGCAGCTGAGACAAGGGATTGATGCCACATGAGTGGGATGACTGCATTCAATATTGCAGGTGTAATGTAAATAAACAGCCAGAGGAAAGGAGAGCAGCATTTCTGTATGTGCTGCATCACTCGTAAACAGATACTCAGAGCTTCTAGTATTAACTATCACAGATGCTGAAAAAAACCCCAGAATGTACAGAGGACATAGCACTAGTCCTTGCACTAGATTTTTTTTTCCCTTTTTAGCCTAGTTTTCTGAGGAAAAAAAGCTTATCTGATCATGCTGTCTGTCTTTTAATCCCCTCTAATAACTTTCGGATCCATTGGCCAATTTCAACCACACTTGAGATGGAAGTAGGCATTTCAGATGATACATTAAACACCCACTCATCCTATAGAAATGAAGAGCTAAGTAAAATAAATCAATGGTAGTTAGTGTGTCTGCTAGGGTGTAGCTCCAACCCCTTACCCGTTCTGAGAGATGACAGTCAGCATGTCAATCGGTTTAGGGATGCAAATGAATCCTCAGTAAGCCGTGGCACACATTGCCACTTCACCCCACAAGTGGTCAGGAAGAGACTACAGGCTTGAAAGGGCAAGTTAAAGATAAACGAGCTAGATCCACAGGAAATGATGCTGAATTAGTTTTGCTACTCGCAAAGCAACGGGAGCTTTATTTATCCTGTCCAAGGACAGTAACCTTAGAAAAGCAGAATCAGTGTGGCTGTGCAGGGATTAATGTTGTGGCTTCGTCTCTTATCCTTTTCTGCCTTGAAATGGTAAAGTCTAAAACTTAGCTCCTGAAGAAAGAGGAGGAAAACAACATGGATTACGTGAATCAATCCCTTAAAGCAGCACCATGCACGACAGTGAGACCATGAAAGCTGTTCAGCTCTCCTTGGCGGCGTTCAGTTCTCATTTTGGTTCAGGGATAGTAACTTCACGCAGAGCCTCTGACTGGGGTGGTAAAACAGCAGGGAAAGACTCCCACAGGAGCCTGCTTGTCGGGCTAAAATCCTACTGTCCTGAGAGCAGCATATGGCACATGAGAGCTGCAAAAGCAGCCTCTGAATTTACACGCACTTTCAGCTTTATTTCCCTGACTCCACGAACCACATCGTAGATCTGCACCTAGAAACGGAGCCGTGGTATCTTAGCAGGAGGTCTTGGGCACACACGCACAACGTGCCGAGAGCAAGTTTTAAGCCAGGAGCAGAAATACATCCCAAACCCACGTGCCCTCGCTACAAATGGGTGCAGACAAGCACCAGACTAACAGAACTTTTTTCCCACATGGCGAGCTCAACGTGTTTCAAAGCTTCCACCAAAAAAAAACAAACCACAATATAATAATAATAATAATAATCTAGCTCAGCTGCTATATATCATGAGAAATGGCTGATGCACCCAGCACACTGGCAGACTGCCCGGCTACCAGCTGTGTTCTGATTTCTAACCCTGCTAAAAACAGAGAGCTGCCAGTGGACACAGTGCATCAGAAAGTGCAGAAAACAACGCCTGCCTTCGGATGCGCCTGTGAAAGCGCCACCATGGCCAACGAGATGCACACAGTGCTGTAGGCAACGCTCTAGGCAGCTGGGCTATCCTCCCTGTGGCTAGCAATGACCTGGCGTCCTGGAAGGCAGTAGGAAAACTCAACCCCGGCTTCTGCCTGGAGGGCAAGAAGTTCAAAGGACTCCCAGACTGGCCTGTGGCCAGACTGAGGAGTGTTGAACTGGGTGCCTGTAAGAGGCATTTCAGACATTCCCATAAAAATGCCATTTCCATGTAAGTCCTACACAGGCAGGCTTGTTCCTCTCCTCTCCCAGTCAAGGAATGCAGCAATTATGCCCACAATGGGAGGTCATCTTCCCGCTCAGCAGCCAAGCTGCTTTCCCATCAGCCAAGCCCTGGTTCTGGAGGCAGCTCTCACCTCAATATCAGCGCCTGACAGGCAAACCTGAGCTGCTGGCCTTGAAAATGAGGACGAGGTACAATTTAGATGACTGGGTGGCCAAACTAGACTTGGAATTGCTTTTTGCGGGTTGGCCAGTGCAGATCTGAAAGGTCCATGATCTCTAGATACCTTGTGCTCTGTCCCTCTCTCCTGCCCACGTGAGCACTTCCCAGGCAGCTGGTAGACACCCAGTCCTAGAATGAGGATAGGTATCTTAACCAATATCTTAACTACAGCAAAGTGAACTTCAGCTGTAGGGTGATAGGTGTCTTCTAAGTACTCCCAGGAAAACAGTAGATAATACCACCACTTGGACTTGATCAACCCCGTTCAGAGGAGGTGGAAACAATGTCATGTCATGCCTTCATCATTTCCCTTACTTGCTAAAGGGTAGTATATCTGCACAGGTGGTAACTGGTGCCTAACTTATGAGTCAACATGAGCTGCAGCTCCCAAGGCTCCCTGGTTTATTGCTAATGCAGCAAATAGCCTTGGGTGTGCAGTATTTGTTGTGACAAGCTGGAAGAAGCCCATGCATCAGATGGTGAAGCTGTTCTTGCTACCAGCAGGTACACTGGTCCCTTCTGCTGAACTAGCAGCACACTTTCTTCTCCTTTTTGCCCTTAACTTTTCCTCCTTTTTGACTACTTATTTTAAAATGTTTTACAGATGTCGTGTGCTCATGGCTAAGCTCTCCAACACGCTTTCAGCAGTTTTGTTGAGTGTATTTTCAGTCTACATGGGGCTACCATCAGGGTTAGAGCCACTCGCACCAACACACTTTGAATTCTCTGTTATTCCTACAGCACCGTCTCCACTTGCATGGCAAACTCCATGCAGAGAAAAAGCCAGGCAGGCCCCCGGGAGAGGCCTGTTTTGAGGACTGGAGAGCAAAATAGACCTTGGCTAAAAAACTCAGCACCCCTGAAGACAAAACCTTTTTTTTTTTTTTTTTTTTTTCTGTTCGATCACCTAAGCAGCACATCCTAGCCATCCTACTTCAGCAGAGCGCACGGTGACAGCGCAGACACCCTGGGTTCATATGGCACCGAGGCAGAGACAGAGGCACCTCCAGGCAATGTCTGAGGTCATACAAGAGCACTGCCATGCGAGTTGTGTTCTCTCCACACCTGATCAACTGCTCACATGCAGTTCCTGTTCATGAAAAGCCTTAATCCAGCGCTGTCTACTGGGGAGGGAGGTACTCCTGCTTGGAAGGAAGGAAGCAAAAGCAAGGTGATGGGGAATGTTCTCCTAAGCAGAATTCAAGGCAGGAGTTGGGAAGGTTTTGGAGAGGGAAAAAAAAAAAAAAAAAAAAAAAGGATGGTGGTAAAGACAGGAACTCTGGAAAGCTATGGATGGAAATATCCTTCATCAGGCCCCTGGGACTGGAAGGTGCATACTGGGGCTGTCTCTGGCGGTTTGAAGAGGTGATCCAGCAATTTGTTTGCTAGTGTACAGTGCAGGGCCAGCTCTCTGTTGTGCAGTCTCTACAGGACTCTGGGCATGCAGTTTGCCATCAGCTCTACCTCTGTAAAATGACAAAACCTGTGCTCCCTGTGATGGAAAGATGCTCTCTAAATAAACAGAGGGGATGTCACTTTATGGTGGTTTTTTGGGGTTTTGTTTTGTTTTGTTTTGTTTTTTTTTCTGCCTCAAGTAATTCATTTAGGTAGTAGCTATCTCGTTTTCATTGAGATCCGTTTCCTTCATTTTCCAGCCCAGTTCCAGTCACATGCCTGGGTACCTCATTCAGCCAACCCAAAAGCACCCAACACAAACAGCACTCCGAGTGATCCTCACCTCCCATTCTCAAGCAGACACAGGCTCTCCTCCCTGGAGAGGCAGCCCTCTCCTCCAAAACTGTGACTCCCTTTGCCTCAGCTGCTGCAGCCTTGCCTTTGAGGATATCTCAGCCCAGCCCAAGCTGCCCTGAGGCTGGTGGAACTGGCAGTAACTGAGGAGCTTCCCAGCCCAACTGGGTCAGACTTTGGGAAACTCTGCCACAAGCCTCACTCCAGCCCCATGCTGAGTCCGTCTTGTGACTTCACCCGTTCTCCCCACCCAGAGAAACAAGTGTCGTGTCTCATTCAGTAGAAGCCAGGAACACTGGACATTCAAACCCCTGCCATTAAAAAATAACTTCTAAAATAATGGCAAGTAACACGTATGAATACCTTCTTTGACTTAAATCTAAACGTGTGCTTGTGATCACAGCACCCAACTGTCAAAACCCATTGCCATCCAAAGCTTTTACCTCCATTAATACAAAATTTTTGCCACTTCCAATACAAAATTGCCACTTTGGTAACAAAGACAAGGTGTCTACATTTTCAAAATACAGACAAGGTCCCTATGGATACTCAGGCATAAGAGCCACCGTTTACCAAAAGAAGGTTTTCTCAATCTGTATTTAAACAACTTGGAAAGTGACTGGCCTCACACCCAAGATGTTATTGCCTGGATCAGTGTTTTACACATGGAAGGGGAACTAGAAAACTGTACTGAATATAAAATGCTGTTAACTGTCAAGAAACCATGAAAAGCACAATAAGCATCATGCATTCACTTTAGCAATTTGAGGGTGCAGAATGGGAAATAAAATCAAAACCAGTAACACCAAAAGACACAAAACATAATTTCTATTACTCAATATATAGCTGTAGTAAATGCTCAAAGTGCTACAGATAATGTTAAGACCCATTATTTTGACCATGGGAACAATTATAAGACAGGGGTGATCCTGACGATGGATGAGGATGAATGAGAGCTCTTTCCCTCACCAGCACTCTGTACTTTCTTCCACCTTCCTCTGCCTCCCGGAGGCTCAACCCGCCAGAGGAAGAAGATGGGATGGAGTAGAGCAGCCAGGGCTGCAAGACTCCCGGGCTCAGCAGTGTAGGGAAAGGTGAGTCTGAGAAATCATGTTTTGTCCATTTCTAATTTGGATACTCTCAGGTTTCCCATTAGCAGCAGTGAGGGATGACTCACTGCTCACTGAATCCCCTGCACACCAGAACTTGGGCTGAAGCACTCTGCACACACACCCCGAGCCTGCAATGGAGCAAAAAAGAAACCCGTGGCCTCCTATAGTGATGGGGACCACAGAGGCATGTATCCCTCCACCCATCCCTGGCATCCCCCAGTACTCTGCAGGATCCAGACTGCAGCATAAGGTAGGGCGGGCTGCTGGCCTAATTCCCCAATCCTCCCAGTTCACAGCGGTGCAATAAACCAGCTTTCCCAGCGCAGAGGATGGTGTCACACTGAGCACACCTAGGTCACGCAGTGCAGAGCCCCGTTAGAGATCCCTGGACTAGCTCCAAATGAGTAAAAGCATCCATAGCACATAATACAGCAGCACATGACGATAGTAGGTCAGGTCCTAGAAGCAATAAACCCACATTAGCAGCACGCAAAACTATGCTAAGTAGCCTCTCCGGTTGTGCCCTGAAATAAAATAGCCTCCTCTGGTAGTTCTTTACTGCAACCACTTACATGAGCGCCTGTGATTTTTTGGGTGCACAGCAAAAGCTCTTGGGGCACGGACTGCCCCTTGGGCACAGTGGGATGATGAGGGGTGATCGGACCCCCGCCAGCTCATGCAATCAGCCACAGAGAGACAGTGCTGCTCCTGCAGCAGGGCTGCCTCCCACCTGGTGCGCGGCTACCGGCAAGGGGCATGGGACGAGAGGCACTGGGAGAAGCAATGTCTCCTTGGGGTGAAGGGCACCCCTTTGACCAAGAGTACGGGAACCTGACTGCTTCTGAACTGAAGAAGTAGGCACTTGAATCCAAAAGTAAGATCTAGAAATTGCCAAAACTAAAAGTACTCTGCTGCCTCAGTAAAGCCAGCGAAGCACAGCTTTCCCGCCAGCCCAGTTTATTATTATTGTTGATGTTTATTATTACTCCTGGGGCACGTAAGAAAGGTAGATGGTCCCTGCCACAAGGTGCTTACAAAGAGCCTAAATTCTTTAATACAGAATCCATGTTTCCTTCAGGGGACACCATCCCACAGCTGATACTAGGATGAAAGGGAACGCAGCAGAGATTGCGCTTTTGTTACACATTTTTCCAGAAAAATAACTGATTAAAGTTTGCATTCCAAATACAACTATGCTGTAGGCTTACAAAAAAATCTTCTCATCTGAAAGTCATTTTCCTCCTCTGCATCTAGGACAATCAGCAGCATGAAACAGAAAATAATAATAAATAAATATGCATCAGCCCAGAGTTCATGTTCAGTCAAAGCCAGGAGGGCCTTGCGTGTCTCGTTAAGGGACCCCAGCATCAGTGGGTTTGAAAGACTGAATTCTGATGCTTTCAGAAAATGGAAGAAAAATCTCAGTGGCTTGTAGGGACTCAGTCACAATTTGGGAAGTTATCTGTCCTCCTCACACAACCCTTGGCCCTCAGCCCGTTGACCCAGTGCTATAGCTCACCTCCCAGCCTGGGCTTTCCCTCAGAGTAGAGGGCTTCTCCTGAAGTCCTCAGTGCTTCAGCCCAGGCAAAGCATGCTGAGGCCACTGACTGTCCCAGTGATGCTGGTTTGTAGCAGTCTCTGGCTTAGGATGAAGTCAGAGAGGAGCCATTTACTGCTTGGCCGCCGAAAGACAGTGGCTATAGGATGACGACTCTGGTTTTGACCCTGGTATCATTTTACTAAGTCCCAGTTATGTGTGGGCTGTTAGCAGAAACACAGAAGAGGGTGGCATGATATTGCAATCACACTTCATGGGGGGAAAAGACCATATTTGCAGTTGCCATCGTGGGATATGATGTGGGAACATGTACCCAACCGCTTGTATTAATGGCTGGGGGCTTGTAGCCCCCCTCGGTCTGTCCTTTATTAAAAAGGGAGGCATCAAGGTTTGGTGATGTGAAGCAGATCTGCCGTGAAAGGACTTCACCCTTAATGGTGGGTGACTTTTCCCTTTCCTAATTTCCCAGATCCCTCCAACACCCGCTGCATCGACCTTCAAATCCCGCCTTGGCCATGAAGTGCAGAGCCTGAGCAGTCACTCTCCCTGCGCACCGAAGGGCTCAAAAAAAGTTTCTAGATCCGTCTCATGTCAACCAAAATGTCTTGCATGGTGCAAAGAAAAGCTGCACACACTCCGTAGTGCAAAATGCTTTAAAAAAAGAAAAAAAAAGAATGAAAGCAAGAAAAATACATGTAACTTGGGTGCCAGTGATAGAGTACAAAGGCTCAGTGAGTAATCCGTAGCTACAGACATTGCTGGACTTTTTAGGGACAAGAAGGTACTTTCCAAATACATAAGGAATAAATTGTGTCTTCTAAGTACTGTCAGGTGCAACACCACGGAAAGGGCAGAAATGTTCAATATGTATTTCTGTTCTGTACTTGGGGAAAAAAACATGTGATGTAGCACTAATATGCAGAGAATTACATTCCTTCCAATTTAAGAACAATAAAGTAGTACAATATACACCAGCCTCTTTAGCTAGACTTTCTAAATCAACACATCAGGATAATTGCACCCAAGAGTTACTACAGGCTTGGCCGAGATGTACTCTGAATATCAATGTGGCTTTCCTAGGTATTGGGTTGCTGTTGTAAAGTACCAGAAGAAAACCACAGTTGCAGCAATATTTTATACAGATAAACAGAAAGATCTGAGTGACTGTCAGTCTCTCTGCTTTCTGGGCATAAGAGCAGAATAGCTGATGCAGAGCTTGGTTAATCAGGGCTCAGAGGACAGTAATATAATTTGATGGGAACATTACCCCTGTAGAGCATTTCAGTTCTGATATCCAAAACACAAGGGTTACGCTCATAAATTAGAAAGGTTTAGAGAACTATCACTAAGGACAACTACGGGCTGGGAAGCAGGCTCATAGTAAATGCCGTGGAGAGCTCAATCACACCAAAGAGAAAGTAAAAGGATGAGTTAATCCCTGTACCAGCACCCTTGCACAAACACAGCTACAATAACACTACTACTCCACGTACTACAGAGTACTTTGCAGTCTGTCAGACTAAGATAAAGAAATCCAGTGGCCAGGAACGAGAACAAAAGAAATATAATATAGGCGTAATGTGCACACTTTTAAGAACGTAATTTAACTAGTTTACTGAAGACTGAAGAACAGAAAATCCATCCCCCTCCATTCCAGTTTTCTGGATGGTATATGCTGTAGCTCAAACATTAATTATGAGGAGCCCTCTGCTATTCTGGAGACAGAGCAGATCATCACAGTTTCGCTTTATGATTTTATAATCCCTAAATTATGGGGTTGAGCCTAAATCTTATAGTTGTTTGTTGGGGTTGTTTTGTTTTATTTTATTTTATTTTATATCCTTCTACCAAATGAACAGAAAGGCACAAACTGAAATCCCATACCTGGGCTTCAAAATACCATACCACACAGTGTGTATAGAGCTCTGTTATAAAATGTGATGGGAGGGACGAGAAAGCTATATATGCAAAATAAACAGATACAACAGCAAAAAGTAAAAATTACTGCAGATCTAGACAGGCTCAGGGTCCCTCGCTACAGAAAGGTGGCTCAGATCTCTGCTCCTTTTCTTCTCCAGTGCCTGCTGCCACCGGGGCTGTGTTACAGACAGGCGAGCATCGCCCTGCGACACCACCTAATTGGCACCCAGCCTTCCAGGGAGTGGGAGATAGTCAGGCTAAAAATAGGCTGTCCTCTGTTTTGGCTCTCCCTGCCTTCCATCCCCCCTGCAAAGACACAGGGCTGGCGGTCCAGGAAAAAACATCCAGAAAAGCAGCAGCCTCAGCGCAAGGAGACGGCTGGTATTTTGAGGAATGGAAGAATGAGATGAGGTGCCATCGGGGTGATGCTGAGCATCGTGCAGATGGCCCCTGCCTGACCTCCTGCTTATGGGAAAGAGCCATTTCCACCACCTTTAGCACCAGAGCTGCAACCTGAACCCCTGGCCCCGTCGGAGGTGTGGGGACAGAGTGGAGCCACACAGCCCATCCCTGCCCTCCGGGATGCTGTCCCCAGCCGACCCACAGCCAAAGCAAAGCAGCTGAGCTGAGCTCTGGTGGCAGCACCCTTGTCGTTCCCCACTTGAAAACTCTCTCCAGCCACCCTGTTATCCGGCAGAGGCCTTTGCTCCAACAGTCCATGCAATTTCTGGTTCAAGCAATCAGCATTTACAGGCAGCAAAGCCTCACAGGACAGCTTTTAATAGGAATTTCATTGACATTGAAGATCCTCATAGGACTCTGATGAACACTTGAACTTTAGTCTGACATTTAAGTGCCTAAAACTCTGTATGAAGCCCAAATTAAGAGATCTTATACTCTGCTATCGATGCTTTCTCTCATATCTACCTCTACAAAACTCCCAAATCTCAGTAACATTTCAGAAAGCATTGGTTCTGCTTTTAACTGGACATGTCAACTCAAAATCAATTAGAGATTGATCTCAATTTTGCTTTTTTTAAAATTTACTTTTGGCGTGCAGTTCAGTAACCCAAGTTAGGAACTGCAATCGATGAAGCTACACCTGCTTTGTAGCAAAGCTATTGCTTAGAGTATAAGACGTTTTGCAAAGTTTCCCAAGCTCGTAGAAGCAACTGTGCCAATGATGTCACTGGATTCTGTGGAGTGCTCTAACAGCAAGACTGATGGGTAGCCTAATACATTGTGTAGTTGCTATAAGCAATAATCTCCCATGCTAATCACAACTTTCACATTCATTAACATTACAGGGACCTCCTGAAAGAAATCACGTCCCAGGGAACCATTCAAACGTACGCAAAGCCAGCTATCTATGGCCATAAAGCTAGCTTTCAAACTGGCATTGGAAGGGACATACCCAACATATTTTACATCCCACAGACCTAAATGTGTGAGCTGCTGCTTCTTGAGTCCTGCAAAGCACTGTGCGTGTTCAGCTGCCACAATGCCAAATGACCATAAAGCGATGGTGCTCTGCATTCAGGGTGAGATCCTGGTCCACTGAAGTGAGATGAGAAAATGCCCTTTTGCAAGAGCATTCCTCCACCTGTGGCTGCTCAGCTTATTTCCTGCCAGAGGAGGACTTTGGCTTAACGTTGGGGAGGGATAACTTGACAAGCTCACAAAAGTTCAGGCAGTATTACTCCTTGGCTGCCCCCAGGGACCATCCTACCGTAAAAACAGTACAGGTGGCACAGTCCCACCTTGGAAAATGAACCTATCAGCCACGGGGCTGATGGGGCTGGTTGTCAGCAGCTGCACGGCCATGCCATGGTGGTCAGCAGCACTCCCTGATTTACAAAGCTGCTATCAGTCTAGGGACAAGAAGCTGAAAATGAAGGTGCCCAAGAGGAGTGCATGGGATGAGGAAGCTCCCTGAACGGGCTTGCCCACACACGGGGAAATACCTTTTGCATTTTGCAGCACAGGGGCTACTGGACTGATGCCCCTGATGATGGGGGCACTGATGGTCCCTCCAAAGTATGTTTTAAAGCAGCTTTCTCCCGGTCCTGGCAGACAAACAGCCCTCCAGAATAACCTCTCTGTCAGAGACAGAGCTCCTTAGCTATGCAAACCAAGGGCACTAGCTTGCCATTACCCTACACCGTTTTCAGCGCTGAGTGCGCACACGCATGGTATGTGTTTTCCCTGGCTCCTTGCGACCTTTTAAACTCCAAAATAATGATGCATGCAGTTAACTCTTGCTCCTTTCCTCCTAGAGGTGGCTTGGCCAGCAAGGACATTGCAGAGGACTGGGCACAGCTCATCACACGCTTCTGCACTGGATCTGCCTGGGACAACCCCACGATGGCTCCCAGCCTCGCACTGCTATGATTTATCCTTTGGGGTCAGAAGACCCTGTTACTGTTCATCCAGAAAAAAGGCAGCCAGCACGCGTGCATGGCACTCCTCCAGCAAGATGCTTAACATTAGCTCAGAAAGCATACCTGGCCTTAAACACCCTATGCAATATATAGGGGAAAAACCATTTTGATCTGCAACCAGCTGCAGGGGGTGGGTTTGTTTTATCAGGGAAGGCACAAGCTGTTGCAGAGCGGGTCAGGGAGGAGGAGCCCAAAGGTGGCTCTCGGCCACCTCCATGCTCCTTTGATCCCAGGGCCATGCTGGCCACAGGCCAGTCCCTACTGTGGGCTGCGTTAATCTGCACTGGCCGCGGGTGCCTCCCAGGAGGCTCGGTGGCAGCTGGGGATTACCACGGTCAGGGACACCCTCCATTTTCCCTTCCTCGTACCACTCACAGCGACGGTCAAGGCAAGGGAAGAAACAGCCACAGCTTCATTGCATGGGTGCACATGGGTAGTGGGTATCCTCAGCGTATCCCCTACTGCCTCTCATCCCCGTTTGCACCAGCTTCTTGCAATAGCTGGGCACACATGTCCCATCTGACACCACAGATATGCCAATGCCCAGCAAAACAGGGAGTATGCAACCGGTGGACCTGGAAATTGCATTTTTCAATATCCGTGCTTCATTCCTCATTTGGTTATATATATATATATAAAAAAATATGTATTTTATATATACATATATATATATGCATATATATGGCTATTAGTCCATATCTGATGCATGTAAGTGAGCAGCAGTGCCAATACAGTCAAACATCCTCCTCACACATAGAAAGAATCAGCTATGACAGCACCTGGGGCGAGATTAGAACAGGAAGGCCATAGTCCTCTGGGACATCATCTTTGACCCTCTTTCACCTCCTCCAGTCTTTTGACAGGACCACAGGCTCTGTCACGGCTGGGGGCACCTCTGGTCCCTGACTCCTGACACCCACTCCTCAGCAGACGGCACATGCAGACCTAGCGACAGCCTCCTGAAGCCAACATGGATCTTTGTTGGATATGGATCAAGCACTAAATCCATATGATGGAGCCTTTTCAGATGTGATTTCAAAAGGGTCTGAAATTCTAGGACTTTGTTTCCAAGTTCTCTTTAAAACTATACAATTATAGCCTACACCGAGCATTACCTGATCTCCTGAACCTGGTTTAAGTAGGTTAAGCAGTCACTGGCCTGGCAATGGGTCATGAAACACAAAATACAATACAATATGGTATAACACAATAAAAAAATTCTGTGAACAACCCACATCACCTAAGTAATCTTCTTCCCATGGATCTCTGGTAGATTCATTGCTGTGTAGTATATGGCTGAGTCACCTTACGGCCACTTTCTTTATGACACTCCTTTGAGTTGCTCTAAGGTCTACCCAGGAACATCCTTCCCTGCCAGCACTTGCAAAACCCAAATATTTTTTAGCCATGAACCTCTGAATCAAACTGTCCAGCGGGTTCAAAAGCTACGGGAGAGGACAGATGCATAATGACAGCAATGGGAAACCGACTGAGAAACCAAGCAACAAAAGATGATTTTCTACAGCTTGCACAATGAACCACTAAATACACAGAAAATTAGCATTTCCTGTGCAGCAAAGTAATTATGCTATTTTCTTCTTATATTTAACCAATCCAAGCACTAAAGCGATACAAAAGACATTACATCAGGCATAATAGTTAATAAAAAACTCCTAACAGGCAGCTTTAGAAAATTCCAGGGAGGAGATGAATGATATTTCAAAGCGTAATGTCAGATCCAAAATCGTCAAAAGCAGCTTTACCTTTGGCTTCACCAGGGTCTGGATCAGGCCCTTAAAATAGTTCTGGAAATGTTCCAGAAAACTTATTTCAGCTACCTTTAAGCTCCGTGCCTTGCAGCTATTCAGTAATTTTCACTGTTAGCGTTAAACTGTCCCGGTGACTTTAATGCTTGTAAACAACACCCCCATCTCCCTTATGTTGCTTTTACACTGACGCTGCGTCACAAACTTCAATAAACAGTCTCCTGATTCACCCTGTTATGAGACAGCGAGCAGGACTGGGCACCAGAGATGTGCCTAAAAGCCTTGGGTTTGGGTTCTGAACATCACTTTAGCTAATTAATAAAAGAAAACCACAGCCCAGAATCTTTCAGTGTCTTCAGACCATAACCTCATATTCAGCCACTTGCTCTGTTCCCAGGAGTCTAGAATCACCAGGTCTCTCTCTCTCTCACTCTTTTTTTTTTTTTTTTTTTTTTTTTTTAAATTATTGTTATTATTTTATCAGGGGTCTTTTTTGCCATTCTGTACACTTCTTTTAAAAAAAGCGATGTGTGACCCAGCACAGCATTTCTAATTTCTTTCTGGCCTGCCCTGAGAAGCAGCTAAAGAGCCGGGAGCTTCGCTGGGTCCTGACTGTTGAGCTCAGGACACACAGAGCAAGACCTGCCAGCCCAGCACCGCTCCGGCTTCACCAAATGGGGAAAACCTGGGGAAAGCCAGAGGAACCTTTAAATAAAAAGAACCATTTTTCACAAATCTAACGGCACATGAGAGGCAATGCTGCATTTCACAGGTACAGGAGGAAGCAAGTTCCCCAGCCCCCCCTGGGCAGGCAGGACACCTGTGCACCTTGCAGACACTGGTTTGGACACCGTGTGCTCATGAAAAAACCCTTCTGGGGGTCGTCAAGTTTAGGCAACTTCATAGAAAAGCAAACTCAGTGTAACTGAAGCAAAATTTATGCTAAAGGCAAAGGAACCCAAGAAGTCAGAGACTTTCCTAGGGAAGTTTCTACCCCAATTTTATATTCCCATGAAGAATTCGGAGCCTCGATTCAACACTGCCTGAACCCAGCAGGAACAAAGCACAACGGACCTGCAGGAAAATTGTTCCACACTAAAGCACCTCTTTAGTTGAAGTATTGCTACAGAAGTATCAAGAAAGGATGGGACATGGGGGAAAAGCACAGAGAAGGATCTATTCTGCCTTTTTCTTCCCATATTCATAAGATGATTATTTTTCTTTTTCTCCTTTTAGCTATGACGTATGGTTTCATAACAACTATTTACTTTTCTCTCTTTATCTAACAGCTGTCTGCTGAGAAAGACGGAAAAATAAACTAAACGTTAAAACCAAGAGAAACTATTCATATGCAATGTATAATTGCATGCTATATTTAAATCTTTGTACTTTATCTTTCCAATTATATTTAGTGTCAACAGGAGGGGGGAAAAAAATCCTCCTTACTTTCTAAAATTAGCAACAGAATTTGTATATTGTTTTCAGATACAACCGCTCTTCCTCAGAAACTTTTGCCAGGGAATAACTAATGGTTGGAGACAGGGAACCCGACCGCCTGAGATGTGTTTTGACATTGGCCCGCTAACGGTCACCTACAGCAAAAAAAAAAACAGGGAAGTTCTGAGGGAAAGGGCTGTGTAAAACTGGATTAGCTCTGCCGAAGTCAGACGAATCAATCTGGATTTACGTCGGCGGGGCCGAGGAGGAGGATGGATGAACACAGGGGTGAAAAGAGCTACGAGGACTTCAGCAAAGCGGGGGAACTTTGCCACGCGCTGCAACTCCGAAGGGGTTATTTCCTAAGAGACACACAAGCGCACGCCAGCAGCAGCCCCTGCACTCACATGAATGAGACTGACACGCACGCGTCGAGGGAGATTAGACCTCTCGGCGTGAAAACGCTATTGCAAAGAGATAAGGGGAGGGGGAATAAAAAATTCTTAAGATACTTGCAGTGCTTTCCAGACCCTCCTGCTGTGGACACTGCTGGCAATGCCTCTGGCCCCTCCAGCAGCGTGGGAGCCACACATAGCTCGATGTTGGAGGCTGGAAATCGGGCTGGGGAGGCAGCGGAGACGATGTGCTCGGCCCCGGGGAGGGAAAGGGAGAGGGCGGCTGCGTCACGCGTCGCGCCGGCTGTACTAATATGGGGAGCAGCGGTGGCCAGAAATCCTCGTCCGGAAGGGAAGGACAACCCCTGTAACACGAGAGCCGGCGCGGGCGTGCGAAGCGGGGAGCAGGCACGCAACCGGGGGGGGCTTCAGAGGGTTCAGGGCTTCCCCAGGCCAAGGGGATGGCACCGTTGGCTGCACCCAACATGGCAGGCAGAGGAACGGGTTTTGGAGCAAGGGGGTCCCTTCCCTGCAGCACCCAGGCCTATTAAATGTGGTATAATTACCCTGCTTATAAGCAGGCAGGTATTTTAAAGAGGCTTTAGTGTGATTTTATAATTGTGCATTACATAACAGCAACTAACGTGTCAGGCCTCAGACAACACTAAATGCCCATCTACAGGTCAGGCTGTAATAACTTTAATGATGCATTTCAGAGCTGTTCAGTCTGGGCTGAACCCCCCCATGATTTCACCCTCCCCTTGCACCCCCCAGCCCCGTCCAGGGCTTTGGCTGCATCTCCTGTGGGGCAGCCGCTCGCAGACCACCCTCCCACATCCCTCTCCCTCACCCCCATGCCCACCTGCCGTGGCTACATTATGGCAAGAAACAAAAACCACATCAGAGAGCTGCTCCCCTTTAACGAGATGTACACAGTTTTCTGGGAGTTTTTTTGTTTGTTTGGGTTTGGGTTTTTGTTTTTGTTTTTTTCCCCCAGTTTATTTAGTCATCACTTTTTTTAAAGTTCACATTTCTTGGGATTTCCCAGGGACGGTGTCTGTGCTTGCACAGCCCAGCAGCAGAGATGCTCCTTGGAGGACTGAAATGGGCTGGCAGCAGGGCATAAAATCTGAGCTGGCTCCTAGAGGGGTGAATTCTTGCTTGCTGAAAATAACTGGAAATGATCCCTGTGTGCTGTCCTGTTCTGATTACCCAGGACCCAGGTTCTGTAAACCTGGAGCCGTGATGCACACAAAGCTTGTCAGACCCAGCACGCTGTAAGCCAGCTGGGAGGAATGCCGGTGTATTCAGCCACCGAGGCACTAACAAGTCTGTTTCTTTGGATAAAGTGGCTGTTTCTTTACGATAAGAAAAAGAATCTCGGCAAAATCACTTTAGAAATCATATAGTCTTTGAGAATGCATTTTGGCCTAAAATGTCAATATCTGATCTATCTTCATCTAATGAGTCTCAAAATAACTTGTTCACGGGCAACTTTCTGCATAACTTATTATATAGATGGTTTTATTTTCTCTAGAGCCTTTAAAAACATCAGAAACCCCCTCAGCCACAACTCCCTCTACTCTCAAGAGCCTTCCAAAGCCCAAGACCTGGCTTTTTGTTCAAAATCAGCCTTCAAATGCCCTAAATATTGAGAGAGACTCCTTAATTTTGACACAGACACCTTAATCCTGCCCACAGTCTGCATTCAGTCACCCCACTTTTGTATGCTTAAGCATGAACCTGATGCCAGCAAGACTTTTTAAATATCCCACACTAATACTGGAGTTGGATTAAAACTAAAAGCACACAAGTTGCAGATACCTTTCAAATGATAACTTGGACCCAGAGCGGTTTTAGTACCTCAGGAATCCAGCAAGCTTTAAAAAGAATCTATAACCTGTTGGTAGGGCTCTCACCATTGCAGTAGAAAGCCTCTGTGGCAGAAGTTTAGTGAACCAGGAAAGTTCAATTCAAGCTGAAAGATGAAATAAATAATCTAGTAAAGAACGGACTTATTTTTTTCCAAGATAGAAAAGAAAATATTTTCTTTTTAAAATTAAATAAAAAAGGCAAAGGGAGAACTCAGAGCTTATATGAGTTTTTACTTTTTCTGCATGTTTGGGTACAACATGATTATTATTTGATGTGCGATATCTCCACATTTAAAAAGCTCTTGCAATATTTTGATAAAAATAAAACCCAAGCCATTCTTGTCATGCAGAACTGTGATTAAGAAAGGCTTTGTTCATTACAAAGAGCAGGGAGGCATGTTTTTGCCATGAAAGATAAGGGATCTTTTGACATCAATGACGATTTTGCACACAAAAGATTCACAAGGTGACCTCCTCACAGGAGGCAAAAAGCTGCACCCCCTCAAAGATGGGCGTGCTAGAAGAGAGGGAATTTTCATGGTTCATTTATCATCTTTCCTGGAAATATTCCTCTGTGAACTGGGACTGATAAGAAAGCTAAAACACAGGGGTACAAACGGTCGTCATGACAGCTGGTACTACATGCATTTAACAAACCCAGCGTGCCCACTCTGACGCCAGCCCACTTAGGGACTGGGATGGGGGATAACTTTGGTAAATTTTTCTCGTTCTTCTCCCAGGCTGAAATCTGGGATCTCACTCACTGCAGCTGGGCAGCCCAGAGCTGGTCCAGTAACACCACCACAGAATGAGTGAGAAATAAATAAGGAAACGTTACTAGTCTAAGGAAAACAAGGTACATTTGAAAGTGCGAGCATATCACCTGCAGCTAAACTTAAAGGAAGCCGCTGTCTGTATAATGGAGCAAAAGGATCCTCCACAACAAACTTTCTGAACTACCTGGATCTCTTCAGTGACACAAAAAACCACAAGGAGAGAGGGGTTAGGGACATTCCAGTTCTGGAAAAGTTTTATTTTCCTCATTATTAGTAACTCTAATTACTTTGAAAGAAGAGCAATGAGATAAATCCTGTAGAGCCAGAAAAGTGACCTGATTTCCTTCCTGATTTAGAAACTGTCACTTTGCAAGAGAAACCCAAAGAGACAGAGACAGGTCAAAGTGGGCCCATCAGTTTGGTTTGCAGAGTAAATAACAAACTAAGATCAACAGAAATATCACCAGTGTTTTCTTTTGGTAGGTGTTCATAAAAACAACTCTATTTAAATGATAAATACCACATGTTTATCTGAACTCTTTGCTGTCATACATGACACCATGGAATAGATATTCACTAAAAGCAAACAGTAATATACCCAACTGACTTCATGTATTTTCCTCCAGGTTAGACAGTAAAAGTGAGAAGCAACAGCAGAATTTCAAATCTAAATTGCTTCCTACTACGATTAAGGCCCTACCTCAAGACAGCATGTAAACACAAAGCTGAAAAGTCAAGCATGCACTTAAGAGTGATGCTGCTCCTGTGATACCTGAGTTTTATTTAACAGAACTGAGAAATTACTTGTTGTCACCTTTTAACTATCAGAGCTGTAATTTTCAAAAGTAATTCCTGAGGACAATTGGAGACAACTTACAAGGTAGCAATTTTCAGGAAGAACTGATCATCCACCCTTTGAAAACAACAGGTCTTTTCTGTATTTTTCAGATTGAGCCTCCAAAACCTAAGGCATCTAAGGTTATAACAGATAATAACCTGTTCCTTCTGAAAAGCATGACCAGGATTTCCGAACAACTACCAACATGCTTTAATATGTGATCCAAAATGTTCTTTACATACACAGAGAATTGGGAGAGAAGGGAGAGAAGGGAGAGAAGGGAGTCAATCCCTGTCTAAATAAATAAATAGGATCATTTAAAGAAATTTAAACTAGCTACATTTCACAAACCTCCCCTGTCCATCAGGATGTCATTTCCTATCAGTACATTTTAAAATATAAATTTGACAACACATTTAAATCAAGAACACAGCGACTACTCTAACGTTTTTCTTTAGTCTGTAAAAGTGCTGGGAGGTGTTAGCTGGTGCCACAGGTGTTAGTCCCTCATAGTGAGAACTGAGGCCATTTCCTGATTCAAGGCAGGACTAGAATGCTTTCAATTCTATTGCAGTTTTAAAGTCTGTACCCACAAGCTGTCATTCAGTCAGGAAGTCACATGGTCTACATACACCCTTTGTGGTCAAGGTATTTAGGCTACAGACCCAGCGATGCAACTGGATACCTTCACGAACTCTGACAAATGACTGAGGGTATGAAACGATACCAGTTCTCTACCGTACTGTAGAGAGGGTTTGCATGCTTTAAATCTGCAGGACTCCTTACAACATAAAGTACTTCTCTATAGAAACACGGGCATCAGGATCTGACCCTCTGAGTTTGTAAAAGTCCTTTAAGAGTTTCAGTTGGAAGTACAAAGCTGTACTACGAATGGATTCAGAATGAGTGTCAATAACTGAGGAAAAACCACGTTACAACATCAAACTCCAATCACATACAAGTAACATACTCATCTACAATTGTTTCTGCCAATACTGTGATCTGCCTCATACCAAAGCTTACATAAACTTCACTAAAGGCTGAGACATTTTGGCACATTAATCTAAAAAATCACAACTTGCCAGACAAGCTTCTATTGCTTAAATGTTGAGACACTCGCCCCCAAAGAACATACTTTTTTTCTTAAGGACCCTCTATTTCCAAAGCTCTCTGTCAGCTGTGCTTGCCATTTGAAAAGGCTATACCAGAATAAAAAACAAAAAATTACCAAAGTCAGTGGACATCGCTCCAATCCCATTTGCATCATTCCCATCCCGTTCTGACAGTGGGCTCCCCTCAACTTTTTTTGGAACTAGGTATCTCATCAGAGGCAATGCACTCAAACTACCAGCAGCAACACCCTCAAACCCACCACTTTCTTAGTCCGTTAGAATAAAGGGGTTTCACTTCTCACTGCCTCACAGCTCTGACCTTTCCAATTCTCTGCCACCAAAAGCTTAGAGGATCTGCTGGATCCATCTGCAGCTCCACCTGGCCTGCTTTCCCACGCCAAAAGGACGGATCAAATATACGTGTCTGAAACCACATCCCAGCTTTTTCTTCGTACCACCCGGGGGAGAACCCCTCCCCCGGTTTCAGACGAGAAGGAGCCTCCAAGACCACTTCTGCAAAGCCCCGAAATCCTGGGAAATCGCAGCAAAACCAACTTCAGCACCTTGGACAGGACACACGGACGGAAAATCGCCAAAATCGGCTCCTTGGCCCAGAAAACGCTGCGCCTGGACACGACCCTCTAGGACACATCTGCAGGCCTGGTTATTTTTAGTATAGACAAATCCTCTTTGAATCGCCGCGTTTATTCCACCATCCAACCCTGTCTTTTGGGAAGAGCTGCTCACCAACCTGGCGGTGGGAGAAATCGGGGCCACCAGCTCTGGATCCAACACCTGTCTTGTGGGATCAGCAGCTGCCCCGGTTGCAACTGGAAAAAAGCTGGGTTCAAACACCCACAGAGCTCAGGTCATCCTTCCCAGGCAAAAGGAGACCTGTTGCCATAGGTGTGCGTGCCTCATGCTTCCTAGAAGCTCATCTCCACCTCCTCACCCAAATCTCCAGGAAAAATAAAACAAAAAGGTCCGATTTCTTCCCATTGCAGCCACGCTTTGGTTGCATGAGTTTTGCTCTAATTTAGTTTTCATTCTCTCTTACAGTGCTCCCAGTATGTCACTGTCCCCCTCGGGGCTGCCTCCATCAAACCACGATCACCTTGCCAGGGTGCAGCACAGCTCTCCCTGCTTTTCTTTTATTTCCGTAAGCCAAGACAAGTTTTTAATTTGTGCCAGTAACCACTCCGAACGTTTTAAGCAGAGATTATCCTACAAACAGCTTTGAGGTGAGTGGTGCTGTCAAGATACATACTTAAAAATGTCACTTCTTACAACAAGTAATACCAACAATAGTCTCACGATACAGGAGAACGATACATTTTCCCTGCCACCACATAAATACCCGGTCTTATCCATTTCTTCCCTTCCAAACATGCCACTAAATTTCTGCTCCAACACACCTGACAGCACATGACATTAACCCAACCGTTCGCAGAGTATTTTCCTGTGTTGTTAGTTCTTTCCAGCACTTCTGGGTGTGGGAAGAGAGATGGAAACTAGACCGATTCCCAGCCAAAATTATCCTTCAACAGCAAAACATACATCTATAACTATACCTTCCACCTTTACCGCCCGACGCAAGCTTTGCTGAGCACCCTCCGCTCCCGCCGCCTCCCCGCCCGGACGGGACGGCCGCGGTGCCACCGCTCCCGCCCGCTCCCAGGGAAAGTTCGGGGAAGGGAAAAATCCCGGCACCACCAGTTCCTCCTGCACGACAACGCTTGGAACCGGACGTCTTTTTGTTTGGTTTTTTTTTTGTTTGGATTGTTGTTGGGTTTTTTTAAAATTTTATTATTATTTTATTAACAAGCAAACAAAAAAGAGAAACTTACATTGGTTTATTTAATTTTTCCTGCTAAACCAAGAGTCCCAGAGCCACTTCATTGTATCCACAGAGTTTTAGTCCCCAGGCGGCACCGTCCCGCGGGAAGGGCCCGGCTGCTGGGCGCGGAGCTGCCCGCCCGCCGCGGAGGGCGCATGGCTCGGAGCCGCCGCGCCGTCTGTGCGTGCGGCTGCCGCGGGAGCGCAGCC
>JAVJGJ010000047.1:56557126-56570666 GCA_035590215.1 Microhierax caerulescens | reverse complement strand
ATAGTGCTACTGTAAATTTTCAACTCTAATGCCTTTTTTTTTTTTTTGGGGGGGGGGGGCAGGGAAGGGAGGAAAGAAACACGGCTAAAACCCTGATGAAACACCAGGAAGACATGTCTGTTTCACCAGTCTTCAAAAGTTGAAAAATTATTCCTAATACTAGAAAATCCTCATTCCTATGATAACAAAAATCTTCTCAACCTGAATCCAGCTTATAGAAAAAGCAGAGCAATATTTACAAAGGAAATAAGATGAATAAAAGGTAGGAAGAGGTACAGGAGGGGCAAACTATCTATCAAATTTATTCCATGCCAGAAGCAGGACTGAGGTGATTTCCTGCCCCCCCCCTTTCCTACCCCCTAGTTAACTCACAGCCCAGAAAACTATCCCTCCTCCTGTTTTCAGTTCACATATGTACAAGTTATTTGGGTTGTTCTTTCTAAATTGCCTCCTTTTGAACATTGATTCAGGAGACACAGAACCATAACCCACGAGCACATGCTGAAGGCAGTGCTTCAGGGGTGGGTTCTGGATCTGTGCAGCATCAACCCCACACAGCAAGTGGGGAAGCATCCTTGGCACAGGAGCAACTCATAATGCAAACACTAATCATAAAGCAACCACGTTAATTGGAACCCTATAGACAGGCTGATCAGAGAGAGGATTGATTAAACCTGTGCTGTCTTGCCAAAAATCTTCCTTTCTGGAAGAATCATTCAGGTAATGCTGGCTTACCGAATGTCTGAAAAAGTTCATGCAAGTCAGCTGAAATCCAATAAATGTGCATGTCAGATGTAAGTAAGTACCAGCAGCAAAATAAATACTATGCGGGAGATCAGTTGATGTCATCTTTCTATTCAATTCTCTCCAAAAAGATACCTTTTTCCCCACAAAGCAATCACTGCTTTCTTAAGGGGATTATAGACAGCAATGCCGGTTGCAAAAAGCCATTTATTCTCCCAAGATGTTTATAAAGCCTTTCTTTCATCCCATATCCCTACACATTTGTTACCTTAAAAAAAAGCAGTAACAAAGAAATTGAAAAACGTGAAGTTCTTGAACCTGTGAGAGTTTGGAGAACAGTTTTAAAACATTCTTTGCTTTTTCTTTAAAAACAAATATGCTGGTTTAGAAACACTTTCCTTGCAAAATTTCATTTGGTAAAAAGAAAACTAAGAAGTGTTTTTCTTCAAAATTTGGAAGGTTTTTCCCTGCTGGTGCTCAGTGGAGTGCTTTTGATTTCCACAGACCCCAGCTTTCTATAAATCCTTTTACCACCTGCGTTAAATGCTGCGAGAAATTCCTTCAGCAGGAGGTGCCATGAGGTTGCTGCACGCAACTCAATTTAGCCAATACTTCCCTCTACCGGGAAAGAAAAATAATGTGATTTGTTGTAATTCCCTTTGGAAGTGAGATACCAGGACAAGGGTTTTCCTATCTAAAGATAAAAGGAGATTCAGGGTATGTGGGATGAAGAAAAGCCCTCACGTTCAGACCACCATCACACTGCTCATTTATTAACCAGGCAACAGGGGTTTGACCATCCCGTACTGACCCCCCCCCCCTTCGGAAAGGATCCCCCACCACAAGCTCCCTTCTGGCTTCCCAGCCCCACAGTGGGCAAATGGAGCAAACCTGCCGTGCTGGACCCCTCGCCATTCCCACCCCTGTGGCACAGAAAGCATAAGGTCAGCTCACTGTTTGCACCAGCACTGAACCCACTGCTGGGACGCATCGGGGATGGTGCTAAAGCCTCATTGTGTAACATCGCCTGTGATCCGGGCTTGTCCTTCATCTGCAATAAAAGACCTGATGTCTTCTCATCCCCCACTTCAATTTCAATAAGCAAAGAGACCCTGACATAAACCCAGCTGCTGTGTCAGGATACATCTGTATCAGTCTTCAGCTTCCGTCTTTTAATTAAGTGTATCATCCTCATGGAGCATCTTTCATCAAGCATCCATGGGGAAATCCTGTAACGCCTGGCTAAATTGCTACATTTGTTCAATCAGACTCAAAAGATATAATCCTAAAGTGAGCTAATCTAATTTAATGGGGGAAAAAAATTACAGGCAGGCAGTGTCTCTGTCAACGAACGCGTCCAAGTGTGAAGAAAGCATTCAGTGCTCGATAGACACATAAATTTTACTTTAATGATGTGAGCTGTTATTTTGTTTCCCTGAAATGGCTCCCCCCGCCCCAAATTAAGCCACTTTTATGTCACAACAGAATACAGCTGCATTTTAATTTAGAAGAGGAGGAAGGTTATGCTGCACTGGGCTGAATTATGTCCCATTACCATGCTCTTGCCACTTGTGAACTGCACAAATATTTGGTGATTAGGCAGTTCAGAGAGCAGAGAAACACCGCCTTGCTAAGTGGGGAAAGCGTTTACATGGGGTTTAGCAATTAGCAGTGTCAGAAAGGCAGAGCTCAGGTTTCTCGCAAAGCTTCTCTGTTCCTCCCGTGTTCCTTACATCGTAATGAATCGTAGGCTGGATGAATTTCTTATACCCAGAAGGTTGAGAAAAACTTCACCTAACATTAACTTTCCTTTGCTAACTTCTTCCAAAAAGTTACCCAGCCCCTCTCCTTTCCCAGGTTAGGCAAAAGCTCCTACAAGGGAGCGGTCATACATTGAGCCTTTTCAAAGTGACTGGGAAATGTATTTGTATTCCCTTCTTTTGGGGTCAAAAGCACCAACTTATGACACCAAAGTTGCTTTATCCCTGCAATCTCTCTAGCAGAGGACACTGCCATCTCTTTAGCAGCTTTGAGGAATGGCAAGGCTTAGCACGTGGAGGGAACCAAGATAGCTCCTAGGCACAGCTGGAATTTGGACACCCCAGGGAAACGTTTCAGTGGGTGGTGAAATCTGAGTGTTGCCAAGCTCTGTGAGAGTTTTGGCTGTGATTTCCATCGGGAAGGGCTTCCAAGCAGACCAAAGAAAGGTTAACCATCCCTAGAAAAAAAAAAAAAGATTTCCCCATAGAATCTAAAGGATCTGGATATGTTTTAGCCTTCTAGACACTGTGAGATCAACCGTACCTGATGTAAAAAAATCACATTTGATGTTTAGCAAATCACATTTGCCACATGTTTTCCTTTCCTTGCACAGGCATTTTAAGCAAATCCTTGCCTTACTTCTGCTTCCAGAGCCACCCCTTGCACAGTATGCAGAAGATCTCCAAGGTATGTCACTGCTCTTTCCAGGCTGAAACTAGTACTGGCTTGTCTTTTGCTTTTCATTGGGTTAAAGAGATCCAAAAAGAAAAAAAAAAAAACCAAAAACCAAAAAACAAACCAACCTCTAACAGACTCAGAGAAAGTTGGTTGGTTTTGGTCCAACACTACCTGCACGCCTGCAGCTGGAAGCCTTCAGGTGCACCACAGAGGCAGGGCAAAGGAGAAGATCCCCACAAGGGCTGCAGGGAAATTCGAAGTGAAGTAATTTTAAAGATATTTAGTACCCTGATCCCTCTTCTTTCTTTCACTGCAGTCCAATATGCTCTCCCTCCTCCATTTTAGACGAATTAAGGTCAAGCTTCCTTCCAGTACATTTACTTAATATTTTACATGAATCGTGAACCATTTCCCTTTATTTGAATCTTCTAATTAATTATAATGCCTGTTAGTTTGTATTTAGACACTGCCACTTCAGTTTCTGTGAAGTGCTTGGGGTAGAAAGACCCAGTGTAGCCAGGCAATAAAGACCACAATGTCTTTCAGCACAGGAATAATCGTGTGGACCTCCTCCGGGCTGCTCTAGACCTAATGATGTTTGCCTGTGTCAGGTCTCAGGCAAATTGTGGTTACAAGTGGTTCAGTGACTCAGAATTTCTGACAAAAGCTTGACAAATCTGGGAGAAATTAAACTGAGCTATCATCCTGCTCCTTTTCTTGTAGGGTTTCCTGTAAGGTTTCTGCATCATCTTTATCCCTCTGTGTCCTTACTGATCTTTTCACCCTTGTACTTACTAAGCTGCCAGCCCAGGGGGTGGGGGCTGCAGGGGTTTGACTGCTCATGTCATTCTGCTTGCAGAAGTCTCCAGTCCACCAGATGACTTCTTTCTGGTCACGTTTCCCTAGCATACCGGCTTCTCCATCCATTTCCAACCCAAGTCTACTGCAAGAGCACAGACATCTGATAACAGACTCTTTCCTCCTGGAAAAAGGAAGGCTTGACTGAGTTCAGGAACTCTCATTAGTATTTTTTTCAGCATCTTCAAGCTGAGCAGCTTAAGGAGCCCCAGGTGGACACGGCACCTGCCCTCTAAAGCTCCTTCAAACTGAAACTCTTATCCTGAGACTGTAGGTGCATGGGCAACTTGTCTGGGCCCTGATGCCCTCAGGGATTGTTCGCCTGGGTGCTGACACTCATCCTCCTGGTGGGATGAAGGCAAAAGGAAGATGGGTGGCCAGCAAAAGCCTGCACGGAAGGTTATAAGTAGAAAAGGATTCAATGACAAAGAGGTGCTCACAAACTGGTGGGTTGTTGGGGTGACTCATTCCTTACTTAGGGAATACAAAAGCCACCCACAGATCTGAAGGAGACATTTTCATATGCAGATCTCCACTGTCCACAACCAGAAATAATTACCAAATATATCCACCAGCCACCTCTTCTGCCCAATTGAAGAGTCAAGCACTACCCACCCCCCCACCCCACCCCCCATCTCTGGGATTTCTCCTCTTTGCCTGTTTGCAAGCACAGTCTGCAAACTTCTCATCCCTCTCCTGCTCACTCCCTACTTCAAATTTAAAACTTCCACCAGGTCCCACCACAAATTTCTGCCTCATCTTCCTTTCCCCAGCAAGCAGTTTTTAGACCAAACTAGAACTGAGACAAAGTTAGAGCCTGTACAAGAGGACCCTCCAGCATAAACCACCTGGAAATCTAACATAATAAACCAGCCTGCCACTCACAATAATAAAGGGCAGGAGGAGGACAGCATTCAGCTGGGATTTGACTGCTAATGCAGCAGCCTGGATTACCTGCTGGGATAAAGTACAGCAAAGTCCCCGGGTCTTCCAAGCAACCACAAATTTGCCCTGTTAAAAATCAAGGAATTCTTTGAATCCTTCTGGTTTGCCTCTGGAGAAGATTTTAAACAAAGCTATAACTGCTCAAGGCTCTCAGCTTTTCATACTTCATCCTTAATGCAATAGCCTACCTCTGAACAAATGGAGCCTCTAAGAACTGTACTGCCCTTGACTGGAAACCCGGCATTAAAGCACATCAATGCACACACCGAACAACTACGTTTTGCTTTCCAAGGCGACCCCCTCCTAGTGCAGGGTCAGACCCTTGCTGGATATTGAACACTCTCCTCAGCATCAAGCAAAGTCCAATATTTTTTTTTCCCCTCCACAGAGTTTCTGAGTGCTCTCCGAGAAGGTTTTTTAAAAAACTTTTATGTATTCTTTCATCTTTTTTTCAAGCATTGATTTGGGGGTGACTTTAAATGGGATAGGACTGGGGTTTCTGCCAGGTATTTTGAAAGGAATCGCTGTCCTCACCACAAAACACAGCCACCTACAGACAATAACACAAAAGACTAACGATTTACTTTGGTGACCAGAAGAGCTGCATGGGTTCAGGAGTGGCCTGTCTTGTGGACATTTGGGGGCCTGACAGAAAGGACAGATGCCGGAGAAGCACTTCCCACTGCCTGTCACTTTTTGTATTTTGCTTTTTCTAACGCATTTTCACTTCTTGGCTTTTTCTGTATTCACATTCAAAAGAAGGGAAAAAACACAAACGCTGGTTTAAACAGATGGTTTGAAGGAGAAGTTGAAGCGTAAAAATACGTAAGAGGCAGGTACCCACTTCTGAACTAAGTGACAGTTTGCCCCATTTTTTCTTACAAGTGGGGTCACTATTTTACTATTTTTGTACAACACTGACACCAGTAACTCACTCGTATCGATCCCTCCCCAGGAACATCCCACCACTCTATAGTCTTACTTCACACCTCAAGTTTATTATCCAACACACAGACAAGTGCAGCTATGAAACCCAGCCTGTACAATGGATAAGCAAACAAAAGCAGTTATTTCTTAAAAAAAAACCCAACAAACAAAAAACACCCAAGAAAAAAAAAACAACAAGCAATATGAACTCTTCAAGTCCACATGCTTTGAAAACTTGGCTACAACAATATGCCTAACAAGGACTTGTCTTTGTTTGAGGAATGCAGCACAAATATCTGCCTCAGCCCTGTAATCTCATTAGATGCAAATGCCGTGACTAGTTTAGGGCTATAACACACTACAAGAAACTGAGACTGAAACAAAGGAGGCTACTCACTAGACTAAGCAGACTTGGGCTCACTGCAGAGTCCGAGATTTCTCCCCAAACTGTGACTTTCCAGTAAACCCACCAGAGGTTGGTGCTTTACAGCTATGAGGTTTGTGCATTATTTTTTTTTTCCCCAGTCTAGTGTGAGTTATAGTGGGATTTGCGTGCTTCCATTAAGGTGTCTGAAAGTTAGACCTAAGTCCAAGTCTAAATAAGTCATATCATGTCTCCCTGCCAAAGGGTCAGTGGAAAGATACACACGATTACCCATCCCTAGATGGATAAGATCAATTAGCCTCGGAGATGCCTTTCTCCGCCGCATTGACTGTGTCATGAGCCTAAAGCTGAGGTTGTCCTGTATTATTGATAAATTGCACTTTTACCTCGCCACGTAAATCCAATACCTAAACATGAGGTCTTCTACAGGGTTCTTCCTGCCCAAACTAACTTGTGAGCAGTAAGATGCAAAGGCACCCAGTCCCAGTCCTCCCACTCGCTTTCTATACCTTGAAGGAAGCAAGTCAGCCAGAAATCTCAGCATTATTTTTATTGAATTGGGTTTTATTTGGGGTAAGTATATACACACACATATATATGGGGCTTTGGTGGTTTGTTTAGTTTTTTGGGTTTTTTTTTGGGGGGGGGGTTTGGGTTTTTTTTTTTTGGTTGTTTTTCCCCCACCTCCCTTCACTTCAACAAACCTATAACACCAACCAGTTGTCCTGGAACTATGAAGATCTCACTGTAAGCACAACCAGAAGACCCCACTTATAAAATAGCCACTACCTGAACAGTGCCTACTTCCTAAAATTTTGCTGTTATTTTTCTCTCTGTAAGAGCTCCCATACTTCAGATTTTTCTCAGCTTGAGAGAAAGATGGAAACAGTATTGTCCTGAGAAAAGAACAGTGCCTGCAGGTACATGTTAGAAAGAGACTGTGGGATCAAGGGTAGTGCCCAGTAAACTGCTCTGTAATCACTTTATTTGTCTGAAAAGGTGGTGTTTGGAGGAGATGTTGGGACTGATGTCAGCTAATAGGTTTCTAAGGCTTGTGGAAATAAACGAAAAATAGATTTTTAAGGAAGTCTGGAGAATTTAGAGTACTAGAGGGTACAATGGTATTTCCTGAAAGGCTAGATAATGCACATAAGATTGGCTCAAAGCAGTTTAATCAAAATGGGGAAAAAATTCTGAGTTGTTTCTAGTTTAAGATTTTCATATTAGATTGTCTCATGACTGACCCAAAATCACAAACCCAAACCCCCATAACTTTGGTTTAGTTCATGGTGATTTTAGCAGACAAAGTCCTCAGCTGTTATAAATGGGCTCAACACGATCAATCAAATTATTCCATCTGAGGCCCTAACACAGGAATTGCTTGAAGAAATGAGAAGTGGGTAAAAATTTCCCAGCCAAATTAAAAATGAATTAACAGCTGAAATTAACTTACTTCTGGGTGATGGTGGGAATCACTACAATATTTCTTGCTGCTGTGCTGTGGCCTCAATGGAAGAGGGAGCTAATTGCCATACAAACTTGAAAGTTTGCCAGCTGCCTTTTCCCTGAAAAAAACTCACTCAAAAGTATATCCAGAGACTTCAGGGGAGAACAGGGAGGGAAATAATTCTGTAAAGAAAGTATGCAAATTGAGTAACATCTTTGTCCTTAGATAAATCAGGTAGGATAAGTTAAAATTTAATTTTGCACCTGCTGCACAATGTAGATGGAAATAGGTGCTACATGGTTAAGTCTATGTGGTTTATCTCAAGGATCCTGCTCCCTGCCTAGAGAATCTGACAAATGCTTTTGCAGAAGATTGGCCTGTGTATAAACCCGAGTCCATGATGCTGTATGATCAAATCTAGTTGTCATGGATTAACTGCAGCTGCTGACTAGGTACCACACAACCACTCATTCAATCCCTCCCCCCTCGCCTAGAGGGATGGGGGGGAGAATCAAAAAGGAATGCAAAACTTGAGGGTTGAGATAAGAACAATTTAAGAGGTGGAGTAAAAGCCATGCAAGCAAGCAAAGCAAAACAAGGAATGAATTCACCACTTCCCACCGGCAGGCAGGTGTTCAGCCATCTCCAGGAAAGCCGGGCTCCATCATGCATCACCATAATGCCAAGTGTCATGTGTGCGTGTCTCCCACTTCTTCCCTCAGCTTGTATACACTCAGCGTGATGTCATACAGTATGGAATATCACTTTGGCTAGTTTTGGTCAGTTTACCTAGCTGTGTCACCTCCCAGTTTTCCACCCCTTCCAGCCCTCTTGCTGGCAGGGACCAAGAAATCAAAGAGTCCTTGGCTTAGTATAAATATTAGCAACAACTAAAACCATCAGTATCAACATTGTTCTCACACCAAACCCAAAACACATCACTTCACTAGCTACTAGGAAGATTAACTCTAGGCCAGCTGAAACTGGTAAGAAGGGCCATGTCAAGGGAACAGGGACATCCCCAGCCCCACCAGCCTCCCCCAGCTTCTCACCGTCAGCGGGGGCAACAGTGCTTACTGATGCATTTTGCAGCAGGGCCAAAAAAAAGATCTCTTTCTGGTGGTCATAGTTTCAGACACCTCAATTTGTAGCATGGCCACATCTCGTCCTGCACAGGGCTTTTTCATGGGATTTTGTTTTACTTTCACAGCCATCTTTAGCTCAGGAGAAGCCACGTGTGTTTCAGGAGCCTAATAGCAGCCACTCTCGCTCATAACTGGCAAACACAGTTGTGTGAAAGAGAGAGTTTTGGCATCCTCCACTTTAATTAAATATATTGATCCTAAAAATCAATGCCAACAAGCACAGCATGCGATGTGTGATACCTGATCCAGTGGAACATTAAAACTGTCAATAGCTTATGACATCCATAGGGAATAACAGAGCCCCACATCACTGTGCCCTGCTAACACCAGAGCAGGAGCACAGCTGGGGTTCAACAAGCACATGCTGGTGAGGTTGCCCTGCAGTTGGGGTATCAATGGAAACTCTGTCATGGCATCACACACGTCTTGGCACCATTTCCTGAATCCAACCATCCAACAAGGCCACTTTACCATTCCAGAGATACCTGTGGCAGAGGATTGCTCCTGTGCTGAGGCCTGTGATGTAGCACCAGATCAGGCTCCCCGTTCTCATTTCAAACAAAGCTGTGATTCACACTGTGAGGAGAAATTTGGAAACATGACTTGAACCTCACTGAGATAAAAGATCTGCCAAGAACATGAGCCTGAGGTGTGAACTGCATCACACACGCTCGAGGTGAACTCAGGCCTCGCTGCCCCAGGGGCTCACAGCCAGCAGCAGGGTCAGCCTTTGAGAAGTACCAAACCAGAACAAAGGAACAGATCCAGATGGATCTTCCCCGTTTTTTTGAGGGATAGGGGTAGTGATGTAGAAACTGCCTGAGAAGACGTTAGGAAACCGCCAGCAGAACGATCTAAAACTTAACCATGCAAATGCTCCCTACGTCAGGAACGATGTTTCCTTTCAAGATTAACTGTTGCTTTGAGGGGAGAAAATATGAAGCAAACCAAACATTTACAGGTTACTAATACTATTAAGAGATACACTGAACAATTGACTGAATTTTCTCCTTTTAAACATTAAAACATACACTCTTTTGATAAGCAAGCCCAGCTGCTTCTCCTCAACACACTGCCAGACACCCATTTTCTGGGCTGGCTCAGACTCAACCTGGTCCTCCATGGCACAGGGTCACCTCCTCCCACCAGGGAGCTGGGCACCAGAACAAAACATCAAGGCACTCCCTAGCTTACCAGGGCAGGTAGGTCACCTCCTTGAGAACCTCCCACCTTAACTAAAGTCAGCCAGTCCAAGTCTACCTCCTAGTTGTTTAGCCTCAAACCACCATTACTACTACTACTGCTTCTTCTGCTGCTGCTTCTTCTCCTCCTCTCAAAAGAAAACCCAAAACAAAAACCAACCACCCAGCTCTCCCCCACCTTACCTTAACAGAGCCAAGACACCCTTCTCCCAGACGTTCACCTCCACCCTCAGCAATCTTCTCCTTTATATGGTCTGGTTCCCCTCCACCTTCCATCTTTTATAGCTTGCAGCTGGCTCCTGATGGCTGAATGGATTAACCCTTTCCCAGCTGCATGTCATAAAGCTCCTGACGGTTGGTTACTGCTCTTCAGCTCCCAGAAGAGGAAAAATTGGCTCCATGTTCTCAGGGCTATAACTGCCATGACAGGCAGTAGCTATTGCATTGGTAGGTCAGGTAAAGGAAGACACTGAAAAGAACTGAAAGATTATTTGATTGAGAGAAAAATGCTTGCACAAGAGGCTTTAAGAGGTCATTCTGCTCACATTAGAATAATAAATAGAGAGGTGATAGTGAAGAAGTGCCTTCACTGAATGAAAATAGCAGGTACTAAAGAATGTTTTAATGTAGCATTAAAGGTATATCAAGAACTAGTAGCTTGGAGCCGAAGTCAAGCTAATTTAAATGAAAAGGTAAGCTTGTGGTTTAAGTGTAAGCCTAATTAACTGTGAAACAAATTACCAGGTGGGCAGACATTCTCTGTGATGTTTTCAGGTCAAGAGCTGTAACCCCAGCTGCAACTCATTTAGGCAAATGCAGCTCAACACTCACCTGCAGGTTATTTGGCAGCATTTAAACCTGTGTTTCCAGTGCCTTTTGGGGTGATGTGGTGTAGTCCTAGTGTAGCAGTCTGTGTTAAGGTCACTCAATTTGTGCTCATGATATCCTAAAGCAGCCCTTCTGGATCTACTTTTCATATCAGGCTTGCACAAGCCTTAGTTTAGCACCTGTCCCACAAGCTTCTGCACCTATTTGCCTGCAATTATATTCACATTTGTCCTGTATGTGACTTGTGAGTGTACCAGCCCCTGCTGCTATACCCTTCTGCAAAAGTTGTTTTGCACTTGTTGCAGGAAAATCTCTTTCCACCTTCTGGTGTTGCTGTGCCAACATATATAAGGTCTCAGTTAGGGACCATCATCTCAATTGACTGGATGGGATAAGCAAACGCATTTTGGATAATTGAGCCTGGCTCTGCTGGAGCAACTTGTGCTTTGGGAGCAATAGGGTCTGGATGACACATTTTCTAGGTGCATTTTCCACCTTTTCTCTGTGCCAGAGGCCTGGCTTATAGCCACAGGATCATGGAAAGTTCCCACTGGGAAAACTCACCACAGGGAAACTGCATGCCTTAGTAAGCTGAGAGGAAGGGTGGCTGAAGCAGGTTGTATTAAAAATAAACATTGCTCAGTGCTCTGGTTTAACCCTCGCTGACATTTTTTCCCCTCTCCAGAACAGTCACAGCTCTCCTCCCGATTTTCATTTTGTGGGATTAAATAAACTAGGATTCCAGGCTTCTTTACAAAGCCTTTCTAATCCCCTGTCTATTGTAGAAGCCCTTTAATTCTTATTTGATTTGTATGATTCTTTCTTGAGCATCATTTACCAACAGATGCATGGGTGCAGATGCAGCCTCACCCATGCCTTCCCACTGCATTATTGCATCCTGCACACCATGAACTGTGTCTCAGCTGATGGATCTTCACTTGCCTTTCTCCATCTCATGACTGCACCACACTATGTGTCACAACCATTCTGTTTCAGTAATTTACCCAGCTCTTCATAGTGCTCTGTTGTTTCCCTCACCTGGTAGTTCCCATTTGGCCCCCAGCAGAGGACTTTATGCTCTGCCCTATTACATTATGGTTTATCAGAATACCAGTGGATAAGATCTACCATGTTCTTCTTTCTTAGTAAATAGATTTCAAACCTATTTTGTTCAATTTTTCACTTTCCTTCAAGTCTTTCATTATTCCCCCTTCAAAATGTGTCCCATGGCCCTGCAACACGCTCAGTTCAGATTAGCCAGTCTCTGATTGCTTGAGTTGCTTGTTACCTCCTTTTCAAATGTATTACATTTGGGTTGGATTTTGTTTCTTTTGGGTTTTTTTTCCTCCTGCTACCTGTCCTGATTTGAGAGATTCTCTCAAAATCCTTACTGACAAATCTGCAGTTTCATGTGCCAGTTCTCAATGATTAAAGCCAAAAAGGCTTTAGTTCCCTTCTGCGTTCTTCCATGGTTGCACTCACATTTCCATTCAAACACTTCTTGTTAGCCAAGGAAAATACAATCCCATGTTGAATATCATCTTCAGTGAAAATGAAGGTGACTGTTTACCTAACCTTTTTCATATATGTATATATAATCTTTAACCCTAAAGCTGTCCAGAACTTCATCTGTGCCCCATTTTAAGCCAGTTCCACATCTTTATTTATTTATTTCTATTATGATGATTTATTATATTTATTTTTATATAATTATTATATATAGTATAATAATTATAATGATAACAATAAAATTATAATAGTAAATGAATTATAAATATAATTATTACATTATTTTATTCTTTATTTATTTCTTCTTTCTTGCATATCCAATGAGTTATTTATTTTAGCTTCCCATTCATGGTCTGATTTTCTTTTACACTGGAAATTCTTACTCATTTAACTTTCTGACCTTTAAAATGTGGCTTTCTTTTAGTGTAATTCTTCCTCCCACGCCCTCTAAGCTCCCTGATTGCTGCTAATACTCCGTTATAAGGCAGTTATTTATCTCTTTAGGTTTCAATCTCTATAACTGAGATAGAGGCTACGACATTTTTTTTACATTTTTTTTTTTTTAATTATTATTATTATTTTCCCACTTCGAATATGTCATTTTGAGTTAAAACCACTAGGAGGAAGCATTCAACAAGTTTCACCGTCCCGTTGTAGACCCTGGTCTTAATTGTATTCAGTTCAGAGAGTTTTGGGCAGGAGCCAAGGGGTCACAACCCCCTTGACAGTGCCAAGCACATAATCCCTTGAAGAAATGTGGAACTATTCACCTTGGCGTTGGACTGGCTCCTCTGCTCCTGCTGCAAAGCGGCTTCACGACTCCATCCTCTAAAGAACAGAAGCCACTTCTAACTTCCAGGGTAATTTTTTCCCTGACTTTTTTATTTGTCTTTCTTTTAAACATATTGCTCCCTCTCCCATATTTTCCCATGTGTTTTATTTACTGAGATTTATGATGTATCCTCTCAACTATCATTTCTAGGCTAAACAAACTAAACTTGAATCTCCTTTCGTAACATTGATTGTTATATATATTTCCATAACATAGATTGTTATATATCTTTCCATAACATAGATTGTTATATATCTTTCCATAACATAGATTGTTATA
>JAVJGJ010000047.1:56525938-56557026 GCA_035590215.1 Microhierax caerulescens | reverse complement strand
TTTCCATAACATAGATTGTTATATATCTTTCCATAACATAGATTGTTATATATCTTTCCATAACATAGATTGTTATATATCTTTCCATAACATAGATTGTTATACACTAGTTCTACTGTTTTTCTTCACTTGATCCAGTTTTAATTCACAATTGTTGTTGAATTGCAAAGGGAACTGGCAAATGGGAGGAAAAAAATTCTCTTTTCTTTCAAGTGCAAGAAGTTTCATGCCATGCAGTTTCATTGATTTGTCCAAAAGCTGAGAAGCACTGAAGTAAATCAGCCACATCGTCCCACTAATAATGACAGTCTCTAATGGTAAAGTCAGTCTAACTTAGCTACAGGTCCTCATTTTTGTTGAAGTACGTAGCTTTTTATTGTTTAGTTCCCAGTAGTCCTTTTTTTTTAAAAAAAACTCTTTTGACTGGGGTGCAAATATACATTCATGTATATACATGAATATACATGTATATACATGAATGTATACACAAGGCATATTCATGGCCTTTCCATTACTTTACTTTGATTACCTGTGAAAAATGTGTGTGCTTCAGGTAGTGAAGTCAAGCCCACAACAGGGAGTTACAGTCGTTCTGGTATTCTCATGTCCTTCACTGGCATATTTGTTGTGCTGCATCACTATCAAAGGAACAGACAGAACCATCGTGTTACTGAGCTGCTGTTTCTCATGGGCTGTCAAAGGGAAAAGCTCTCATGCCTCATGTTTTCATTGTCTCTGTTAATAACCCTTTTAAAAATGTAATAATTTGGGTAAAATTCATAAGTAATAAATACATAGATTATGGAAGAGGTAACTGTCGGAGAGACCAGGCTGCTAGTGCAACATTCACAAAGCAGCTAAAAGAGAGTGAGCATGTGAAAAAGTGTTTGGTATGACCAGAAAGGACAGCAATCCATCTGGAATCAAGGCAGTATGCCACACGGCCATCACAAGAAACCAGGATTTTAGTATGGACATCAGTAGGGTCCAAAATTGAGAGAGTTCAGAGGAGAACCAGCAGGACTAAAGAACATGGCAAGAGACTTGCCTTCCTCAAAACGATATCAGCTTTACTCAGAAGTGTTTCTGCAGAAGGTAAAATTCACCCTAGGGGGTTACTTGTCATTTCTTGCACTAATAAACAATTCCCTTAGGGTGCTAAATGATCTTTTGCGTCGAATTTCCTACACCGGTGGAGCTGTGACTCAGCTCCAGGGTGACCTTCCCAGACAGATGGAATTCAGTGAGGCTTGTATGCAGCTGACTGTCCATACACTAGTGTTACTATCAAAAATGCCCCTTCCTGGCACTGGCCAAGACAAGTTGCACTACCTTCGGGTACCGATGTGTTCAAATGCATAAACTCATGAGTGGATGCGATGTCAGGACCGTTCCGTGCACACCCAAATTGATGATAAGGGTGCATGTGGCTCATTCCTGCTTTCTCCGTGGACCCCACATGACATGGGGAGCAGATATTGAACAGGCTGGAGCTGGGAAACACCATCTCACAAGTACCACGTGGTCAGCTCCTGAACTGTGGTGGGTCACAAACAGGGCAAGTGGCTTAAAAATCATTTTAGACAACTAAAACCATTTAATTTTTAAAATTCTTTTGTAGTTGTTAGTTTTATTTTTTTATTATGAAGGGATAGAGGCCCCTGGGTTCCAATGGCACAGAGCTGTTGACTTCTCTGGTATAATGCAGATTCACTGTGCCTACCTTAAAATCTGAGGGACTATTAGTCAAAACTAATTAAAGAGGTTATGAGGCCAGGAATGGCTAAGAGAAGCTAAGGGAATACCATGGAGAAAATCAAAAGGTATTTTAAATATTATTTATTTGCAATCAGTGTTCAGAGAGTATTAACTGAAAACAGTCTCATCGTTAGGTGTAATTTACCATTCATAGTAAAAGAGTATTTCTGTCCAAAATGCTCACAATCTGAAGAGGTGATAAAGACAGAAGAAGAAGGTGACACAAGACAGGACATATAATTGCCACCGTAGAGACGGGGTGTTGAAGAGAGTAGGCAACTTGCTGCAGGTTGCAAGCAAAGTGTACACCAGGTCCCACTCAGCTGCAAAACCCAGTGTCCTTTCTGGCTGAAATCAGCGTGGAGGGAAAAGCTCACCCAAGCCTTGCCAGAACCTGCCAAATCCAACAGTGAGTACACAGCCACAACCTTGCAACTGAGAACAATGAAAAGCATCTTACGCTAGCTTGTGTGTAACGTGTTTGAAGTTTAAATGAGAAATTAAAATGTCAAGGGCAATTTATGACTATGCCTAGCGCATGACAAAGGATAACACAACAGTCATCGGACAGTGAAGTGCATCAGCTGGAAGCATCTCCAACGTATATGGACAAAGGACAACGGACGGTGCAGTGTAGAGGAAATGAAGCTGGGTTAATTAGCATTGATCATATACAGCTGTGGGCTGGCTTCAGGGGCGGTGGGTTGGTCGATGTAGATAAGGTGCAGCTGTGGCTGGTTCTGTGAAGGGGTTGAGAGCCGAGGAAGAGGAAGAAGCAAGAGAGGAGGGAGAGAGTATGCTCTAAGTGAGGAGGAGAGATGAGGAGAAGGCAGCAGAGGGACTGGTATGAAGAGTGTGCTGGTATGAGATGATAAAAGACGTTGATGGTTTGGAGAGTGCTGCATGTGTTGTTTTGAGAAGCCCAAGCTACTAAGGACATGAAGATAAAGAACTTTACAAGGAAAATGTGGTGAGGATCACAACAGACCATGTGCACACATAGTTTCAAGAGAATTAGAATTTATGACTACATCCTTAGTCTTATGTTAACCCCACAGCAAAATGCTTCAGCCCAGATTTCCTAATTGTATATTACTCATGCTTTGATTTCTTTTATTCTTTGCAGGTGAGAGAAAACTGGTCCTCCCATCAGAGAAGTACAGGCATAAGGGGGGAAGGCTCCTACCACCAATGGGACACATCTGCCTTCTGTCAAGGCTTCACTCCATGGCCATGGATGATGCTCACCACCATGACCAAAGGCTGTCTAGATGGGTTTTACCCAGTCCATGGGGTGCTCCCCAGCCTGGGTTTGTGACATCTGAGTGGTTGAAGTGATGCTGACAGTTTCCCCCCCAGTATAAATGCTTATTTGTGTCACTCTTCACTACCACATTGGCAGCAATGGATTTGAGCATAAAATTTGAGCATTCTGTAAAGTTTGAGAAAAGTATGTAACAAACATAATTTGTTAAGGAGTGACTGAGAGACACACAGCACGGCTGCCTTCTCCTCGCTGCCAGAGGAAACAGGTTAAAAAACATAATCCTCACAGAAAAAATATAAAGCAAGGTTTTACTCAGCTGAGTACAACTTCTGTAATATGAAGAGTTGTATTTATTATTTCATTAAGCTGCAGTAACACAACTACAATAGCATACATGCCATGACTTATTCTGTAAATCGATCATATTGGAAGAAGTCCACTACACTGTGGCATAGCTGTGGATCATGCAGTGGCTATGTTTGTGGTGCATCAGTCCCCAAACATTAAAAACAAAATAAAAATCATCAGCCATTTGTTTAACAGTTTTATAATAAGAGTATCAAGTAGTTATGGACTAAGGGCAAATTTTAGCTCCTTTCCCTTCAGCAATGTAACACCAACATTCCTTTTCCTGTTCTCCAGGAGATCTGGTGGTGCTTGGGGTTTTTCTTTGCTTCTTGCATGGGGGGTGATGTCAGCAGACATCACCCATCACCGCTGTAAATACGCTGCAGCACTCGGGTACTGCGGGACCTGCTTTGCAGTGGGGTGCCCTTGATCAAGCAGATCCAAAACCTTTCTCTGCTTACGTAAATATTAGACAAAGCTGTACATAGCAGAGCCAAAGGCTACAATTTAGCAGCTACCAGAGTGATAAACTGATCATGATCAACAGACTGTTTAACAGGGAGGCTGCCGCAGCTGACATGTATTTTACAATATCAGCTTCTGTGAGTATTTTAAAATATTCTTAACAACACTGTCACTGATGAACTACTTAATGTTTGGAGATTGTTGATTACTTGTAATTTCTCCATTCTCAACCATGGGATTGCCACTACTGGCTCTTGTGACACTGTCATATGATGGAGGAAAGGATGCTGAGGATATTTCAGACTTGTCAGGACTCCTGCCATAGTTTTCACCCATCATAGATGCAATAAGTCCTTCTTTTTCTGGAGCAGCACTTCCAAGAGTGTCAATACTGCAAGTTCTGTGGTGATACAGGTAAGAAGCTTGCTTTATGGAGCGCAGGAGCAAATGACTCCTGTAGGCACGCTGGATGACAGTGGCAGATGCTTCCTCTTGTCTGTGTCTGAGTGTAGTAGAGATCGGCTCGTAGGATTTTTTTGATGGATTGGCAGCCATGAACTTCTCCTCCATTTGTACTTTTAGAGTATCCAGCTCCCCAGAATCTCCTAACACTCTTTTGGTAAAAGCAAACAAGATGTCCAAGCAGTGGATCCTGTCTCCACTGACCATGGGCAGGTCCATTGCTATGAGTTCAACTTTGTTTGGTTTTGGTACACGTAAAGGTTCAGCCAGAGCATCTGCAAAGTCTGAAAGTGCAGAGAAAGTTATAAACTGAGTTGCCTCAGGATCAAACTTCTCCCAGATTTCATAAAAGATGTCAAAGTCATCTTCCCCTAAGGGCTCTGCACTTTCTTCAGTAGCAGCATTGAAGTTCTCCAGAATAACAGCTATATACATGTTTACAACTATGAGAAATGATATAATGATGTAACTTACAAAATAAACAATACCTATGGCAGGTTTACCACATTCACCTATAGTTCCGTTTATGTCTGGATCACAGAACGGTGGCCCAGTGTTTAAAATAGGGCTGAGAAGACCGTCCCAGCCAGCTGACGTGGTGATTTGGAAGAGACAGAGCATGCTGTTAGGAAAGGTTTGGAAGTTGAAAATATCATCAATGCCATCTTCCATCTTCACATAGGCAAAGTTAGCCATGCCAAAAATGGCATAAATGAACATGACCAGAAAAAGCAAGAGGCCAATGTTAAACAGAGCAGGTAGGGACATCATTAATGCAAAAAGCAGAGTACGAATTCCTTTGGCAGCCCGGATCAGTCTCAGTATTCGTCCAATCCGAGCCAAGCGAATGACCCTGAAGAGTGTGGGTGGTAAGAAATGCTCAAGTGCTTTACCAATGCCAGAAAGCAGTAAGGCTAAAATGGAAAGGATAACAAGTGGTTAGAACATCACATTTCTGCTTAACTAGTAAGTAGGATGAAATGATAATACCTGTAGAGTTGAAAAATATCTCATATATGTGTGCTAAGACCTGGAAGAACAGACTTTAATAGGTGTCAGAGTTGAAAAAAAATAGCTGTAGAAATCAGCAGCTATGAACTGCGTTCCTCAGCCCCCAGAAGACAGCACCCATTGCACTAAGGATGGCACGCACCCTTCAATGCACAGCTTCCAGTATCCCCACCAGCTGACACTCGTCGACTGATGGTTTTCTTTGACACTGCTTGCCTGACTGCTTCAGCAGGTGCAATTATGTTTTTACCTTCTAAATTTGACTTCAAATCCTGACACCACAAAGCTGAACTAAGAATACAAGATACAACAACAACGTCTTAGTCAACGTTTAAATAATATATAGTCAAGATACATATGAGCAAACCCAGTGAACACAGACGTTGTGCCTGCCACTCTACAATGGCTTTTTAGTTCATTCAGAGGCATAGCTAAACATGGATGTTATTTTATCTTTATTTTACATGAAAAAAATGACAGACCTAGTAGCACTAGAAAAGGTTTGGCTTTTCTAGGTTTAGGTGTTTTGGATACTTTTTTTTTGACTTTCATTCCAGGAATTTAATTTCTCAAGGAAGAGCTATATTCTTACCAGAATCTTACCCAAAACATAATACTAAAGAAATACGATATTTTTCTTCCCCTAAAAGCCGTCTGCTATTTTGGCACTACTGGCCCTAGGAATAGTTAAATTGGGAGAAAAGCTCTTTACTCCATTCTCCCATTGCAACCCCTCCAAATAAAAGCTAATATACTTGTGTTCTTTTCTATCCTGTTACACAGTGTGAACCGCTATTTTCAGTCAGCTATGCCTCAGTTTCCAGAAACTGAATTCTGTAGTCTGTAATCTAATTCCAGACTTCATATTCTCTATATATTTCAATTTTCTGTTACAAACACAGATGACAAAACCCAGCAATTTTTATCTGATCAAAGATTTCTTAGTTGGCACTAAACCTGTAACAATGGAAATTATCACAAAAAGTGGTTCTGGTATGATGGGTTATTCATTCTGCCTTTCAGACTAGGAAAAAACAACCTGAAGAACCATTATGAAAGGTTTTACATAAGGCAACTGCCTTTTTTTTTATTATTTATGCTTTTATTAAAAGAATATACTTATTTCATATTAATATATTCACAATGGGTTTTTTAGTACTTTTTCCTCAAGGCTTTACGGTATCATGATTTCCATTTCAACATCCATTTGCAGTTGATACATTTTAGCTATTTTTTTTTTTTCTGAAACCAATTTTACTTACCAATAAGTGACATGATCACAACAACTAAATCAAATATGTTCCAGGCATTTGAGAAATAGTACTGCCTCAGAGCCACCAGTTTCAGTACACATTCTGCAGTAAAGATGGCAACGAAGAGTATATTGATTTTGTTAAGGATCTGAGTCTTCGTTTCACTTTGTTCATAGGTTTCCACCATCATGGTGATCATGTTAAGGCAGATGAGAATCATGATGACAACATCAAAGGCTTGGCGTGTTACAATGTCAAAAAGGAACCCTTGGTATCTGTTCTAGAGGGAAAAATTACATCTGGCATTAGCTGGGAGTATTCATCCATATGTATTTCCAACAGCTCCAATTTTTGAGTTACAAAGTCAGCTATAGCAAACTCAGAGAAATTTAAGAAAGGCAGAACATAAAAATGACACTTAAAATCCCTTCCTATCCTGAAGTTTAATCAGTTCCAAGGTGAATGTAAAACCCAATAATATTTATGCAGAAAACTTAATAAATATTTAACCTGCAAAATCTTTCAGTGCAACTTTTGGGTATGGAATTGACTTTAGAGCACTTGAGTATCAATGTAAAGACAATACAAATAATTTATAGGCAATATATAAACGTGTGCTTTTCAGTGAATTTTGCAATGCATTTTCATTTTGAAGAATTCAGTCTTACCAGTGGTCTTGGAATGGGTTTTTGAGGTTTCTTGGATCCCAACTTTTTCATTGCATTGTAATATTTTTTCTGTTCTTCCGTCATAAAGATATCTTCCCCACCTAAGTATACAAAGAAATTTCACTATTATTTGGTGGGAAAGCGGCGCTATTGTAGTTACAAAGTCTAAAATGCTGGAAACTAACATTTCTTCCTTTTTCAGATCTTGCTGGTACTAGCCCTTTTCATAATGTGTAACTGTATCCAAAAAAATCATAGTGGCACAAACCTTCCATTCACAGAGAAGCCGTCTGGGGTGAAACCTAGTTAGCTCAGAATGCACGAAGACAAAAGACTTACTGAAAACCTGGGCAGTCCTGGATTCCCACATCCAGGTCTGGGTGAATATCCAAAATATCAGAGTTTCTGTACCAGACCACTTTCTAAATAATGAGTCTCCTGTCCCGTTCAGTTCCCAAAAGGGAGCAAAATTTTAAGGGGCTGCTGAGAAGATGCCATCACCTTCAAAATGCTGGCAAAGAGCTAGGTGTTCAGGTCACAGGGGGAAAGAAAGGAGTAAAAAACTACTCACCCTGCATGTTACTTCTTCTAGCTTAACTACTAATGTTCTTGTAAATGCCAATGGAAGTTTCAGACTATGCTTAGCAAGGACCTCTACAGAGAGGATTGCTATATATATCGTAGGTGCTTGGGAGCACAACCAATATACTTATCTTTTTCTTTTGTTGGTTGAAGTTGTCAATAATAACACCAACAAAGAGATTCAGGGTGAAGAAAGATCCAAAGATGATGAAGTTCACAAAATAGAGATACATAAATAGATTGTGCTCCATTCGCGGCTGCTCATTTTTCTACAGGAATGAGAAGCAACATAAATAATGACCATTAACAATGTGGACCCAATTCAGAATAATCTTCATATTGCAGATCCTCTCACAAATTGAATCCAGGAGGAAATAAGATTTACAATTCTATTGCTAATTCGGACGAAATTGGTATAGGTTAAAATTACCAATACTGCATAACACAAAGTATTATATATATACAACGCTTTTGGAAGGGGAATGAAATGGTGGAAGAAAGTAACATTCGTACTGTGACTACTAGATGCAACAGAATTCTAGGACCTCACAGGGACATTGCTGCTCAGATGCTGACTCCTATCCCTTTTGAAAATAAACCTGAACCTTACAAAATTATACACCAAGTAGACCACCTGAGAGATAACCAGCCAGAAAACATGGCTCAAAATAATAGGACTACAAAGCGTTTGTATTATGAAAACTTTTAAATTTTATTTCTTATACAATGTTTGTTTGTGTAGTTTCTGGCTAAATCATTGCCGAACAGAATAATTTAATTTGTGCTGATACTGAATATATTTGGACTGAAAAACCTGTAGAGAGAAACTTAGTCTGTAATGGTGAATGAGGCTTATTTTTATTTTAAAATTCTTTTTTTTTTTCTTCCCCCACAAAAGCTGATTGTTGTGGGGGTTTTTCTTTTCAAACCTCACTTAAAATCCTACCATTTGCAATTGATTGAGGCCTTACCAATGTCAATAGAAACAGCAGCTGAAGTGGACATTCTTGACATGTTTTTCACAAGTATTTCAGAAGCATCGGTTCAGCTCCTTCCAATAAGAATAGGAGCTGTAAATTGCTCAGCACTTGAAAAATCAAGAAAACTATTTAGAAGTCTAATTCCAAGCTCTTATCATTAAAAATCTTGTCCTAGATATGTTTTTTTCATCTTAGCAAAAAACTTTGTCTATGGCTATTATGGATGAAAATAAAACCAGAATGAGAAAAACAGGTTTTCAAGTTGTAAGAAAAAAGCCCCATCGAAACACAAAAGAGCTCCATTTTCATATATGGTTACTTTTTAAATTATTTGATACTTTTGGACTCATGATTAAATTAAGATAGCCTCTTCATTTCAAAACTCATTTCCTCCAAAGACATACCACTTTGTTCTGTATAACGTTGGATGATACTTCTGATAAGGCAGCAAACACTACTGACAATATAAAGAGTAGGAAAAGTTGTACTAGCCATGCCTGACAAAAGTAATTTAAATGGTTGCTTAGCCACAATAGCTTGATTCTTGATGAAGTTTGGTTTTGTGCTTTGAAGTGGACTTGAAACTGTGTTTCTGTCAAGCATTCAGGTTTCCTCCAAGCTTGAGTTTCATAAAAGAAGATGTGTGAAGGCAGGCACCTCCATGTGAGTGGGAAATCTCAACTCCCCTGCTAATGGACATCCAGTTATTTGTAGAGTCCATGCAGTGTAAAGAGGCGCTCTGCTGAACAATATCGATGTGCCGGGTAAGCTGAAATGCTCCCTGGATCCCTCCGAGCACCTTGACTAGATTCCCATTAACCACAGAGGGCACTTGGAGGTGAACCCACATGGAGACCTTACACGATAGGTAACTGCATTTACGTGGGTGGATCTGGAGTTGAACCCCTCTCCATTACAACAGGATACTTTGACTTTAGAATACTACGAGTACGCCTATAGCACACATACACAGACGAAACGCTTACATCAGCTGATAAAAATAATTACTGGAAAGATTTAACATAGACGAACAGCAGACGTAAAAGTGCAAAAATCATAACGCTTTTGCAGAATGTAGTAGCACTAACGAAAAATATGGTTTGAGTATAGCAACTGACCTCTCGTGAATCTACTGCAGCATACATGATCTCCATCCACCCTTTGAATGTTGCCTAGAATGAGAGGTTATGGAAAATGCGTTCAACTTGCAGGGTAAAAGTCTTCACATAATTTGCAACACCCAAATGACACCGATTGCAGTAAGAGCCTTTGGTGTGGTCACACACACAAAGCACCAAGCTCTGACTTTAGGAAAACTTGTCCCTGTTATCTGTGTGGCATTCTCGGCCTTATCAGGATGTGAAAGCTTGCCAGGGTGGGACAGAACATGTCCTAGGGTGCTGACAGAGCAAACCTTCTTTAGAATGCTCTACTAAGGCTTTACAATCCTCCTGGCAGAACAAATCTGCATTTTGGCAGATTAGGTCAATATTTGCCTCAGATTTTCTTCTGAGATTGACTCCAGCTCTCAGGCTCATGAACCTGCTGGAGGCTGAAACAGCACTTGTTCACCAGATGCTGACTTTAACACCTGGAAAATCACAGTGTGGTCTAATTTGTGCCCCTTTTTCCATTTGTGCGCACAAAGAGCGCTGCTGTTTGAACAGCCAGCTACACGGAAGAGCAAGCTGCTTTTCATCCCCCACAGAGATGGGTTGGGAGCTGCCAGGAGGTGGAGATGGGTTAGGAGCTGCCAGGAGGTGGAGATGGGTTAGGAGCTGCCAGGAGGTGGAGATGGGTTAGGAGCTGCCAGGAGGTTGAGCCCGAGCTCGTCTGACGTGGTGCCGGCTAGTCAAGACAAGCCACACTTACCACCTGGAGAAGAGCCAGGTAGCCAGAACCAACGTTATCAAAGTTGACTTTAACATTGACCCAGAATATTTTTCCTGTGTTGTTATTCATTTTACAGTCTGTTATGTCATTGATTGAAGTATTTAATTCTGAGTCTTCTTCTGTCAGATTGACACATTTCCCAAACTTCCCAGCAAACAGGTTCACTCCCATGATGCTAAAGATAAGCCAGAAGATGAGGCAGACGAGCAGGACATTCATGATGGAAGGGATGGCTCCCACGAGAGCATTGACCACCACCTTGGAGAAAATGGGAGAGGAAAAATACAATTAAACAAAGATGGGCACAAGTATCTCAGAGCATTAAGCAGTCACTTTGTCCCCTCAGCAAGCAGAAACCCAACGTTTTCCATGTAAACACTAATCACGGCTGGCAGGGATACCTTCAGCCACAATTCAAAGGCCCACGGTATCACTTCAGCTTTTCAAAGAATAGTTGATACTTTTTGGTCTGCTATGAGCCACAACCACATGAGCATAGTACAATGTGATTCCATCCTCTTTTGATGGCTTTCCCTTGGGTTTAGAGTGGGGGATGTTTTCTTTGTTTCAAACTTTTATAAGATAGAATTTCTGAAGTATTTATCCATAGGCAGCAGTGCAGAGCGCTGTATATTAAGACTGTAGAAAGTAGTTTTTAAAAGAACCAGTAACAACTCTCCGCTAGTATTTTGCGAGATCTGTTATGTTCAGTGGATTATGATTGTTTAACCATGAGGTAGGTGCTTTTTCTGTCCTAGATGCTGTACAATCACAGAAGATGCCCACCTAGGATTTAGGTGCATACTGAGACACAACAGATCACCTCATAAAATGGGGCAGTGTAAGGAAATGATGAGAATAGATCTCCGGGTCTCACAGTGAAGGCAGTGAACTCAGCCATCAGGTAGCAAAGAAGGACTTGATGGACCAGAAGAAAAATGAAAAAACTTTTTGGAAGGTTTTTGGAGACTGTGTCACACACATTCTGCATAGCAAGAGAGAAAGTATGATAGGACTTGTTCCAAAATTAACTCCAGACATGGAAATTTGGATACATTCTGTTTATTAATTTAATGTGATTTCTCTCTGCCTTCATGGTGCCAAGAGTCCAACCAGAGAGCTTTCAGTCTCACTTCCAGAAGATATCCAAAAGCAATCTACAGCTCAGTGCCACTCAGGCTGCATGCCCATGTAAGTGTGTGTTAGTGATGCCATATGTATTCCTATCGCCTGTTTCTGCATGCCGGAGTATATTCTGTAGACCAGACTTTTGTTCAAATACCACTGTGGTTATCGCACTGTTCCACAATGCAGGGTACAGATGCGCTTTGCATATGGCTGAGGGAATCTTCCTCTGCATTTCCACAATGGTAGATCTGTAATTAAATGTAATTAACGTTCAGCAGCTTCACGTTGTTCCAGCTGCTCCCGTCGGTGGGAAAAGGCAGCAAATATTTCACAGTCACTCCTGCCTTTTGAAAGAATAAGTCTACTGGGAACAAAAATTTGAGCGAAGTATCTCTTAACAATCTAAAGTTTTTGTAAATCAATCCAGGAAAAAACACGCAGAAGGAAGGTGATTATTTCCTCTGAATTAACTTGCTATGAGACTGCAAAAATGAGAATTGTGCTCACAGTTCTTATTGTCTATTTTATTTGTGGCTATTTCAGCAATACAGGAACGCTAGAATGACTGAGCAGCAATGAAACAAATGCCTGCTTAGTCTAGTCCTGGTTTCAGTGGTACTTAGGACTGATCACTTGAGGAAAGTATCTAAAGAGCAGCCAAGTACAGAGGAGCACAGCAAAGGTGCCTTTTAAAAATTCATTTTCTAGGTCCTAAACTGAACTTGGGATAGACGTGTGAGCTGCATAAAGACACAGTTATGAGTTATGAACGTGTTATGAGCTTATTAGTGCTGACAGGCTGTAATTTATATTCACTTTTACCCTCATTCCCTCAAATCGTGACAATGCTCTTAAGGGTCTCAGAGCTCGGAGAGTCCTAAGAGATTTTATGGTGTCAAATGAACCGTCCAAGAGGTTTACTAAAGAGACCTGAAGGGGAAGATAAAAGAAAGTATTAGCAATGTCCTGAACATCCGTTTCCTTTATTCCTGCTTAAACCCGCCCCCCCCCCAACCTACATCTCCCCATATTTTCAGTGCCCATAGTGCAATATCCTGAAACCACCATTAAACAAGGTAAGAGTACTACTGTCCTAACTTTGCATCCAGAAAATAATGTGCATCATGACCCGCGTAGAAACACCAAAGGCAGAACTTACGCCTACGATGAGGAAGTCCAGCCAGCACCAGGCGTTGGTGAAATACTTCTTAAAGCCATAAGCCACCCATTTCAGGAGCATCTCCAGGACAAAGATGAAAGTGAACATTTTGTCAAGAAATGCCAACATAATTTTAATGCTTCTTCTCTCATTTATATAAATGTCTTCAAAGGTCTGAAATCATAATATATAGATAAATGACAGAAATCAGAGATGAGCTTTATAAAATGAAAGTCCAGATCTTTAAGACCCCTTTGTCATTCTCTGAATGTAATCTTTTACTCAAATCTGTGTCAGCTGATAAACATGTAATTCTCTCTGTCCCTTCTCTTTCTTTTTCTCTTGATAGTACAGCCCTGTGAAAACACACACAACATGCACACTGGAATCCTAGGAGGAATGTATATATTTTTAGAAATTTTTTTCAAGAAGATTATACATCGAAGAGAACTAAGTACTATTTTTTCCAAGCATTAAGAATCATTTATTTGTTTTAATGATATAAAAGTTCCTTTATATTTCATATCTGTGAAATAACATCCTGAGAAAAATCCAATAGCCAGAATAGAAAACAGCCAGAATAGAAACAGCTTCTGAGATTTATGTATTTTTAGCTTTGGTCATGATCCCTTATGAGTTTTAATAATATGAATAATAGATCTGCAATAATAGTGAATAAATGACTGCTATGGGAAGCTGCTTCTGTTTTTCTTCTGATGAGTTCAAAGATATTTGCTGTGTCTTCTGCAAAAAAACAACTTATTTATGTGCAGAATAAAGCTAAAAGTGCTTCTGAAGAAATACACGAAGCTGCTACACTAACCAGGGCTCCACTGCTCAGAAGAATCATGAATATGATAAAGGATTCAAACCAGGAGTGTTCAACAATCTGGTAGCAGGTACTTCTCAGATTCCACCATGTTTCTCCTCCAAACTTTATGGCACTGCCCACGTAACAACGAAAGTATCGATCACAACCTGAAAGTGAGAGACAGCGATGAATGCATGGAAGGAACGTGCACGCATGTGAAGGGTTGCTTAAGAAACTACTGGGGGCAGGGAAAAGCCAACGGTCACATTGACTGCATCATTGTTGGTTGTTTTTCATGTTTTGCCATGAGAAAAATAGAAAACATAATTTTGTTTGCCTCAACTCCTATATGTATGTATACATATAAAATAGGTGGAGCCCCTTTGGACAGCTTTCCATTGTTTCAAGATATTTCTGAGACAGTGGACACTCTCACTGAGCTCCTGTTTGTGCACACAAAAATTCGGGGCCATGGGAAGCGTCTTGATGTCACAGAAGCCCTTCTCAGTTTCTGCACACTGCTTGCAAAGCAGAGGTGTGATACCCCAGAACAACGAGGCTTGGAGACAGAGAAGGTAAACAGTTGTCTTCAATATTGCAGCATTATACCTTACCTTGCAAGGTCGACTCAGTTAATTATTTGCTTCTGGATGTGTGGAGTGGCTGATTATATAGGATATAACCTGCAAGAATATGTCATATTCCAGTGACACATTGGTTCCATAAAGGGAGACTCTCCTTTCAGGCTCACCACATTATTTCTTATAACAGACAGCGATGCCAGAGCCACCTCATGTTTCCTGACTACCTCGTTACAAAATCCTGGGTTTGAATTAATTATTAGTTTTGCCAAGAATTAACTCACTTTGGCTAACGCTTTCCTTGGTATGTGGTCTATGCTAATTCCTGTTTTCATTATGGCAAAAAAAGTGTCAGTTAGACGGTTTCTGTCATTTCCAAGCATGGAAAACAAATATGAATGTGTCATATATATATATATATATATATATATATATATATATACACACACACATGATCTTTTATACACATATTAGTATCATATATACATAACTCTATATAGTATCATACATACATATATAGATAGATATAGATATAGAGATATATATAGATATCTCCTATCATATATGTGAAAAATTCTGATCATTTTTCTTTCAGTAATCCCAGTTTCCCCAGTAATGTGGATCTGGGATGCAAGATGAGGCAGGAGTGGCACTCGCACAGGACAGGGACTATCTGTGCTAGGTACAGCTTTGCCGTGTCTTCAGTCGAGTTTTCTAATGGTTTGGCCACAGCAGGCACGCTCCAGCCTAGGACTACAGACCATAAAACCAGAATTGTCACATTTCTTTTCTGTAGTAGAGAAAGAAAAAGGAAAAAAAAAACCCTATACATATATATATTTCTTTTGTTCTAATGGCTGTACTGGCAAAAAAATGCCATTGATAAAGTAGTTCAGAAAAGAAATTGTAGCTCAGAGATCTGACATCTGTACTATTAATTCAGCATTTGCATATTTGTCTGGAGAAATCAGAGAGATGGTGGATCTCTTTCAGGACTTACTGTGTACAACAACAGCCAAACATATTGTTACTCCACAGAGAATACTTTGCATTCAAGTACAACACCTTTCTAGCTTGAAATAATTTCTTCATGCTTCACTGTTTGGGAGAAAAAAAAATAAAAAAAGGGCGGGGGGGGGGGGAAGCCAGCTCTGTAAAACAGGGCAAAGAAGACATGGGAGTAATTACAGCCAGATTTGATTTATCCGTGTTCTTATCAGATAAGATACCCAGGAGTGCCTGAATGGGAAGGCAGTGATGAGAGAAAGGCTCTGCCCTTGGGAGCAGAAGAGGAAAGTGGAGGAGGAAAGCTGAGAGTGCAGCGATTATCCCTGGCCTTCAGTAGTGATGGTTATTTGGGGGAAAGTGTCAAATGCTATTTCTTTGCATCTTATGAGAATGACACGTTGTTACAGGTGTTAGGGTAGGAAGAACTCATAAAAGTACTGAGCACATCCCATAACAACTTGTAAAGCTAGATGTTGTATGAGGATTTGACAAGGGATTCCCAGATTATCACCCTACAGAAATTCAACTTCATTCTAGCAGCTTCTCTCTGCTTATTTCACTCCTTAGTTATTTTACAGAGATCATTCATGAAATGCTATCCAGCCAATAAACATTTACCCTGTTGCAAAGCATTAATAAATCTGATGTGCCGAGTGCCTTGTTCCCGTGGCCGTTGTCAGGTGAGACCTGACACAGACCCTCCTCTTACGTTACACACCTAAAAGTGACTTGGACTCTTTCCAACAGAGTGAAATTCATCTCACTTCACTATAATAATCTCGTTTTTGGGGACTGAGTCTATGCCCCTGCCTGGGTCCAGTGAGAAGCAATTAGCTTTAATAGGAAGGGGGTTTATTTTTCAGTTGTCACATCTCTCTGTTGGCTAGAGAGGGACAATGCCCTGGACTATTTACCCAATTTCCAGATAACTGAAATTAACTGAAAATAATCTGACCCTGTTGGCTGAGCATCACTAGAGAAAAAAGTTGGATTTTGACCTTCCTCACTTCTCAGTGGTGAAACTATTAGAGCTTTACCTTCTGGAAAACATTTCTCTGGAGTCTTGCTGTCTTCAGCAAACTCTGGAATCTGCCTCAAAAGATCTTCAGGATTTGTCAGATCCACTGTGCTGCCCTCAGAAGAGCTGACACTGTCAAACTACCGAACAAAATAAGAACAGGTATCGATTCTTTCTACATTCAGCTCCAAATAAATTAATCTATGAACAAATAAAACTCAAAATCAAATCTTGGCTATGCACTAATACTGCAAGTAGTGTTGGTAATGAAACAAACTTTGTGATTTTAGAAGTATATGAGCTTAGAAGTACCAATAGATTCATCCAAACAGGGGCCAAAGTTATATGATTACAATATCTATCTATGCAAACCAGATGTAACTGCCTAATAAGCCGGTAAATTGAATTCCTTATAATATAATGAGATATATAAATATATAAAATAAATATTATAAGTATAAATAATATTTATTTAAAATATATTATATTCTAAATATATTACAATATATAATAAACCATTATTAATATAATATAAATACTAAATGAATAAATATAATATAAATATATGTATATATATGTAGTCCTCAAAGCAGGATAAACCATGAATTGGATTTAAACCATGAATTCATTGAAGGATGCATTCAATCAGGAGAACCAAATAAATATGTCTGCTATTGTGTGAGGAACTGAACACCAGTGACCATATTTATGGAGTAGAAATTGGAATTATATCATATATTCTCCACTTACAAAGCTTTTTGCTATCCTATTACACCATATATAACGTATAGTGAGAGAGCAGTTTGTTACAAATTACTTACCCTATGCTTGTTCGAGTGTATTGCTATTTGTTACTTTCTTCCAAGTATTCTTTCTTCAAAATTATTCTTAAAATATTTTTAAATAGAAAGTACTGTCTTTAATGTCATAGTGAGAGACTCCTTTGAAGTATTACATTTCTTGAAACTGAGATACATAGGACACAGGCAGACTTGCTGGAATTTCCCACTTTGAAGCATCTCTCTCTTTTAATGCCTTTTTTTTCCCCCCTTCTTCCTCCTCTCCTTTTTTTGTGGACTCAGATTTCAACAAACAGAAAGTAGCAAAGAGGATTTTATAAATTATTTATTTGAATCAAATGATTTTGTAGTTTTTCTATTTCTAAACACTCTTCCTTGTATGTACATTTTTCTTGAAAATCAATACCTAGAAACCTAGCGCAGCTTTGATTTCACTCACAGCATTCTGGCTCCATCGTTAACCAGGCAGAGCTGCTGCTGCCACTGAACTCCAGCAAATCCTTGAACAGAAACGTATCCATGCTGGACCACTACTGGAAAGTCAATGCCACACAAAAAAAAAAAAAAAAAAAAAGTTACCTCTTTTTGTTCCAGTGTTGATGGTTCAACCTTCCTATCCTTTCCTAGGTAAAGCACGCTGAACTCTTCAGAGGAAAATCCTGATCCTTTACTCCAGCTGCCTGAATTCCTCCCTCTTTCTCCCCTTTGCCTCAGGTGATTTTCATCCTGAAAATAATCCGTGCATTAGAAGGGTTTGGGGTTTTTTTTTTCCCTTTTTAGGGGGCAGACAAGTTGGAAGGGAAAGGCAGAAAAGACATGCGTTTCATTTAAAGTGGGAGTGTCCGGATAGAAGTCATAAGATGTGATAATTTTGAGTGTCTGTTTTTACCTAAGGATAGAGAAAAGGAAGTTTTCCCCAACAGACACACAGCAAACTAAGGGATAGTCAACAGTGAACTAGTCAAAAGTTAAGTGAGAATTTTTGCACAAGAATTAAGATGGAAACTTAAGGTGGGAAATCTTGAGACCAGGACAGCAATCTCCTAGGGTTAAAATAAATGTTAAAATGTTAAAATAAAATGTTAAAATATATGTTATCACATGAGAAATATGACCTTAATAGGGCCACTCCATACTTAATCCTTCTAGCTTCTTCTCATTACTACACACTACACACAGCAAGGGCCAACGTAAAGAATGGGCCAGAGCTATACATCTGTGTTATTAGTCCATGATAATGTTCTTTATGCAGAACATATATTTTTGCTCTGTTATGTAAATAATGCCAAAATAGTTGGCATTATTGACATAAATTTTTACATAAAAATTCCAAGTTCACCAAGGAATGCCACAGTTATCCACGGACAATCTATGGACTATGTAATTACTTGTGTGTAACGTACCGTGTTAGTTAGGATTTCCTGCAGCGAGACCAACAATTTTTGGTCTTTCTTTTAAGACCATGAAAGAATCTTGATTTTGAAGGCTCCAAGTGATAACTTACCTTTGCTCTAAATGTTCATACTTTTGGTTCCAGTTCAAAATTTGGCAGCTCTCTAGAAATAGATCAACATATGTCACCCTGTTCTGCTAGAGACAGTCTTACCATGCATGCATCCCTCAATATATAGATATAATTCTCCTCTTCCAACACAAAGAAAGAAATTAATTACCTGTTTGCTGTATTCTGTGTCTGTAAATGTGCTCAGTTTATCATCATCTTCAAAACCCTCACTTGTGTTCTCCGCTTCGGCAATAGGGACACAAACAAATACATCAGGACTGGTAACAAAATCTTCAAGACCTGAGCATTTGTCCCCATATTTCTCAACCCATTCATTATTGTAATTCTCTTTACAATTTTTTATTTCTTCACGCTTGAACCCGAGTGGGTTCTGTGCAGTCAGCTTGATTTTCTTCCTGTGCGCTCTCTTTACACGCATCAGCTTTCCACAGCAGCTATCCCATGTCACGCTCTTCACAAACCGAAAGCCCTTGTGGATCCGAGCAAAGGCAATCCGAAGATTGTTCATCTCTCTGTCATCCTCTGCTGTCTGGAGACTGTCGGTACTGAAGGAATTCAGCAGTAGCGCAATGAAAAGGTTGAGAACCTGAAAGTCATTGGAATAACAATAGAAGTAAAAGTCAGGAAAGCAGCCTTCAGGAATCTGAATTCTAACTTTGGAGAACAGAGACACTATCAACGTTCAGTCTTACGGAGCAAACCGAAACAACTTAATAACAAAAGGACTATGACTGACGACATTGTGCTCAACGAAGTGGATGTCTCCCTCAGAAAGTTCATCCTGCCCCCCAGGAGTTATCTAAAGCGGTAGCTAAACTAGATCTGTGCGTGCCAAATGCATTATTTGGCCAAAATAATTTCCTATTGTTTATAATATTAACCAAGACCATGGTTATGTCTTGTCCGTGTAATAGGGTCTCTTCCTACTTCCAAATGGAATTAAATCAGGCCTCTGCAGATCTACTTCCAAAATCCTGTGAGATCAGATTCAGGCCCAGCCATTCCATCAAAGCTGCAATACTGTCACAAAAACCAAAATCAAGAGTAGTTAAAAGAGAAGTTTTCTCCCTGCTTTTGAGTACATTTAAACAGAAGAATTTATAAGCTTCGTTTTCTGTTTTCCTTTTTTTTTTTTTTTTCATTTTGTTAAGGGAGAATTTATTTTTTTTTTTTCCTAGTGCTTCAGTTTGGGATAGGATCCAGGTATCTTAATTTTTATTGTGTCAGAACTGGGCAGACAGCACCCCCAAGTCATCCAGGGACCACAGTCAGAGGAGAGCATCAGCCCCCAAGAGGCCAATTAACCCATCTGTCTTAGGTATTGACCTTAGGCTGGAGTAGATCTCACTCTCAGATACCTCTCTATTTCCTTTGCTAATAAAGTTTAGACAAGGGGCATAGGCTAAATACTTAATTGTTTGACAGTTAACGTTCTGTGATATGAGTACCACTCACAGCATTTTACCACTGAAATCAATCACTGTGGTGTAGAACAGACGGGACTTTAAACCTGGGGATTTGGGATTCAGCCACAGAACAGATATTTCCCATAAAGTGCTGCCTAAAATGAATTCTTTTCAGCACTTTCTCAAATTACAGGAAGATTGGTATATGAATGATACTAAGAATGGCAGGCGAAACAAAGCTAGTAAAGAAAAAAAGAAATTGTACTATTTGGGCATTAATAAATCACAGAAGAGGACCGGGAAGGCAATCAGTCCCTTCCACCCCAGCACAAGTGTGCGAGGCTGCATGGGGTACTCCATTGCAGGATCTAGCTCTTGGGTGTAAATGTACTTAGAGGTGATTAAAGAAAATCCTGATTTCAGTGGTAGGAGTATAGATTCTGCCATTTTCTGATAAAGAATTCAATACTTGCATGAGATCCTAACCAAAAAAAAAAAAATAATTAAAAAATTGATTTCCACAGGCACTTAAGCACTTAGCTCCATTAATTCCAGCAGGTAAGCTATAAGCCTTACTGATTATTTACATCCAAATCCCAAGATATGAAGAAACAGTTCCCTGTATCATATTTACTGCAAAGATATTCCTTGTCACATTGCCATATGAAAAGGTCAAGTGATGCTGTGAAAAGCACACAAAATGAGAAAATATGGACAGTGGCTCAAAGGTGAGAGGCAGAAGAGGCTTTTGCTGACTGTAACAGACACAGGTAACTTTTCCACCTGTGTTTAGGGAAACTACCTTTTGTTGACAAAATGGCAATTAAGTAGATTCTACCATGGACAGGACAAAGAGCAGAAAACACTGGAAAACTCACCACCAGATTTCCTATCACCATGACCAGCAGAAAGACAAGCAGGCACAGTGGCTGTTCAGCAACTACCATGCAGTCCCACATGGTCTCGATCCATTCTCCACACAGAATTCGGAAAATGACGAGGAATGAGTGGAAAAAGTCCATCATGTGCCAGCGTGGCTTGCCATTTTTGTTTATTTTATGGCTGTTCTCCCCATAGCTTCTCCCAAAAAGTTGCACCCCTACTATAGCAAAAATGAAAACGATGATTGCCAGGACGAGGGTCAGGTTACTCAGTGCTCCCAGGGAGTTACCAATTATTTTAATTAGAGTGTTTAAAGTTGGCCAGGACTTTGCCAGTTTGAAGACCCTCAGCTGTGTAGCAACATAAAACATAGTGTTAGACATCAGTAGAGATAACCCATCTTTGCATCATTCAAATCCCGCAAAAAACATTTTACAGATATTCTGAACTATTCCAGCAACATAATATTTGTGCTGCAGTGACCCTAATATTTTTTAAAGAATATTTGTAGATAATAATTCTTCTTTTTCGACTGGTCAGCATTGCAAACATAAACGAACCACCTCATCAAGAACTAGGTCAGCTTGAGGCCCTGGTAAGCGTTTGGTCCCCACAGGTGGGTACCTGGACAATGCACTTGATGTAGATTATGGTATGTAACTTACATGCAACGCAAAGGACCAAAGCTGGGAGATCAGCTGCTATATTACTATAAAAGGTGTCTATCTTTTGGTAAAGAAATCTAAATCAGTCCACAGTACACTATGTGAATACCTAAATACCATTTCATGTCTTCTAAGTATTGGGTTTTTTCTGTATTTGTACTCTGATACTTTTTTTCCTGTGTTTCCTGTGTTACTTTTTAATCTTTGGCACCAGTTTCATAACATGTCTACTCTGGAATATTTTTTCCTCTGAATATTTCTTAGTACATTCAAAAGAAATATATATGCCATTAAACTCCATATGTAGTCAGGAGGAGTTTAATAGTGTATTTCCTATTCCTAGTGCCAAGATGAGGGGAAAAATATATTTTTTAAAAAATAATCATTTCCTGAATCCCAACTGCAAACAATAGAACTATTCTCTATTATATTCACAACATAAAGTTTTATACAACTGGGTAAGCGTGAGCTATTACCAGTCTGAAGGATCGTAAAACTGACAGGGTTCCTCCTTTTCGCCTTTCTTTCTTGCCTCTGTGTTTGGGTAAACTCAGTTCAATTAAACTCAGTGTGACAATTATACTGTCAAAAATATTCCAGGGCTGCTGAAAATAATGATAGGGATCTAGAGCGATGATTTTTAAGATCATTTCTGCAGTGAAGATTCCTGTAAAAACCTGCGACAAAGAAACAGTAGCATCAGCCTAAAGGAAGCCATGGATTTATCTTATCTTTAGATCATGTTCCCACAAATAAAAGTCAGGGACAGGTCAACAAACCCCATTTCTATGAACTTTTAATGCACTTTCAATAAAAATGAGAGGATTGGTTTCTGCCTTCTCAGGAATGTGTTAGAAGCGTATCAATAAAATCTGGGACTTGTCCATATTCAGGATTTAGAGCTTATAAGTGCAGAGTTTGCTAATCTTTCAGTGATGTCTCAAGTGAAAACATCCATCAATCAATTCTTGGTATAAAATGTCACATAGCTGAGAATTTGCTTACCAAGTTGCCTACATTAAGCATCGATTTAAAATTATCTGACATATTGTTGTGCTCCAGCGCCATGAACAAAGTGTTCATCACGATGCAAACCGTGATAGTGAGATCAATAAAAGGATCCTTTATGAAAGCAGCCACTTTTCTCTTGATTCTTAACCAAAGCGGACAACAGTCCCAAATTAGATACTTTAAAGCAAAATCATTCAGGCATGGTGGACATCTCCGCTGAGATTCTTCAAGTTCTAAATACAAAAGAAAATCCCACTGTAATTAGATGGTTATCACTGAGCAAGAAGGTGAAACAACAACTTCAGGCATTCAAAAGACCAGAGAAGAAAATGGAAACATCACACACAGAGCTCCAAGGCTTCTCTGCATTTCTACGGTTCATGGAGTCCCTATATCAGCTAATAGACACAAAGATAAAATTCAGAGAAAACTGGATTCAAAACACATTCATGTGAATTTACTTCAAAAGCCTTTGGATCAGGTTTTATTTCCCTTAGACTCAGCTGGGTATTACAATCATCTACCTAAATGCAGATATTTATAATAGAGGCCACGCCGCAGCTTCTCACGCGCTTGTAGGCCAATATAACATCTAAGGCACTTTTCACCTTATCCTTATGGAGATGTCTGGGGACACTGGCTGTATCACACCCAACATCTCTGTTGTCTCCTGTGAGTCTCAGGAGAGCCTAGAGAGTCAGTGGCAGCCACGGGAATTCTGATCGTAGGTGAGGCAAATCCACTTTCAGATGCCTGAAATGTGGCCTTAGGAAAGGCCATGCCTATCATTTCCCAGCTGATGGAGTTGCCACACCTCTCCGTTTTCTCTAAGTAAAACATGGGATAGAAGCTGTTCTGGCTTTTTGCCATTTGCATTCTTTTGGTCAAATATAAATCTCATGGCTTCTCTTTCTCCAACGTCAATATTAACGAATCCTCCAAAATACTCTTGACCCTGCTGAAATCCTGTGCAATTTAATTGACAAACTGGAGCTTACTTACAGCTAAATACAAGCACAGTAGGAATCATTAGTAATCTAGTTTTCAGGACCTGAAATTTTTTCAGATAAATGAGCTGGATTTGACTTGCACCCTTTTCGTAGTTGGACTTGTTCTTACTTCTTCCCATTGTTTAGTTTTCATTTCTCCTCCTCCAGGCTCAAGTCTCAGACTCCAACCTACACTAGTTATTCCAGTGGGATCACCTCTGCTCAACTCCACTCCAGGTTGAGCTCTTGTCTTCGGTTCTTCTAGATCAAATAGCTTCTTCTTTATGTGTACAGCGTGGATCCAGCAGAACTGGTGCTCAGGTCCCAGCAAATACCCCTTCTGCTCCCCTTTCCTATGCCTGTTCTCAGGTTAATCCACATCCACCTACAGCTATGAGTCCTGTTCCATCCCAGTTCACAGCTGAAGGTGTGCAACCAACTCAGGTCTTTGGTGAATTACTCCGGAAAATGAGGCTCCACTTGATGTGTTGCAATTGTGATCCACCCAAGAATTTTTATTTTTATATATATATATATTTAAGAAAAGGGACCTCCCTGCCACAGTGGTACCCTGTTACTAAATCCCATACTTGTGGCCCAAGAAGTGGTGGTAAAGCTCTTCAACAGGGACAAAACAAAATGAAACAGGCTTTCCCCATCCTGAACAACTTAGGCAGAAATTTTTCAGCAAGATCTGCAACAAAACTATCAGTTATCAAAATAACTGTCAGCGATAAAACACCCTCAAAAAAAAATAAATCACATGGAAAGATAAATTAAAGGAATAAAATAGTGAGGTTAAGTACTTGGAGACTAGGAATTGTCACAATTGGCTTTGCTTGTGTGATCTTGTTGCTGGATTCTGCATGCCTACGCCTCTGCCAGTGATATATCTCAAGCCACAGGGTCAGGATGAGAAAACAGCATCCCAGTCCTGCAGCTCAGCTGCTAGAGAGATGCCTTCCACCAGCACTCACTCCAGTCCCCTTCATTATCTGTCCTACAAAACAAGATCTTACAATAGGCAAAGGATGCATTCCAGTGCCTAAAAACTGTGTGATAAGACTTTTCTTTTTTAAAAAAAGAGCCAAATTGACAATGAAATCCCTAACTACACACCTACAAACCTCTGTTAACTTTTAAGAAATGTATTAACATTTTGGTCTTTCATGATAGCATTACCTTAGGACTGAAATAAGCATAATGAGGAACCACTTACCCTCCAAGACACTGGTAATGATGCTGACTGCACTTGCTGCCCTTTGTCTCTGAAGTGCCTCGTTAAAGTACTCCACTGACAGATGAGGAGGCAAATGCATCATGCCACTCTCATCATTTACAGCCGGCTGCTTAAAGAAGTAAACATGATTAGGGAGATACCACGGGAATAAAATGAAGTAGGATGTGATGCTGGGTAACTGCGAAAGTTAATAGGAACAATGACACGCAGCCAAATAAATGTACCTTTTTACAAGATGTAATAGATGCTGAGAATGAGGGTCCTACTCTTCAGCAATAATGTTGCGGTAAATGGATCCTGCAAGCACGGAACGGCAACAGGGCAAGCACAAACCTTGGAAATGTGTGCGAGGGGAAATAGGCCTAGGAAATATTCCAGAGACTAATGGAAAAGGGGAGAGGTGAGGGATAAACTGGCAGAAAAGCATCTCTACCCATTTGGGGAACTCACAGACAAAGGCTCTGCATGATGCTAAGGGTGCTGTGAAGGAGAAAGGAATTGCAGGTACTGCTCAAAATATCCTGCCTGCACAGGGTGTGGGATAAAAAGGCTCTTTGGTAACTTCTAATTCCAACACTAGGAAGCCTCAAAACTATGCTAGTACAACTTGTGAAAAGCAGAAAAATAGGGTTTATAACGGGAATGTTGAAGTCCAGCTTTCAGGAACTCATCAGAGTATTAAAACCCACTCTCTACTGACAACTTATGAACTCCCCACAACACTATACTTCATTTCACACCACCGTTTGCCACTACACTGAAACTGTCAAGACAAGAAGAACCTGCCACTTACAGAGAAACCATGAAGAAGTATGTATTTTAACAAGTATCTTCCTTACCAGATCCCCCTTTCCTGGGTCTTCCATTACAGGCGGCAGCGTTACTCCTTCAGAAGACACGGGCTCTAGACTGTGCACCCTGCTGCTCCCTCCTCCCATCACCGCCATCCCCCCATTGCAGTCCTCCGTGTTAGACCACTTGCCGCTCTGCAGGCAGCTGGGGGTAGCGGGGTGCGAGCTGTGGCTCAGTTGACTTTGCACGCTGGAGCGTCTTCCCACCTGCGTGACTGGCAGTGAGCGACACTGGGCTTCGTGTTCCCCAGCACTGTGGATTTCCTCATCATCCAAATCCATTCTGGAATCTACTTCCAAAGCAGGTATTTGGAAATTGAACACGCTCCCGTGGCTAAGTCTGCATTTCACCTGATTTGCGTTGGGACTGTACACCAGGTCACGGAAAGACTAAAAGCCCAGGAAAAGGAATAAAGAGAGAATTGCATAATGTTGTAGAGAGAATTTTAGGAAGCACTGACTTTATATAGAGTTTCGTAACATCTTCTATCAACCACTGCAAGTCCAAAACTCTTACTTGATTCAGATTTTTCAGGAAGGTTTACACCTAGATTTTAAAAGGCAGATAATAAAATCCTAGCAGCTGCAGCAGCTGGTTTTGTGCTAAGCTTTATATTTTAAGTAAGAAAATTTTAACAGAGAATAGAGGAATAATAGTTAAATTCTGATAGTAATTAACTTCCTTTATTTCTCAGTGTCATAGAAAATTTATTTTAACTGTTACAACTTTCCCTCCATCCTTCATTTATAATATTTCCTTTTCACATTAATTCTTACATATAATTTTTCCTCATCCCAAAAGTTTTGGGTTTTTTTTTATTTTAAAGACCTGAGAGTGATCAGTGTTTGTAATAGGATTTGGTGTGTGCTTTCAAGCAAATTATTTTAGTACTAAAATTGGAAAAGCTGTAAGCATTTCAGACTCAGACAATAGATTACCAACTTTCGTTGACTGTCTGTGGGCTGTGACTTGGGGACTTCTTCTTCATTGTCTTCTATCCCCAAGGACTTATTTCTCTTTTTCCTGTTGCTCCTTTCTTTCATTTCTTTGGTAGACAGAGAAGAGGCTTCAAAGGAGCTAACTGACAGGATATCAATTCCTTTAATAGCCAATGACTGAAATTAAAACAAAAGCATGGACTCTGTTTTTGCTGGGTACTTTGAATATAAGCAGAAAGAAAACACTTCTGTGCTCTGTGTTATTTCCTCTTAACAATTTCTGTTTCACAAAACTCATTAAAAGTCTTCCAATATGTGATAACACTAAAAGAAAGGAGAGAGTTTCCCCAACATATGGAGCACCAAACAATTTGCTATTTGCAGGATGTTACATGATCACATGTATTGGGCCTGCCAGGGGAAAAATAATCACATTATAGCTCCTATTCCTCCATACGGCAGATTTGCTTACTATAAAAGTACTCAGTTTGAAAATAATGCTGTAGGATATTTCCTTTTCCCCAAATAAATGTTCAAACAGTATTAAAATTCTCTTTTTTCATTGGGCATCCTTGGGAATGTATTTACACTGTGGCTGACTTTCCTTCCCGCACTGAATTTAGGACAATGTTTTCAAAACACGGGAGTATTTTGTTCCAGAAGCTTCTAAGCCATTTAAATTAACAAGAGACTTTTAACTCAACTACAATATGTTTTGGCTCAGAAGTTAATGAAGTTGATCACCAGAATTACTGCATAGTTCTCTGCTCAGCAACCTACAAAGATAAAATAGAAGAAAAAAAAAAAACCAACCCAAAAACCAAAACCAAAAAACAACTACGTTTTCTTTTGGAAGCTGCTAGCTGATGGAATTTTACATTTTCCAGATTTTAAAATACTATTTTTCTTACAGTAACAGAAGCCTTTAATGCTCATTATCCACAACAAAAGTCATTGTTTCACAGGAAAAATACACAACCGAACAAGGAATTGGTGCTGTAGCTGTAGGAATCACTGGGAATCAGGTTAGGCAGGTGGGGGTTGGTCTCTTCTCCCAGAAAACAGGTGACAGGACACACCTGTCCTGTGGACAGCCTCAGGAAACAGCCTCAGGTTACAGCAGGGGAGGTTTGCATTAGATATTTGGAAAAATGTCTTCACTGACAGCGTGGTCAAGTGTTGGCACAGGCTGCCCAGGGAGGTGGTGGAATCACCATCCCTGGAGGTATTTAAAAAGCACACAGATGTGGTGTTTAGAAACATGTTTAGTGATGGACTTGGCAGCCCTGGGTTAATGGTTTGACTTGATCTCAAAGGTCTTTTCCAACCTAAATGCTTCTATGATTCTATGATTCTCCCACATACAGCTGCACACAAGGAGTAATAGTCTTTCTTATGCGACAGGCAACAGAACACTGAGACTAATGTTTTCAAGAAAATAATTTACATACCTCCTGCTCCTTCTGTAATAATTCCATGGCTTCCCGAAGTTTCCTTTCCTTTGCCTCCGTTTCAGCAATAGTGGCCTTGTTCTGGTCTTCATATGCCATTGTTACTACAGCCAAAATCAAGTTGACTAGATAAAATGAGCCCAGAAAGATGACCAGCATGAAGAAGAATATATACACCTTCCCAGAAGCTCTGAGGGTCTGTAAGCAACACACCCCACAGATAAAAATCACCATAATAAATACCAAATAGGTTTTCAATGTGTCTGAAATTCTTTAGAAGCCTTCAGCTTCCCAGACACAATGCTTTAGGAAGCTTAAAGGGAAAAGTACCTTCCTTCGCCCTTCTTCCCTTTATTTCTCCCTCTTCCTATACCATCATCTGTGAATCACTGATCATATACCCCATGAGGATGACTGATTAGGCATCGTCATATTTTTGAAGGACAATACAGGACCCTTTTCATATTTTTTTTTAAGTCCCTAAATCAGCAGAGTGCCAGGGCTGTGGCGCTTCAGCATCCCTTTCCTAGGAGCCACAGCTTGTGGGACGGGAGAAGGGAGGATGCAGGCTTGCTGATTGCTTTTTTTGCAGCTATTGCTTTAATTTGAGGTTTCTTGTCCTCTCTACATTTTTTTCTGCTTCAGCTATTGCTCTCCCTAGAAGGCCAGTTCTGAATGATGCAGAAAACTGGTACCTGCTGGTACAGACGCTCCCAGTAGTCCTGGGTCATCAGGCGGAACAAGGAAAGAAAAGCCCAGCCAAACGTATCAAAACTAGTGAAACCGTAATCAGGATTTGGCCCAATTTTCAAGCATGTATAGTTTGGAGGGCAGACCCTAGAAGTAATAATAAAAAGTGGAGCTCTTTTAACCATGCAGATTTCAAGGAAAACTTCAGCTTATGTGAGAGTTCTGATTAATATACAGCTCTAATTTCATTAGATTCCAAACCAAGTTTCTACTCCAGGTAGTATTGGCTACGGAAAATGGGATAAAAAAAGCAGCACCCACAGCCCGACAGCAAAGGAAGAAGACAGGCTGGAGCAGACCACCTACCCAGGACAAGTCCCTCATCACCAGTCTTCATCCCCTGCCCCTCACTGCAAAGCAGCCACATCTCCCTCCTTGCCCAAATCCACCCTCCAAAATCCATATCTTGTTTTTCCAGTTTAACGCACGTGAGCCCTCACAGAGGAGCATGCTTGTCCTGTGCTGTACCTGAGATCTTTTATGTTTTCAGTTCTCTCCTGTACCTCTGGGGAAGAGAAAGACAGCTCTCCTGGAAAGGCTCAGAGGAATTTAGACGTGAATAAGCCAGCTGCAGGTTCATGCTTCATTCCCTGCAAGCATTGAACTATCTGATCATTTACTATATTTTGGTGTGTCCCTGTGTCTGTACCCAAGGAAAGCTTGGAATTCCTGCTTTTGTCTTGTATGACCGAGCAAATATAAAAGCACTGACGCAGAGAAAACTTCCAAAGAAATATTCTTAAGTGCACTTACCCAGCACCAGAACCACATAGCAAAATATCTGAGGTGCCCTCTTTCTTAGCAAAGTACGCTATAAAAAAGGGGGGAAAAAAAATTAAAACAAAGCACTTTCTAGCTTGAATCCTCTATTGTTTAATATGAGTAGCAACGAGTAATTGGTGACCTGTAAGTGTACGTGCACACACACGGACAGGTTTCCCATGCTCACAGTAGCTGCACCAGATTGCAAGTCACCCTGTCCTCATCTGTAAACATGCATGTGTGTATGCACACGCTTGAGACTGAAGGCACTCCTTAAAACCAAATTTTTAAAAATATCGTCACTTTGGCCATATTTGTACAGGGGAAATGAAGAGCTGGAGGGCACAGGCTCAAGCACAGTCCCTGCAGGGTTTGGCAATCTCTAGCACAAACTTTAGCACAGTTTTGGCCCGTAGCAATTAACCCTCTCCAGGACAGCTTACAAATATCGTTTGGGGTGGCATAGACCAGCTCTGTTTCCAATGAGCTATAAAAACCCACCCTGTTTTGAGGAGGGAGATAGAGTATTTGGCTGCGTGGGTATACACCACGGCATGGCACTGATCTGCTGAGCCAAATGGCAGGTCCTAGCCCTGTTCAGCTAAGAAATACAAGTTTCTCCACTAGGATGCTGGAGCTGTGCCCTTTTTGACCTCTTCCCCTAATTCTCTTGGCATTAATTACTTTGATGCCAAAGACTGAAAGTAACAGCTTTAGTGCTAACACCTAATTTAGCCCCATGAAGATTTGGGATTGTTATTCCAAAGGAGGTTTCATGTCTTCCCGGTGCTTCTGAAACCTCAGCTGTGCTCATCAGGTGTGTCAGCATGATTCAGAGCCAACGGGAATCTTTAGTATCAGCTGTATCATGCCACGTAAATACACCAGAAAGGAATGACTCACTATCTGGGCTACTTTCCACCCAAATTTTGTTCAGCTCTGCTACTGCCAGCTGACAAGAAGTCTTTTCAAGAAGGTTCAGTGACTGAGATTTAGAGAGTCATAATTATATATAGTTCTCCATGTTGGAGGTGGGAACTTCCTACAAAATCAAGACCAAATCAGCCCATAAAAAAAAAAAAAAATATATATATATACCAAAAAATCATTTAATAGGAAAGTGGAATTACAGTGCTTTAAGTCCTAAATCCTGTAGGAAAGTCATCTAGCTTTCATTAAACCTGTCTGGGCCCTCCTATTCCTTTTGCTGTCATTGCAAATCACCCTGCACACATAATGTATGGCATAGGATGTGAACAAGAGAAAGCTTGTGAAGCAACATAGATTTTTAATTTCTTGAGCCCTACTTTCTCCAGGCCATTGCCTTTATACAGCTGTAATGTTCTGCATTAAAAAATAAAATAAAATAAAATAAAATAAAATAAAATAAAATAAAATAAAATAAAATAAAATAAAATAAAATAA
>JAVJGJ010000047.1:56484355-56525838 GCA_035590215.1 Microhierax caerulescens | reverse complement strand
AAAATAAAATAAAATAAAATAAAATAAAATAAAATAAAATAAAATAAAATAAAATAAAATAATAAAATAAAATAATTTTGTTTCCTGTTACTTCAGCACAGAAAATTACTATTTTTAGCCAAAGTTTATCACATCTATGGTCTCTTATGTAGTGTTCCAGTCACTGCCTGGTTTGAAGTTTGCTTTCAATTATGAATTTTACAACATTCTATATATGTAAATGACTTTGTTCTTATGTGTGGGTTTTTTGTAGGTACAGGAGTTTCTTGCAAAACATTTTTCTTCAAAAATATTTTATACTAAGACTTTCTTCCCCTGTACCACGAAGTTAATAAAGGAATCGTGTCTGCACAAACCTTCCACACAGAATGTACACAAACAGCAACCTGTGTGATTTTTTATGGATTTCAGCACTTCCCCTTGGCAAATGCTTTTCTCCCTGTATAACTGCTGCTGTGTCTGAACTTGCTGGTGGAGATTGTCTTCAGCAATTAAGCTTGTTTGTTTTTTGTTTTTTGTTTTTTTTCTGGCACAGACGTTGTTTACTTTGAGTGTATTTTTTCATGTATATTGATGCTTTTCCTTTAGCACAAGGCTTTTCCTTCTTGAATTGCATCTTATAATTGCTGTTTCTCTGAGTGCTTTGGTGCATTTTCAGATCTCTGCTCTATGCTTCCATCACCGTCCTCAGTCAAGACATACATGAAAGATGTATATTGTATATATCTTATATAAGACATAAAATAACATACACATGATATGAAGAAAAAAGTAACTTTGACTTCTAAACAAATTCCTTTGTTTCAAGCCAGAGAACAGTTCACTGGGCAGCAAAGTGAAGATGTTTGGAAGAGTAATTCGCTGGGCAGCGAAAAGAAGATGTACGGACTCTTCAGCATGTAGTAAAAGGTGAACTTTGGGGAATTGCAGCAGAGAACGAGCTAATGTGCATTTTAGTTACTGTCATATCATTCTGGGAAACAGAGCTGGATGTTACAGGAAAATTTGGGAGTGCTATTTCCTATAATGAAGGGAAGGAGTGCATTCCTGGCTGTCTGTAAGCTGCTCTGGCAATCTGAAGGCCATTATCAGGTAGTAACTCCTCAAAATATTAATCATCAAAACATCAGTATCATTTACAGCAGTGGTTATACATGCAGGCATAAGTGTCTATACTATCACCTAAAAAAGAATTAAGGTGAAAAATTACCTGTATCGTTAGCAAATGCTTCATAGGATTCCCATGTTTTGTTAAGGAGATACGGTATTATATTGTGCTCTGTAGAGTTCGTAACACACTTATTTCTTAGATTGCCCTTAAAAAGCTGCAGGCCTATGAGGGCAAAGACACTCAGGCAGAAAACGGTCAGGATCATCACATTGGCAAGTTTCTTAACAGACTGGATAAGTGCCCCTACAATGATCTTGAGTCCTAGGGAGACAATATACAAAAGGAAAACGGGATGAAAAACTGAGATTCATATATCATACTTGATTAGAGTTAAACAATGTGTAATAACCAAAGTGCCACAAGTACTGAATAATATGTAGCAAATACACTTGTGATATCATACTTGATTACAGTTAAATAATGTGTAATAACCGAAGTGCCAACATTCGTGGGTAACATGTGGCAAATACACTCGTGATGCATGTATAGTTTGGATGAGAGAGCGATTAACATGAGCAAAATATTATTTTTCCTCATTTTGATTGACCCTGCAATTTCTGGATGTTCCTTTAATCCCTGTAAAATATTTAAGCAAGGATCAGGAACCAGAGATAGTCTAGATTTTCTTATCCAGAAAGAGTAATATGCATAATTCAAATGAAATTTTCAACACTGGTAATCTGTGAATAAACTGGAAACAATTATGAATACTATCAAAAAGGCCAGAAAGAGAAGAAGGAGGCAACCCATTGGTTCTTAATTTATATTTCATCATGAGAAAGAATCCACTGACTTTATAACTAAGGGAAAAGTGAAAAGGAAACTGTTTTCTCAGAGGTGATTGGGGATGATTAATAGTTAGGTCCATTCAGTCACCAGAGATGTTTACGTTGAACCATAACACATAGACCAGCTATAAGAACATTCTGTAGAAATGACATTATATAGTGTTAACAAAATCTTTAAAAGCATAATGAAAATAAATTAAATACAAGATTGTTTCTAACAGTTGATTTATTCTGGCTAGGCCAACTGAACTGAGACACTATTTGTGTCCACATAGATTGCTGTGTCTGAAATCAGTGAAAGACACAGAAAAATAAAAAGGAAAAAAAAGAAAAGGCAAAAGCCAATGTTGTGATCGGAGCAAAGAGTCAGTTGTGAGTAGCAGAAAATATTCAGCAAATAGGATTTCTTACCTGGGATGACTGAAATGGTTTTTAAAGCTCTCAGAACCCTGAAAGTCCGAAGGACTGACATGCTCCCCAACTTACTAAATGCTCCCACGTACCTGTAAAGTCAGGGCATGATACGTCAGGTGGTTGAACAGTGTAAACAGGGCAATTATTTTACAGTGGTCATTTTTAATTGTCTGAGCATATTGTAAGTATTAATGAACTACATATCAAGGATTTGTCTGAAGACTTAAAAAATAGATGCCCATTTCTTGATTATTAGAGTTTCCTTAGGAGGTAGCACTTGGCTTGTGCACAGCTGCTTTGGTGTCAACATTTTAAAATATCGTGCATTTAATATATAAACAAAGACTCAAAATTACTCATTTCAGGCTGAAATATTGGCTGAACTGGTCTGCTTTCCCTTCTGTAGCTGCTATTAACCAGCATAAAAATTTTATAATTACTGCAAACTGATGCTCAAACTGTCATTTTTGGAGAAAAAGACCCCAAATTTAATCTGCTGTCCTGGTGCCTCTACACATCGCTTTATTTCCAGACTCACACTTCCATTCACGGGATCAGGATGCCCGTACCCGACAGCCCAGCTATTCCTTTTCACTGCTCGCAATGCATCCATTCCCGTGCACTCACCGCTGACTACATCTTGCCCTGCACAGCTCCACTCCCTTCTGGGAAGACTAAACCACTGTTATACAGTGAGTAACAAAAGAAGAAGTCAATGCCCTAGGCCGTTCCAGATGCAGTTAGGACCCACAGGTTGTACTGCCGACAGCTTTTTGCACCACAGCAACAAGAACTTCAAGTACAGAGCGCGAGCGCAGGCAATCCATATTTTATAGGTTCCCACTTACGCCATAACGATAACACTGAAATCCAACCAGTTCCAGGGATCTCGAAGGAAAGTGAATTCATTTAGACAGAACCCTCTGGCCAATATTTTTATCAATGATTCAAAAGTGTAAATGCCAGTGAAAGTAAACCTAAGGAAGGGAGAAAAGTGCCAGAGGAAAACAGCAGTATTAGCAATTAACAGAGGAGACACAGTCAGACTATTTACTGTCTGGGCCAGCAAACCAAGCCAATGCTGCAGAGAAGCTCCAGGCATACTGCTGGTGGGTTCCACGTGGTCCATCAGTACCTGACTCACACGGAATTTGATACAGTAGCTGACAGCAGTCTGGACACAGCTATCAACATGCATGCCAGTGACGTGGGGTTTTGGCATTCAGCAATTTTTTTTCAAACTCTTTCATGTGCATCCCTGTAATATAAGAAACACAGACCTCCTAGCTACTTGCTGAGATAAAGATCTAAACTAGTGCCTTCCTCTGGTTTCAAGTGGCCAAGTGAACGTGTGACGTGCTGTGTATTACTTCCATTTCTGTGCAGGATGTATAAAACACTTAGACAAACACAAGAGTACGGTATTTTCAATTTAATATGGCAATTATTCTTATTAATGGAAAATTATCAGTAAAAGCTCTTCTGGACTTACTGAGTGCACTTATCATTTCAACAAGGCAGCGATCTCCCTACAGAATTCAGAAGGCATTCATTTGGTAGTCTGCAAAAGCACTGAGAAATTATATGGATGCAGTGCTTCCCTTTTCATTTGGAAAGAAGTGTTCCAAAGTTACTGTTGCAATGCACTTCAATAGTAGTCTTGATGCCAATGGCAGATACAACTCTTGTCTAACCTTTAATGCTCTCATAGGTAGGGAAGTATCTGAGCATCTTCTGGAGACACGTATATTAATACAATGCACAAGTCTTGTTCCTGTTTTCATGAGGATTTGCCATTCCCAACTGTTTCACTGTCATGTAACATGAGATAGCCAGAAACAATTTTAGATCTGTATTTAAAAATAAGTATTTTGGACTCTTGTCCTTTGCATTAGGTGTTAGAATTATCAGAGCTCGTATTCTAACATTTTTTATGCCAAACTGAAAAAGTGAGAGCTGAAATTTATTTTTAAAAAAAAATAAAACCATGGGATTATCTGGCTTAAGTGTGACTACAAAGGCATGGATTTATTGTGATTTAACATTGCAAGTGTTGGCAGCGCTGATGATAAGAGCTTTACTTTCTAACAGCATCCTGCAGGCTAGGAGCTTCTGAACAGAATGTTTTATTAGAGCAAAACTCAGCATTTCAGTATTATTAAAAAGAATTTTCAAAGACAGCAGCTCTTGATGTGCTTCATCAGCATCAGCAAGAATGGGAAATGTGTCTGGGAAAAGAGCAAATAATTACTGAGTAACTTCAGAAAGTGGGATAGCAAACTGGAGCAGTAGGACAGACAGGAAGGTAGTACAACAGCCAAACGACTTAATCTACACCTACTCTCTCCTATAACACCACAGTTATTGTGAGATTGAGTTTAAAGACAAAAATACTCCCCCAAAGCAAATAAAAATGACAAAGTCCCAACATAAGCAACTTTCCCTCTAAATCTCCCATAAACTCTTTTGAGTAAAGGTGGCAAGTTAAGTCTCGGTAATTCAATATAACTACAGAATTAAAAAACATACGTACCCACAGATACTTACTCAATATACTTGTTCCACGTAGGAGATTGAGAAGCCTTAGAGGACTCAGTCAGAGCCATGAATGCACAATTAGTTATAATAGTGCACATGATAAACAAAGTGAATAATGTAAGTCACAGGAGTGAAGGCAAAGAATATGACATTGATTCAGAAATGTAACTAAATATTCCATCAGCCATAGACGTAGTAACTGGTTTTGATCTTAAAGCACATGTAAGAACAGCATGCACATGTGTTTGCTGATTTTGAGTCACAGCAGATGACAACACGCTACCGTTGTTATTCATGCCATCTGGACTTCTGTACGGGCTAGAGGTCTGCTGCTCTAAGCATCACAAATTGGTAAAAGCATCCTCAACCACTCAAAGAGCTGGAGGAAGGATGCATTTTTAGTCACACTTTGTAGCATAGAAGTTTAAAACTTGCCGAAGGTCACACAGGTGAAGCCTGGACTTGACTCTAAATGGGCAGAACTGTGCCCTGCTGAAGGGACAGCGTGAAGTCTGCCAGGATTCTTGCAGGTGTCTCCAAGGTCTCTAGATGCCCATGTTTAGCCAACTCTTGGGGCTGCCCAGCTGCTTTCTGGGACTTGTTGACTACAGGGTGTGAGCAGGAACCTGGGCATCTAGCTCATAGGTAGACACCTAAGCTTAAGTGCCTGACTCTGGAGCAGCATCTCATGCCTTGTGCCATACCACACGTTCCGGCAATCCAGAAGGTAGACGTGCATAGGAAAGACATCTAACCCTTCCATCATCCATCCTCTCCATCACCATAAAAAATCTCCTGGCTTTAGCTCCAGGCATGGTCAAACTGTCACAAACCCAGCAGCTGGACCACTGGTGTTGAAATGCCAACACCAGCCAACCTGCTGCCCGGGGAAAGCCCCAGATGAGGGGCACCACTCCCAGGGATGTCTGTACCCTGCGACAATGGCAACTTTGGAACCACAGCAGATAACCCAGCACCACACAGCCCGGAGATGGCTGGAACCCTAAAATCCACACAGGGATAGAGCAGACACTACACTGGGCCTGATTCATCCCTGAGCAACAGCGTTACTGTTCTGGCCTCGTTCCCCAGTGCCAAGTATGAGAGGGGATTTACATTGCCTTTCTACTCCAAAGGCACTCCCTGCAACAGCATCCTTGGAAATTTTCACTTTCATATACCAAAGATATTTTTTTTTTAATCTAGTTCCTTAAAGAAACCAAATTTACATAATTTTTCTTTCTAAATGTTTTCATATGTGTGCCTGCCGACCTCAGCCTTTTTTTTTTTTTTTAATTTTAAAATTTTTAAAATTAAATTTTTTAATTAAAATTTAATTTAAATAAAATTAAAAATGGCCAGTGGCTGATCAGCTTTGGCACATGAGCTGAATTTCATTCCTATAGTTTGGGTAAACAACAGATGAGAAAGGGGACAGTGATCTTATTAGTCTTTTCACTGAGAAAGTTTTCAGCATGAGATAGTTCTTTATGAGACATCACTAAATCAACATCAGAGATCATTCTTGAAACACAAATCTGTAGAAAATACAACACAAACCTATTTATTTCTAAAAGTAGCACAAGAGCACCTAGACAATACTAATTTCTAAGGTAATTCATAATTACAAGTAATCTGGAGTGAGGAAAAGGTTAGATTCATTCAACGCTCTAAAATACAAAAGCACAGGATTACTTAGGGGTTTGTAATCAAGAAGAGCTAATGAAGCCAACAAAAGGATATGAATGTACTAAAATTTTAATTGCTGCTCTTCGGATTGGATGGAAAGGACTGAGGATCCATAAGGCACGCGTAGCAGTAAATCTGAAGATTGTTTTCTGTTTGTTTAGCACCATGAAAGTCTTTAAAAATAAGAAAGAAACATGAAGTAAGTTTTTCAGGAAGTCGAACACAGATCATGTTCTTTGTACTATATCCTGCCGTATCAGTGATGAGCAAGAGCTTGATTTGAACTTCAGTAATTTAATTAAACGGGAAGACTTTTTGCAATACTTTGCTATCCTTTCATCCTAACCTGATGAAAGAGTTAATGCCCATTAACTGTCAAGCTGCAAAAGAAGTCCTCAGCATGCACTTCTTTTGTAAACCTTCGGACTTGCAAACAGTTGTACAACTAATCTTGCTTACGGCTGCTCTCCTAAAATAAATTGTGCCTCTCATTGAGTCAAGGCATACAGAGGTGGAGGGAAGAACCGTAGCCTTTATCACCATTTGCTGTTGTTGATAGCAGCCTGTAGCTCTTAAGACCGTACATTTTAGTTCAAAGTATTAGCCGTTTCTCATGCAATAAGCACAGATTCCATGGATGTGTTCTCATTTCTCTTTTCTTTATTGAAAATCATATCCTTCAATACTTTATGACTAGAATATGGAGCTTGACTAAATAGTTTTAAGGATTCATCAGCAAATGTTTTAAAATAATTTTTACACTTAGGACATAATTTATTGCACGTCCAAGTGGAGCATAAGCATTGAGATGGAGAGGACCACATTGCTTCAAACTATGGAATTTAAGAAAATCTACAATTTTACTATCACTTCTTGTAGATCTGACTCAAAACTGCTTTCTCTTCCTTTATCCAGTTTCTTCTGCTTCCATTCTGATTCAAATGTTAATCAAGTTCATTTAATTTAATTCCTATAATTCAAAATTAAGCTTTCTTTAAGAAGATTACAGCATGCCATTCAGCTGTGCCAACTGCACGCATTATTATAACCTAGGAAAGGATGATAGTTTTTCCAAAGGGATATAAGCAAAACTGTTTGATGGATCATTCACATAAACTCTTCTTAGGAACACAATAAAACAAATTAACATCCAAGCATCTTGGTTGGTTCTAACCTTACGATCTTTGTAGTATGGGTCAAGATCCTCCAGTGGTTCCCCAATGAGCTCTGGAGGAGGACTCCCATAAAGAGCTGGTAACTTCTGGAAAGCTTTTAGGTCAAGTTGAGGACGTGGTTTCTCCTCAGGTTTCTGGTCTATAGTAACTCTTTGACTATTCCTCTTGGCAGCGATTCTCTTTTTGATAGCAGCCAAGGATTCGTTAGTGAACTTATGGAAGTTGTTCGTACCAGGTAGTAGGAACTCGGCCATTTTTCTTCTTCTCTTCCTGTCACTAATTCTGTCCAAACAATAGAAATAAGTAGAAAGGAAGCACAGTAACTCCAAAACAGGTAAGTTATGAAAATTAAACCCTTTGCCCATGCATGGCTAATAACACAAACTCTCTGAACCATAAGCTTCTAAAAAGAAAAAAAAAAGAAAGATAGGGTCAATACCTTTTTCAGTGAGATGTCTGTTCAGTATTTTTCTAAAATTATGTGTATCTGATAGGTTTTGGGCAGACCTTTATATACTTAATAGTCTGCTTAGATCACCTCATTTAATATTCCTGTTTTCTTAAATGCTCTTGAGCTGTTGCTCAGAAAAAAAATGAGGTACTAGTTTAACCCAGTGTTTGGAAATGGGACAGTAAAGCCCATCAAACCACAACAATATCAAATGTGTGGAAGCTGTGTCTGCAACAGGACCAAGTATTAAATTAACTAATGCAGATGTAGCTGCTCAGATGGTTGACCCATCCTGGTGGTGTCAGCACAGGAACAAGCAGCGTCCAGGCGTCAGGAGCTTTGTGACCCATAGAGTCTGTACTGACACACATGATGGACAGAAATGCTTGATCTGACAACCGTCAAGCAAAAAGTTTATGGTTTATGCCCAATTTTCCAAAGAACAAAAGCGACATCATACTAGCAAAATACTTTGCATTATCTAATAGAGAATTTTGGTCAGGTCTCGGATACGATCCGTTCAACAAAATGCTACCTGAGTCCACGCTTTGGCAGTGCAGTGAATTCAACCTTCTTTCAATCTTCAACCTGTGAAAGGCTTCAAAGCAAGCCCATGAAATGCATGTACATTGACAGTGAAAAAAATGAGACTGGTACACAGAGTAAGATGATCCAGACCTGCACCCTCGTGCTAAACTCACTCAAAAGCTCTATAAGGAGATTTCTCTGAAGTATTGTCTTTGGTTATGACCTCTAGGAAGGCACTGATCATTCAGCACAGATTCACAGAGCTACTGAGCCAGTGCAGTCCCACCTGCAAACTGTGGAATGATCCCATCTGTTCGAGGACTTTACCCAGGATGGATCACCGCTGGGTCTGCATGGAAGATCACGTTAGAGGCACTCGACTAGGTCTTTCCACCCAGAAACTGCCACCACCACTTCAGTGTGTCCTTCGAGCTGACTCCATAATTAGCATTCAGCACTTAATCTTGGAAAGTTTAAGCTGTCCTTGCTGAACAACTGCCAAGTGACCTGTTCTTGCACTTTTCCTTTGCAGGTACAATAAGCAACATCCCAGGAAAACACAAAGTCTGAATCAAGAGGCTTTGTTTTGCTGAAAATAGTTTTACCACTTGTGTACTGACCCCCTGTATCTTCCCCTGCCATGCAACACCATTTTGTCTCTCCCCAGAAAACATGATTTCAACTTTCCTCACTTTCCTGAACTGTAGGAAACCATCGCTGTAAGAACAGTTGGAGACCAGTGACAAACTAACTGCAGTGAAATCTCTTCATTTTTGCAGCCTGCCTGCCCCTCTCCCATTAAATAAACACAGAAAATTATAAATGTGAAAAGTAACCTTTGCTTCCAGCACAAAATAGCAACATCTCTGGAAGAGAAATAGGACATTCAGGCAAAAATACTCATTATTATATGCTTTTCAAGATCAAGCTAAGAGTCTGGAAGCTGTACATAGTATCGTAGCAAACATGAAAACATCTACTCACAAGTTTTCAGGTCTTCAGCTAGCCAGAGTGGTGTTTGTTTTGTTGATGCTCAGGGTAATTTAGATGTTGTGGTATCAGTAATGAGAGCTGTGAATGATGCATGAAATGACACAATTTCTGCGCAATGCACGGAGGGAATACAATAATTACTTCATTTTACTTTGTGCCAAATCATCCAGACATACCCATCCTTCCACGCAGCACTTCCATAAAAGTCTACCTGGTCTCAAAAGTTCACCATTAAAATTCTGGGTTTGTTGCAAATTTCTTTGTGGTTTTCTCTCATCTTACATGAAATCATCTTTCAAATCCCAGAAAAGAAACTTTGGTTGTCACACCATTCTTCATGGAGACTATTAGAAGACTGATCAACACCTAGGAAGGTAAGATGTTGCCAGCTAAAGCCAAGGATGGGGAAATGGAAAGCAGCATGAGGGCAGAGAATCCGGAGACCAGGCAGGGGAATCTTTCCTGGTGGTTGCTTCACAGGTGAACAAACATTAAGCAAAGGAAATCAAGTATTGAGCTTGCTGTCTCACAAGTCAGTAGAAAAATTTCTATTGACAGCAGCTGCAAGCCATGGACCACAGGGCTAAACTACAGTTTTCCATTCACTGGGAATTCTGAGCTACTCAGCCTGGTCCTGAATAAGATCTAATTATTATTAAAAATGGAGTAATGTGGAAAAAATATTCCTGATTTATTCAAGCATCTTAAAAATATTCCTAAAATAATTTCTGTTACTCATAATCTCAGGGAAGATAACGTACAAAGTACAGCTGAGATGTATTTAGTTTTTTATATGATCATAGATAGACTTAGCAATTTGACTAAAAGAAGTAAAAAGTGTTATTGCAAAGTCCTTTTTGCCCTTGATGTCACAGAAGCAGCAAAGTACCATTCTGGCCTTTTCTCAAGACTTGAAATACCTACAAAATAGTGTGACATTTAATGTCTCTTTAAAACCAAAAGTTTTCCTTTGACTGAAGAGCAGAAAATGCTTAATAAAATCAACATGACTGAATAACAAAACAACAACAACAAAAAAAAATATGATTTCTTCTTTTAGCTGTCAAAGGTATTTCATATGAATTATTTCTCAAAAATCAAAAAGTCTAGCTAGATTGCTTTCTGAAGTGAGGCTGATTTCTTCCAAACGTGTTTTCCTCCTTAGGAATATTCATTTTGACAAACTAGGAAACAAGCTTATTGTCAAAGATATCTTCTCTCCCTTTCTTGCTATTCTAATCATCCCAATTCAATCCTCACTTAGTGACTAAAAGTTGTTCTCCATTATTTGATTTCCTGGGTTCATGATCTATTACGGAAAGAGGTGAAAACTTGTTGACAATTCCTGTGATCAGCATGACCAAGATAATTAGTAATCAGACTGGCCAGAATTACATTATTATGTTGGGGGTTTTTTTCTTTCGCTTGGACGATTGCAATTCTTGTCTGCTAGGACTGTCCCTTTGGTTCAAAAACACTTTAATAATATGCACAGAAATTCTCTCTTAAGTAACTGGAAGAACAGTTACTTGAAGACGGAATGTGAAAAGCCTTGTCCTATTTGAACAACTAAAATTTTTTTATTGTCTTCAGTGTAGTTGATTTTGTACACTTTTGCATCTTACACAGTGATAATATCCAGTGCCTGGAGAAGCAAAATTAGGGACTCTACACTGATCCAGCTGTTTGCACCTCCAGTAACTCTTTCAGGAGCCAAGAACAGCAATATGGATCTTGGAAAGCCATGATGACTGCATCACCCAAAGTTACTGTGGGTGTGTTGCATCTTTCTACAACTGAACTGCCAGCAGGTAAGATGAATCTTTCTAGAACTGAATAAGGAATGATTAACAGCAGTTCAAAGCTTCTGTAGAACTGATTTATTCTTTCCTCAAAAACTTTTCTATATTTTGAGGCAGATGATTTAATCAAACCAAAATGACATTGTCTTGATGGTCTTTAAAACACGTATGATAATATCTTTTTTTATATTAACATATGCACATTCTTTTATGATAGAATAATTCAGGTTGGAAGGGAACTCAGGATGTCTCTAGTTTAACTTGCTCTTCAAAATGGGTCAGTCATGAGGTCGGGGCTTTATCCAGGCAAATCTCCAAGGACAGAGACTGCACAACTTCTCTGAGCAATATGTTCCAATACTTGACTGTCTCAATCCATTTGGACCCCTTGTTCTTTCAGTTTATGTCCCTTGCCCCTTATCTTCCCACCATGCACCACTATAATAACAGAAAAGAATTAAAATATTGCATTAATTTGAAAAGCAAAACACACACACACACACCTTCCCCATGCCTTTATATAAGGAAAATAAATATTATTCCTACTTCAGGCCATTTAGTTTACCTGTTTAGAGCAGCCTACAAGAAACATCTCACAGGTTTGAGCACCACCATCCAGTGTAGCTCCATTCAGCTTGCCAAAGGAGACAATGATTGGCATGTTTGCTCACTAGTTTCCCACCTTTAGAACATCACACCTTACCTGAACTGAGGTGTGGCACCATCCTTTGAATATTCCAGGTGCAACCCCAGAATTTTTTTTACCTTCTCCAGACAACGTGGCCAAGAGCTCCAGTCCCCTGAGTCTCCCAGCATGATGTCCAAATGAAAGATGGCAACAACTGATCTAGCTACCCTATACCTCCTTTTCAATCAACACCACGGAGGGCACAGACCAGCTAATGCTAAGGAAACATATAGATTAAGACTCATGAAGAGTGCTGAAAAATGCAACTGATTTTTTCCATTGCCTATAAAACTTTGCATGAGATGAATTCCACTCTTTTCATCTGGATTTACAGTTTACAGTTCCCAGCACTCGGGAATGAAGGTAGCAAACAGTGTGGAGATCCACAGAAGGATTTACAAAGACATGATAAAGCTTGTTAGCATTCATCCAGAAGCCCCTTTTGGTGGGATTAATCTCACCTCACTGCGGACATCTGAGTTAGACAGCTACATCTCCACCAGCTCTCCAACTGCCTGCTGAGACACTCTTTCAGAATGAAACGAATCATATCTCAGGGTGCCAGCTGACTACAGTTGATGACCTGAGATATCTCAAATGAGATGAGATAAAGTGAACTCCGCACCCATTTGACTTTCTCTTTTTGTTGCCCCAGCTGATGGACAAGTGCTAAACTTCCAGAGATTAGTCATTCCATAGTCAGTGGTAGGACCAGGCAAACATCATTAGTCACCAACAGACTGCGAACACATAAAAATGCTAGGCTTGCCTTATATTACATTCCTTCCTTGATGAGTACTTACAGGACAAGACTTCTTAGCAATTAGTGAAGCGTTAAGTCACATTTTGTGTGCTAAGGGTGGACTAATTTTCAGCTACTTTGCTATCATAAATAATTTAAATCTGTGCAGAGATCACTTTCGGTAAGTGCTTGAGCAAGTCAATTGACAAGTTGTCATATGGCCAGTTGCAAGCACTGAGGAAGTTAAGATACTCTGTGGCACCACACGAATCTGAGAGAAAAGAGCTGAAAAGCTTTTAATGACCATAGACCAGTGCATGGCTGTAGGAGTTAGGGCGAGTTAGGTATAATCAGCGTAGTTAGTAGCATAAGCCCGAGAACTTTAATTGGTAGCTTTGATGTGCCCAGGTAAGTAGCCAAACCATGGAAAGCAAAGTGATGGTTGTCAAGAAGTGCAAAAGCGTTCAGAAGTGGCCAGAATAAGGTTGTGGAGGCCAACAGTAAACGGGGCAATGACAGCACAGTTTGATGCGAGTACATCAGCGAGGCATCCCCTACCATGCCCATAACGAAGGACAGTGGGGGCAGAAGACAATAAAAAACTGGTGGGAGACACCATGACTCAACACCAGGATGCCAGACCATCTCTCCAACTTCTGAGGAACCCAGGGTGTGGAGAAGACCCCAGGAAATGCCACAGCCCAGGACCACGCACGGCACGGCTGGAGCTGCAGTACAGGGAAGCAATGTGCTCACCAAACAGCACGTGCCTGAGAGTGACGTGTGTTGGGAGCCAGGTCCATTGATCCTCCACACTGTGGTCTTACACAGTGGCAACTGTGTAGAGACCTGAGATAATAATGTCCTTCCCGTGCTGTTACTGAGAAGATCGACCCGTTACTGGGCGCAGACGACAGGGCGTTAAAGCTCAGGTGTGCAGTTTTACAAAGCAAAGAGAAGAGACTCAGCCCTCTCGCAGCCTGAACATGACGTGTGCTTAGAAAGCCCAAGTGAAATGGAATATATCTCAGTTTAGAAGTGCCATACCATGAAACATCAGCTGGTCTGGGGACAGATTTAAGAAGTGGGGCTGGGCAGTGTGAGTTTCTCATTTTTCAACCCCATGAAGAAAGGAAGAGGAGGAGGAAAAGGAGGAGGAAGGGAAATTCACTCATTTCACCGAGCCTGGCAGGCTGGGTCCTGCCAAAGGGACAGCCAAGGAAGGAAGGAGCATGTGCTGCAGGTTACACTCAGCAGCCAGGAGAGGGGCAAGTTGTGATTTTTAACCACATATATTCTATAGTACTGTACCGAATGGTCTGTTGAATTTATGGATACTCAAGCTCTGCAGCAAACAGAGGGGATCTGAACTGTCTTCAGCCTGAAGGAATGAGAACGAAGCTCTCACTGCCTGCAGCCAGCCAGAGGCTAAAGGCTCTTGTAAGAGTTGCTGCAACTGTATTCACGTGACATTAATAAATGGTAACTTGGCTTTTTTGCATTTCAGATTTAGGGCTCCAAAGGTCGGACTGCCATATGTCAGATTTTTTTCTTGTCACGTGCAAGCAGTGTTTCAAATGTGGTTAAGGTGATTAATGGCTCTATAAACTTTTAGCTCATATCAATATGACTTGATTACAACTAACAAAAGCTACAGAAAGTCAGTGAAATACAGAGATCGGATTTTGGACTGTTACCATTAACAGAAAATACTAAGTGCACTAGAAGTATCGCAGATTTGCTGTTTTGTAGTTCTGGAGATCGGTTTCATCACATACATTTTGATACAGAAAGGTCTTTTAGCAGCTGAATATATGCTTTAGAGGACAAAACTTCAGAAATGATATAAAAGAAATGTTTCTCCCCAAGATCATAACAAAAGTGGTCCGTGAAACAAAATCTGGAAAAAAACACCCCTCCTGTTAATAAAAGAGTGAGAAAACTTTTCACATCAGTTTGCAAAAAAAAACTTCTCTTGAGTATACAATTTAAATTTTGATTGCCAGAAGTTCAGTGATTCCCCAAGCCGTACGAAATTTTCAAATTACATGGTCTTCTGTTTGCCACATTTTTCTACACAGAAACATTTTTCTAAATAATTTAATATGTATCTAAACCGAAGCCAGTTCTGAACAACCCACTTGCACACCTCGTGTCATTATTAGGTTCCTCAATTTGCATGGTTAACTTTATGATTTGCCCTTCTCATCCTACAGAAAGGAATCCAAATTTCAAAGAACTTTTCTCCATTGATATGGAAAATAGCCTCAGGTTAAGTCAAATAATTAGAAAGAAAATCAAGATGTAGTTCAACAAAAAATCAAAACCTATGGGAGATGACAAAGGAACAGTACTGGTACCATGGGATGAACCTTCAGAGCACCTGGTTCTCTGAGGTCTCTGTACTGGTTAACTCCACAAGTTTATCATCCCTATCACCCTAAAAAAGTACCTTCCTATATTGTACAGCTCTGTTCCACTTAAAATCATTTCTCAAGAGTCTTACCTGTTGTCTCTGTGGTGAACTGAACACACATAAACCCCTCCGAGCAGATAAAAGCTTTTGCAGCTGCTTCAAATGTGAACCTGAAATGTTTAATATCTTCTGCTCCATCAAAGCAAACAGACCATTTCTATGAGTTTTAAAAGACTGCCTTTTTTCTATTGTGAATTCACCACCTAACAGCAAAATGTATGTACTTCTGATTGCATAATTCGTTAATTTACTTCCCCATCAATATTCATGTATTAGTTTATCTGCTCCAGTTTATCTCAATAAAAGCATTCAGCAAACACAGCCCAGCATATTGCAGAATTAAAACAAATTCAATTAAGCCTTTTTAACAAAAATCACATCCATTTAAAATAAGATCCATTCTTAAGTCTCAAAAAATAAATGCTAGTGTGTATCAGAACAATGTTACTAAGCATAAACCTATGTAAGAGAGACTGATGTTATAAAACAATGTTATTGCAATTTTTCTCTTTACTTTGAAATAAGTATTATAACTAAAGAATCTGAGATTTGTATATAAAATATATATCTCTGCCACTTTTATGCATAGAAGAAAAACTTCTTTATATACCTACTCACTCTTCTATGTGTTATTTTTGACCCTAGTTAACTCATCTCAGCAAAATAACAAGTCAGAAACATAGGGGAAAGTCCTGTGCAAGCATATTGCACAGGAGAGAATAAATACTCACTCCTCCCCACTTTCATTTTCTTTTACACACCACTCACCCAGAAAAAAAGTTTCTGCTCAGGTTCGTTAAAGTCTTCCAGGCAAATAAAAGGTCACTGAATCCTGCAGGAGACCCTACCACAAACCACCTTTTTTTCTAAGAAGAGAAAGTGCAGCAAACCACAGGACTTACATTATTTTCCATCCTGCCCAAATGAAGGTTCAAGGAGTCACTTCTTTCTATGCAAGACAAACATATCTCAGCCCAGTGATCTCCCAAGTCATAGCTGGAAAAAGCTCCTCACTGCCTTTACCATCCCTATGTCCCCTTTCAGCAATCCCTCGCCACTCTGGCAATACTCTTCCTTCAGGAACTGTGTTATTTGTACATGGGGGGTGTGGAGGGAGGCGTCTATTTAGCCATCAAAGTAACTGATGTGATTATACAAGGTCTCACGGGAAAGGCTGTAACCTCAGTAAGCAAAGCTGCGGAGGCTCCGAGCTGAGTATTTCCTTAAGATACTGTTCTGTCTCTGGATTTCTGAGTGTCTCACAGAAAATCGGGAGTGAAGCAGAGCAAAGTAGATTGGAAACATGGGGGAAACGTGTCTGTCAGCCTCACAGTGAGAGCTGTCTGTACTGTGATGGTATTTTTATAAAAGACATCGACCTTTATATTTTATTTGAATATTTCCACTTCGGTGCTCTGCTTTAGTGAAGGCAGAAAATGTGTGATGCTGAATCTATAAATTAAACTGAAAGACTATGACTGAAGCTGGGTAGAAGGCAGGAAAAGTGATGACTGTTACCTCTCTGTATCTGTGTGCGCATACGTGTACATATATGTGTGTGTATATGCACATATGTATAAATTAAATGCCAGCACATCTTTATGATTCAGATTAATTCTATACAGATGATGACATATGCAAGGAGCAGGCGAGGAGCCTGGGAGAGTTCTCTCACTGCTGGAACCTGCAACTGCTCCAGGGCTGAAGCCGCTGTTGGGTAGGACAGGAGAGAGACTTTATCTTTGCAGCTGCGCCTGCTCTGCCAGAAAGGAGGGACAAGGCTCATCCTCTGGCCCCGAAGCTAAAAGGCACAGTAATCTTCTGTCCGTAAAACTAAATTTTCTTATTCTCCAATAACAGGGAGGTAAAACCAGAGTCCTCCCCTCCGAGGAGGGACCTGTGCAACTTTGGAGGATCCTGCCACGCCTGCAGGAGAACCGAGATTTCTCTTACTGGCTGTACTCGTTTCCCCGTGTGGTTTTGTTTAGGGACAGAGCGTGGCCTCGCTTACAGTCTGAGCCAAAGGCTCCTGAGTGCAGGATTTCTGATTCACCCAGCCGGCGGAACTTTTCAAGGCAGAAGGAAGACGTCTTCTTTGCATTAAGCATTGGCTGCACAACAGGAAAATTTAATCACCAGACACCGGAGAGGGGAGCTAAGGCTGACACATTCATTTCAAATTACACTTCACTTTCGGGACATTTAATATTTCACCGAGGTCAAACGGGATGAACCAAAGGAAGGAAAGCCAAGTGACCCCCGGGCGGAATATGAGGTGGTACCTCTGCGGCATGAGAATGCGTTAAAGCTACAAACACTGTCTTGACCCAGAAGATCTGGGTGCTGGATCCTTCCCTATGCTAAATACAGTCAGGATCAATGTAACAGTTTGTTACCCCATCTGTATTTCGTTCTTAGCAGTTTTGGATGAGGTAGAAGAGACACCTTCAAGAAAGTAGTCTTGCAAAATACTGAAACAAATGCTGTTCTATTTTCCGTGGAATTTGGGTGGATTGATTGCCAATCTCCTTCTCTCTTTAAAGTTACCTTCTTTCAAAGTATGTAGGACTGTAAGAAATGGGGGAAAGGAGTCATGATGGTACACCAGGTCTCTAGCTTTAATGCACTGGTGGAACATTGTCATCTTTTGGCAAAAGCTTTAGTTCGTTGGGCTCTGAATTTAATAAGAGTGTCGATGTAGGGAATTAAATTACGTCTTGGATGCTTTGGACAGGGCACTGCTCAGAACGTTTCATGTCATGGGAAGAAGCACATCTGTAATGACCAGAAGGACTATTTGCAAACGAAACTAGGAAGCCTCATGGCAGGTTAAAACAGATAAGAGATTCATTAATCCATCTGACTTCACAATGGTCACTACTATCACACTTCAAACACTTTAAATACATCGCCTACAGTAAGTAGCATGGTCGGATCAGTCACACGAATCTCAGACTTCATGACACAAACTCAGTTTATATTATCTCTTGTTCCCTGCAAGCTATCTGTCTCTCACAGGTCTTACATAGCTTTAAACCTGTTAATTTTATGAAGTTTGAGCTGTCTGAATCTTTGCTTACCTACCCATGAAGATGGGTAAAGTTCGCCTTCTTTGTATAAACATCTGCACCTTGCATTCATGTAGAGGGAACAGACAAATAATAAATATAGATTTTAGAATATATCTATGCCTCCCAAAGAAATATATGGATGCCCAATAGGATTTTCAGTGCCTGAATGACATTGCAATCAATATGACGTAAGCTTCTAATCACTTTTAAGAATGCCACTATAAAGTGTCTCTAACATCAGCTACATAAATAGCTTTCATATCCATCTCCAGTGCTAATTTACTTGCACTTCACCCAAAGTTATAGAGGAAAAGCAGACTTGATGCAGCAACTAGTCTTGACTTCGTCCCTATTAGCTTTTCTCCTCTGCTTTGGGGGAAAGATAGCCTGCAGTTTCTAGAGGCAAGAAGGAGTTTCTGTCATCTATGGGTGAACGAAGGCAGTGGGTTGATTGGCATGGGTGATGTGCAGCCGTACCTCGCTCCTGCAAAATGGTTAAATAGCCCTGAGGAGCAAGAAGAACTCTGATTTAGCAGAGACAAGGAGCAGCGTGGTCTGGAGGAAGAGCATGGACAGTAGAATCTGACAAGGGGAAGCCTTGTTGCAGCCTGCTAGCTTTGCTTGTGCTGTGGCAGTCATCTGTGGGTGAAGAAAGCAGGAATGGCATCTCATGTCTATCTCCGACTTTCCCAGGTCCTTGCACTGATGGGCAAGTTACTTGTCAGCTCTGGCCCAGGCTGAATCAGATATAAGCTTAGCTCTCAGTAATTATGACTATCCCAGGGTGCTTTCAAAGGGCACTTTCTTCTCCAGGTTGCATTCAAGGTACATCCCTCGGGCGTACAGTCATCCAAGCCCGTTGATGACTCGTGGTGAAGAGATCACCAAATCAGCTGTAGCAGTCAATGAGTTGTACCCCATGGCCCCTTGGGAAAGGGGGTGCCTCACGACACCCATGCTGGGAAGGGTCACAGCTCCCTGCGGAGCCTGCAAAGGGCAGCAAATCCATGGAGACTGCAGAAATGCCTAATTGCGATAGCTGAACAAAATGCATGTTTATTTGACAGTGAGAGAAGCGGTTATCTAGGTTCTGTTGACCACATTGATGAAACCTCCCCTGAGTATAAACAGGAATTCAGACATGTCCCACCTCCTTTTAAATGTGTGGGGAGAAAGAGATTCCCTGCTGGACAGGGAATGGTGAGGCACCTTTGGCATTGGCTTTTCCTCCCTTGTCTGAAATTAAATCCTCATTTTGCCCACTGAACTCCCAGCAAGGCTCTTTAAGCCCCCTCTCCTCCATCAGTAGGAAAAGGGAAAGATCTCCAACCTCAGCAAATTCAAGTTGGTGAGAGCATCTGGAGGGAAATAAACCTCAAGGTAAAAGATATTTTAAAAAGTAAAAATGTAAATGCTGCCTTGACAAAATCTCAGCCTTGCTAAATGAAGAAGAGGAGCCAAACAGCATTACCCACTTGTAAAGAAAACATATGGAAATAGTATTTAAAAAAATCAAGTTGTTTAGAAGGAAAATGTACAGAGGTATTTAAAAAGCTGAGCAACTTGCAAATGATACAGAAATGGCTTAATGGAAGTAGGCAAATATTTGATGTTAATGGATATTTGAACTTGAGAAAAATTAATACTTAAAGACAAGTGAAATGTATTCATGTGATGTATGTTTGCTATTAGAAAAGAAGAATATTCATTAAATGTAAAGTAGTTTAATCTACAATAAAGCTGAATAGTCAGCTTAAAGTAAGATGCAAATTGCCCTTCAGTTTTACCCTCCACAGTGTAGCAATAACTTTAAGGTAAGGAATGGTTACTTAAAACTAGTACAAACCAATTTCATTTCTTAGTTCCTTTTAAAATAATCTCCAACTTATTTCTGTGTGTTTCCTGATGATGTTGTAATTGGTATATGTGTTCTTACCTATCCGTTATGGTAAATTATGCTGCTTCATAGCAATTTAAGAAATAATGAATGGAATGTAGATTGTGAAAAATTATATATCAGGTGCAGCAATCAGCCAGTATCTATCCAGGTTTTTACACCAATTTCATTGCTATAGTAACAGGGACACAACAGCAAATACAATGGCAGCTTTAATTGGGAGAAAGCTGATGAGTTGCACAAGTGCAATCATTTTTTAATATGTCTGGGATTTCACACCACCACTAGATTTAGTAAAAATTATTTTCTGGTCCTTTCTAAGAAGTTCAGTACGATTTGGAAATCTTAACTGTGAATTGCTTTTGCATTTCACGATCACCTTCTTTTAAGGATTCAGTGTGGGTGTCAGTTTTGTGACTGCCCCCAGGTTTCCATTTCATACAGACGCACCCACCTGAACCATTTCAACTGCACAATGTCAGGGAAAGGAGAGGAAAACCAAACAGAAAGCGTTACTGTCTAACCTGTAAAATACACCTGAATTATTCATCTGGGAAAGGAAAAATGTCAGTGTTGTGACACCTTTTCTTCTCTGTTGCTAAGAGTATTTCATTTTAACACTCTGACAGATTTCAGATATGCAATACAGAATTATATACTCATTAATCAAAAGAAACCTTACATACTCTGAGCAGTGTACCTATGACTACAATAATAAATGATAGCTTTTCGACTGCGAGTATTGTGATTTCTAATGCCAACCAAAATAGACTGAAAAAAATTACGTTGTAACTTGTGTCTGTATTACTTCAGTGTAACAATTTTGGTTAATTTGTATAAATATGAAAAATAAATGAAAAAAACTGATACAGTTTTAAACAGATAAATTAAGGACCATTTTACCCATTTTATGCTTTCTCTTTCCATAAAGAAATGGCCATGATGAGATTTATATCAGAAAATTTCCATTTTGGGATGTGCCATTGATTGTTTGGGTTTTTTGGTAACACTTTTATAATGCAACGGAGACTGAGATCTTCTGGTCAAGAGGGGAAACCCTCATAAATTGCTGTTTATGGGATGAGTATTATCATACGTAGGGTTCATAGCCCAGTCTGAAACCAAGGAAATGATGCTGCAGAGAGCTTCTAGTGATTTATGAAGCCTTTTACTGCACAGGGATTAGAATAGCTTTTATAATATATTACATTGCTGCTTTATTTTAAAAGAATAGCTGAAGCCATTTTCTGATTCGCATAATAGTGAAGTCTAAATGGTATAAAGTAGTTAATTGGCATTTTTGTCAAAATAAAGACCTAGTATAAAGGAATCTCATTTCCCTTTATCAGAGAATGAAATTATATTTTTTTTAAAAAAAAATCATTGTGATGTAAAATTCAGACTCTTTTCAATGGATAATTGGTATTACAGAGTAACAGGAAATTGCTTTCTTTGTAAGTATGTATTAAAATCATTCTGTTACATACAGTAATCTTCAGCTTTCTAAATGGTCCAATGCACATTTCAATCAGGAAAATTTGCTTATCATCTACTCAAATGGAAAAATATGGATTGCTCTTTTCTCTCTCCTCAGTGGTCTATCAAAATAAAACTAAGAATTAAGGTAGTGAAGTAAAGCAAGTTAGAAAATTAATATTCCTAATACTATTTCATCCAGCAGCATTAAGCAGATCTAGAGATTTTCCTAGCTGTATCAGACACGGGATATTTACTCTTTAAGAAATTTATTTTATCCATTATACCTCTATTTTTTTAATGAAAAATCAAAGCACAAAAACCTGATTATCTGATGTAAATCAGAGACAATTTCAGTTAGTTGAAGATATTACACCCTGGAATGAAGGTCCAGGTTGGTGAGAATACGCTTTGGCCTTCAGGAGCAGCCAGCTGTAAGGACCTATATGCAGAGCACAAGTGCATAAGCTATTTAATACATACTAAGAGTACTGACTAAAGCGTCCGTTTGGCAGAGTATGGTGATGTAGAGACTGCATTATTCATCAGGCTGGAAGAGCTGAAAAAGTGTCAAATAAGCTTAGGAAGTGAGGTCCTCTTCTATGTGCAAAACAGTTGCAAGAGAAGATCTAACCCAACAACCCCCAGTCGTTGCACCAGCCTCTGCGCTCCGAACTACGTCCTCAATTCTTTCCACCTGATCTGGAACAGAGGAGCCCATCACAGCCTGCTATCTTCAACAGGTTCCTGCAGGAATTTTCACTGTTTCCTTCGAAATCTTGATAAAATAATTCTGCATCTACTACATAGCTCTGTGAGGTCTTTCTTCAGCATCTCCACCTCGTACTTTTTGGATTCCTGATGATGGCTTCGCTGGCTCTGGCAGTCTGTGGTAAAAGAGAACTGAGCATGCAGTATTTTTCTTTTCCCCAATTTTTGTACATTTTCAGTTGATCTTTAAAATTCATATGTAACCGAAGGAGTGTGAGAAGAGGCAGTCTTCATGGTCACGGCATCCATTCATTACCACAAGGCTTTCCAACCAAGTATCCAGTTGAAGTAACTGGTATCCAGTTGAAGTAACTGGTATCCAGTTGAAGAGCCCTAATCCTGCTGCTTTGAATTAAGCATGTTCACCCCCGGTGGGCTGCCCCAGCCCTCTGACCGAGGGCCCAGATACCTGCTCTTTTGCATGACCTCCCATTAAATTTGGCCTGGGAACAGCAGCAGCAGTGACTTGGGGAAGGAAGAGAAGTTTTGTGTACAAGGAGCCACGTTAATCATGGGATAAATATATGAATATTTGCAAATTGAGAAAATCTTGTGTTCTTTGAGCCAAAATGTAATTTGATGATAATAAAAATATTTAATTACCTTTTTAAATATATGAGGATGCCTTCTGTCATATAACTTTTTTTTTTTTTTTTTTTAAGTTATGCCTGTGTGGAAATTAAGACCTTTCAAACATCAGGTATCAAGAACTTTCTTTAAAGAACAACGGGAAATGACTAATACAAATACACAGTGAAGCCATTTGGTCATTTACACAAAGGAATCTTCCTCCAGCTCTTTAATGGACTAATGCATGTTGAATTGTAATGGGGCTAATTCGCTCAACACCTACTTAAGGAGAAGACTCTGGGGTGCCTGATTTTTTCCCCTCTCTTGGGTCTGAAAAAGCAATATATTGCCTACCTGAAAGCATCTGTGACACTTTGATAGATACAGCGAGCTGCAGCCAATGCATAATTGGACGATGCTAAGAGAAGTGTCTGAAATTGCCTCTCAGAAGACATGCTTTAAAAGTCTATCAAATTCAACAAACAGAATGGACGAAATCTAGGATTTGTTTCATCACTCAACTCACCCTCATCTTTTAAAGCTAAAACTAGAGCTTTGAATTTGTAGAAACAGAGACACGCGACGGGGAGGTCAAAGGGATCTCCTGCTATTGCAGTGTGTTGTTCTAAGCATCTGCACTTTGTCAGCCACAAGCATTTTTGTGTCAGAATAATATAAAGGCCAGAGGAAGTACTAATCTAAAATAACATCGGTGTCTCGCCTGGATTAGTCATCTTCATATTTCTTGCAACACTTTAGCTTCATTAGCCTCCAAAAGAGAAAATTCAAGCAATTTGTCTGCTGTAGTTGGGACCTGTTGTAACATATCATGAACACACAAGCATATTTACACATAAAAAAGCTTAAATATGGTGGTTTTTTCCTGAATAAATGAAATGCCCTGTAGGTGGGGCCACACTTTTATGTTATTTTATAAGCACTTTTAATGAATATACTTTCATTTCATATGTATAAATGAAATAAGTTAATTTCATTCACTTAAAAGAATAAAAACATTTTCTAGGTACCAGGCACGAAACGTGTACAGCACAAGATGTTTAGAGGCTGGTTTAATTTTCATAGTTCAACCAGAATGTTTTTATCATGCAGTTTCTTGCAATACATAAAATATAAAGAAATTAACATTGAAAAGGAAAAAAGGTGAGAAAAGAAAAGTGGTAGGGAAAAGGAAGGAAGTGCTTGCATTTATCTAAAAGTTTCATACAGCATTTTAGTTACTGAAACAGGATTTATTTTCTTTTTTGAGTGAAGGAGGTTAATTTTTGATATAAAGTATCTTTTCCTCTGCAAACTGTACCATCAGTTCATAATACCAGACCTGGTGCATCGGGTAGGGATCACTCTTTAAGGTAGCAAAATCCAACATTTTTCACACAAAATTAAAAGGCTTTATAGCAACCATTACTTTGGTATGTTAAAAGGTTTTATTTGGGAGATGTTGGGCCTGTAAACACTCTTTGGCTTGAAATTCAAACAAAAGCTGAAGGGATGGTATTAATAGCTGGGTTTGATTACACCCAGAATCTTAAAAACTGTTGGGATTTATGAGAATTCACAAGTATGCTTCCACTCTTCACTCCCAAAGTTGGGGAACCGTGGGACTGTCTTTTTGTCTTGACTGAGGCACACATACCCCGTATCATCCCATTGCCAAGAGTTCAGCAAGGGCAGACCTTATCTTATAGCATTTCTGAGGATTTACTTCTCTTCCTGGAGTCTGAGGCCAGCCAGAGACTTTTCCCTCTGCTGTGGCAAAGGACTTGGGCATTCAACTTTGCATTTAGTAGGACTGGCCCCAGCAAGAGGCCAGCAGCGTTATAACCCCAGCAAACACCTTTATGCTCTGCAACACTGTAGAGAGATGGAATAAGATGAAAGCCTTACAAGAGGGACGGAAAGACATTTGGTTATGTGTAGAAGAGGGTTTATAAAATTGCCTTCAGAAAGCCAGAAAGTGTCTTGTGAGGAAATACTGTATTACTCCACAGGCATTTACAGTGATCCTCTTTTTTTTTTTTTTAAATCTATGAAACACGGGCACTGTTTAAGCAGTGGCCAGAAAGCCAGGTTTGAGCCATTGCATTTTCCTGTGAGAAGTGGCTCGATGGACAGCGTGTGCCGTTACAACATGAGTGGGGCTATGATGTGGCGCTCGGAAATGATAAGCCTTTGCCAGAGAGACCCATGGTTTTCTCCTTTACTACAGCTGGAGGTAGGATTCAAAACCACTAATTAGCATCATCAAATCAGGAACTCTGGAGATAGATTTCACTTTACTTATATATTATTCATGGCATGCTATGAAACATTATGAAGTTAATTTAATTGCCCTGCAATTAAAATACCTGTTTCTGTATACATAGATAAACATATAAAATTCATAACCTTAAGATGTCTGTTGTCACTGTCTCTATAAACATTAAGATGAGCAAACAGGTTCTAAAATTATAATTTTTTCTTTTCCCATTGCCCCATCTTTAACAAATAGAAAAGCCCTTCTCTAAATATTTGCTCATTTATATTCCTGACTGGATAATTGCAGAAAGAACAGCCATGTCTGGGTGGCAGAGCCCAATACTCTCTGACCAGATTCTTTTAGATCTTCCACTCATGGAAGGTGTGAAGTTTAATATAAAATCTACTGATCTGAAGGTATTTGATGTTATATAAGATTTTCAACCTAGCAGATTGATACTTAATACACTGAAATCACAATACAAATGCAAGGTTATACTTAGCAAAATTCAGCAATTGCAACAGACAGTTCAATCACAATACCAGTGTGATCTCTGTTACCTTCTCCATGACATTTGCCACCATGATGCTGGGTGTCCTCAGTCACTGTGAAGAATTTTGCTGGTAGAAGCAGCTCAGTTTTACTTCTCTCTTTAAAATTCTTTTGTATCTGTTCTGCCTTTATACCCTCTTTTGAGCTGAGCCACATACACACTTCCCCCTCCACTCCCCCCACTGGCTCAAGGAGACGTTCCCTTTTAATGAACTCAGGGAGAAACTCTTCCATCACCAGCTGATCCACTCAAGTGTTGATGGCTGTTTATCTAAAACCAAGGCCACCCTCCAGCCCTCTTTGTGTTGAAGTTGGTTTTCTCTGCAACAGCTTATAGTCAGTCTCACCCTAGTCATTCCCTGCAACTCCTGGGCACATCACCCTTGCCCATCTCCTCTGAGCCCTTCTCATTGTAGGGTTTTATTTATTTATTTATACAGGGAGCAAACATCTTTACTTCAGACTGAAAATGGGGTAATGTAGAAAACTGAGTTGGGAAAGTTGAGAAAATTATCGGTTTTAACAAAAGATTCTCTTTTGGCAGCCAGGTATATCTATGCACATCACCACGCACGTGATGGAACAATACAACATAATGAAACAAAGCAACACTGAGATACATTTTGATTGTAAAAAACTTCTCCTTTATTTAATGTGGTATTCAGCTGAAGCAGAAAATCAGCTGAAGCAGTTTAAACATTTATGAATTTAAGCATGTTTCAGGCTGACACTGCAGGCTGTAAACTGATCAGAACATACAGCATAAACATTTAGATCGTCTCAAATAGACGCCAACTAGTCACATGAGCAGCAGAATGAACAACCCCCTTTTCCTATGACTTTGTATGCTGTTGGTGGGTTCCCAGGTGTATCAGAAAGTGAGGCTTGCACTGACTTTATCCATGCTCATACATTAATACTCCCTCTTTCCTATCTGGATGTTTTGGGTGCTTGTCATTTGGATTATTGGCTGTTCTTTAAGGGATGAGCCCCCTACTCATAGGAAAGCAGAGTACCTTAACTGTAACCCATTATATTTTACGTTCTCGCAGCTATCAGACATTCTGCTTTCTGCACAGCTGGCAGACAAAACAATTTATAGGAGGAAGCTGAAGGTAAGCAGGGTGGACACAATGGACATAAGCAGAAGGATTCTATTGAATGGGATGTCAGAGAGCCTGAGAAATGAGTGGTGGGCGCTACACACATGTAGGGAGAAAGTGAGTGCCATTGTCCAAAGGTGCTGTGGTGGGATCTTACTGCTGCTATTTAGGCTAAAAGTTACTGTGATTTCATTGAAAAGGAGGAGACATTTTCTATAGATGCTCTTCAGAAGGAGAGGTGGGGGTGGAGAAGGCAGTATCGATGTATTTTGGTGAATTTTTGTGTCCAGATATTGCAGTATCTGTCTTCTAACACAAATATGCATTTCTGGCTGCAACAGGTAGAAGCTTTACGAGCAGAAGCAGCAAAAAACATACCAGGTGAAGAACAAAAGGATGACTTGCTATTTGCCTCATTATATCTGTGTTGTTACTCCAGCCATAGCCACACGAAGATATAGATAATCGAAGTAGTGGTATGAAATCTTTGCTGATAAATTCTGCAGAGGATGCTAAGACTGGTAGCATAGTAGGATCATTATTAAAATACTATCTCCGGTTCTACTCTCTTCAATAAAAGTATTAAAAGAAAATTTTCAGGAGACTTGATCTTTCCAGTGACTAATTTGCCTTCAGGGACAAATTCCACTCAATGTTTGGTTAGCAAAGTAGGGTGGCTGTTGCCCTAAGTCTAACCTATGAACCTCTAACCTCTGAATGCTCCTGCATATGCCCATCTTCCCTGGAACTCGGAGAGAAGAGGAAACTGCGCTGCCCTCAGTCTGTCCAAAACTCTAGCAGCTCTGCATTAAGCTAATGACTATTACTAAAATCCGCTTGGCCTGTCTTGCATTAGCTCCATAGAACCACGAAGCAGATAACTGCAACAGATTTGCCCAAACAGCTATATTTTCCTGAGGGGTTGCCAAAACATCTCTATTGCTCTTTCAAAACTTTCTGTAGATCAATAAAACCACTTACTAAGTTGATGCCTTCACATATTTTCTCTGGACTTGGCAGAGCAAAGAGCCTAAACTTGTGCCACCACATTCAGCTCTGAAACCACTCAGTATCTTTATCCCAATATTTATAATGGATGCAGGTACCAAAGAAACTCTCAGAAAGACATCTGACATGAAGTCAGAGAAGTTACAGAGGAGTCTTCATTTGATTCCAGAGGTGGATAGGTAAGAAATCTCTTGTTCATTTGCACTAATTTGTCACCTTATCGTACAGATACAGTCTAGAACTGCATGCCCAAAATAATACTGATCAGTATAGACTCAGACTCCCAGATAATACATATGGCTGTTGAGGAATGTGATGTGAGTAAGTCCTGTTCAGCCACAATATTTAAGTTTGAAAATCGTGTGGCTGCTGTCATGGCATCATAGAGTAATTTAGATTGGAAGGGATCTCTGAAGTTCAACTAGCCCAACTCAAGGCAGATAGACCTGCAAAGGTAGATTCGAGTTTGGAGGTAGATGAGGCTGGTCAGTGTCTTTCTAGTCAAGTTCTTTATTTCTCCAAGGACAGAGATGCTAAAACATCGCTTCTCAAATTGTTCCAAAGTTTATCCACCCTCACTGTGGATTTTTTCCCTAATGTCTAAACAGAATTTCCCCTGTCGGAACTTGTGCCTATTGACTACTATCTGTATCACTGTGTACAGCTGAGTTTGGCTCTCGCTTCTCGACAACTACCCATTAGGTAGTTGAAGCCAAAAGTAAGATCCACACTTTCGCCTCTTTTTCTCAAGACCGAACAAACCAATCTTTCAGCTTTTGCTCATATATCATGTGATCCAGCATCATGATGCCCCTCCACTGCACTTGCTCCAATAGGTCTCTTGTTTGGAGGAACCCCAAACCAGACAATACTCCAGTTGCATTAATTTGCAACAGACGTGGAATTTAATTCTTCATCATTTATGACTACCACGTGGTGGCAGAGCACTGGAAAGCTGTGGTTGAATTAGTAAAACCTGAGATAAACTGGGACAGAATGTGCCCATTCAAAGCAAAACTCAGACCACTTTGTTGCCAGACTGAGGATGAAGTAGGAATTTTCCTTCTGTTTGAAGTATCAGAAATATTTGACATTTTTCTTCCAGTGTAGATTGATCAAATGATTTGCTGGGACCTGCTTATGTATTTCTTAGCAATATAGACCTTTAAGATACCAGTGAAATCTTTGTTTTTTTGTTTTTTTGTTTTTTTTCCTCCATGATACAGTTTTCACTTCTGGACCTAAAACTCCTGTTTGTTAATGTGGGCCAGGAAAGCATAACAGATGCTCTTTTCAACCTTCCTAGATTGCCAGTGACCCCTGAAGGGTGTATTCAATATACCAGATAGCTCTTTCCATCCAAAGTTCATCTCTTCTCCCCATCCATTTCCATTCTCTTTTCCTGAACCACTATTTCCTGTTCAAGGTTTCTTTTGCACTAGCTTCTTCCAGTCAATCTAACCTTTTAGTTGAACCATTTCTTGTTCTTCTAATCTCTCACTTCAGGATATTCTACTCCTGCTAGAAGTGTATGACACTTAGAGATACCAAAGGGGAAGGATCATTACACCAGTATTTGGTTAATCGTCACATTCTGTCATTTTTACCTTCCTGATGGCTTCGGGAAGTGACATTGCAGAGGACACACTTGCCAAGCACAATAACCTTGTGGTTATTTCCCTTGTGGGGAAAGATGTCATGATAATATTCTCTCTAGTACAATTCTTTTGGAATAAATTAAATACAGGGCATCTTGGAGTCCTGAAGAACGCTATAGATCGTGCAAACATTACAAGGTTAGCAGTAACTGAAGAGCTCCAAAAGGACAGTTGCCACAAAACCTTTATGGAGCGTGTTGTCAGGGATATAGGGCTATCACAAAAGCAGGAGAAAACTCTTAATTATCAGCGGTCAGTGGCTAACTGTTTCTAACCAGGAAGGTGATACATGGAAATGTAATAATGGAGCTCTGCGCCCCCACTGAGGAGACAATCTTGCTACGTATCACACTGCTGGTCTGCAGGAATGCACTAGGAGCTTTACCTGCACAGTGTTTCCTAACTGGGAAACGCCTTTGGTTTTGCTATTCTCTGATTTAAGTATCAGACTTCCTAAACAGAAAGGAATATTCCTCCACTGTGTTCCAAGTATGCCTGACTGCTTCTCCTGAAGTTCACACAAGCAGTTTTGCCTGGAGAAATTCACAGTTCCAGATACGAGAATGTCAAAAAATCCCACCCATTCACTGCAATTAACTCGTCACCATATACAATCTTCTTACACTCTACGTTGCTTCAGCAGCTGAATTGGGTTTGGGCAATCCTAGCACAAACAAGCTGGGTATAACCATTCTCCTTTCAACCCTGCGATAGCGTGCCAAGTCTGCTTTAATGCTGAAGCAATACTAAAAATCCAGCCAGGCTTTTAAATTTGTCCTGTGGTGAATTCAAGTTTTTGTATGTTTCTGAGGTGAAATAATCACTTAAGATGTGTTCATGCCAGGTATCATTTTGTACAAACTGCTGCCCCTACAATGGGAATAAAGTCATAGAATCATAGAACCGTCTAGGTTGGAAAAGACCCTTAAGATCTATAGAGTCCAACCATCAACCTAACACCTTTCTGTTCACCTTCAAAGTAATTCTAATTATGGACCAGGGCACAGCACCTTCTGTCGCACTCAAACAACATAATTTTAAATCTTAAACATCAGATTACTTAAAAAAATGGCATTTTGTTAGCTATTATTAGTGTTTAAAATTCATTCTTTCATCATTAAGATTCTCTCATATCCCAAATACGGCTTTTCCAGTCTTTCCTCCTTTTCCGATATGCGAGAACAAAGCACTTTTACCTCTTTCCTTGCAAAAATTTCCTGCTACAGTGCTATAGAGAAATGCTTGAAACTACCCTTCTGGAAGATCCAAGCACACAGGAGAACATATGTGTTTTTTCCACAATTATTAATTCCATCGATCTGTCACACGTAAAAATCAGAATAGCCAGCAAACACGTGCTCAATCTGTGGCCAGATTGAGAAGCCAGGACAGAAAAAGAAGTGATTGAAAGAAAAGAACTTTTCGAAGTTATTTACAATTAATTTATTACCTCCGTGCTGAAGTGTACAGGTTTGACATGCTTCACCTGACTGGCCATGTTCTAAAACGCAGTCAATGCTGCCATCTAGTGGCGTCGGATTATTGAACAAAGCCCTCGGCTCATCCCAGCTCACACCAAACAAAAGAAATAGTTCCACCGCAAAAGCATCACTCTGCAGGGCAGGGCACAAGCAAGCCAAGAGGAACAGAAGCAAAAAGTTGTGCTACCTGCTTTCTGGGGGTTCATGGGGAAGCGCCGACTTTTGCTCTCGAACGAAGATACAATGATTCAGAGCGATAGCCATGCACAGATCCAGCAGAAAAAGTGCCTGAAAGGATATTTGTCTGTGTTTCTCAGTTTGCCGCGATAGCCATGTGACACAAACGTTGTGCTACCTGCTTTCTAAGGGATACACGGGGAAAAGCTGACCCACCAAGGACCTCTGCATCCCGCTGCCCAGTGCTGCTGGCACCGGGGGCAGGTTTCCGAGCCATCCTCGTCAACTTTTTTCTGAACAGAAGCTGGTTCTAGAAGCAACGAAGCTAGTTCAAACCACACTGTATCCAAACTCATTAACTCTTGGCTTACGCGTGCCTTTATTTCTGCTACAAGTCGCTTAGATTTGTCTGAATCTGTCATATTTTAATAGTATTTAACACAGGAAATGACAGTAAAACCAAATTACCTCATTGTCCCTACTATTCCTGGCCTGAAAATGATTCCCTGTAAGAAGTAAAATATTGTTGGTTTTCTTGTGCTAATAGGTAGCTATTTCTAGAAAATTACATTACCGTGGTTCTACCCCTCTCATAAAAGATTATGTTTGTAATAAACTGAGACTGAAGATACCTCTTACAAAACAGACAAAAATGTGTTAAGCAGATGAACTCTTTATTGAAGAATCTGAAACAGTCCTAGTTCATTAGTAGTTCTGAGGCTACAACACCTGACCGATCTAAGCTGAAAAAAAAAACAGCAAAAGCAATATTAATACATATTGTTCATACGTGGTTGTTTTTTTTTCCCCACAACCAATGAATAAATACTTCCTCTAACTTTAATAAATATTGCCTTGTAAGATATACCATGAACTCCTTTTCATATTACTAAGTAATACTTTCTCTGACATTTAGATGAAGTATAATGTTGAAACTGTACGTACAATAATTCTTAAGATTTTCTGGAAAGAATACCTCTTGTGTAACATTCTTTCATATCAGTAACTATTAGTATCACAGTTTTCATACACTGAATGATACAAAGAACAATTTATACACAACTTTCCAGCACAGACACCTGATGATACATTAAATCCATTTAGGTGCAAGTGTAAAGACATCTCAAAAATTCATAAGCATAAACAAACCCATCCAAAGGCACTAGGAGGAAGGTGGTCCCAAACAACATAGAAATTAGTATCTGATTATACTCACAAGTTTTGAGTGAGCTCTTCTACAGAAAAAGCAGTAATTATTTAATTTTGCTACAGTAACCAATTTTTCAAACCAGACTTTATCTCTAAAGAGATATACATTGTTCTACAGCTTTGTGTGTTTATAAATCATATTAGTTACAACAACCTTGTACAGATTTCTTCTGCAAGCACAGAAATACTAAGTGATACAAAAAATGTCAGATGTAAAAATTAACTCCCCTACTCCAGTAACTGAGGAAAATAAAACCCATGGTTTGATTTTCCTCTAAGATTTATGACATAGTTGTTCAAATCTTAATTGTTCTAAGGAGTATTTGCAAAACTGAACAACCAGAACACTTAAAGGCTGCCATCATTATTCTAATTTAGAGCATTATGCTCTGGGATCAAAATATGTTATCCATCTGAAAACAACCAACATTGATTTATTAAAAAATGCTGCAGATTGGGGCAACATTATGTGTCCACTTTATTGCTATCTGTTTCAGCAATTCCATCATAAAATAAAGGGAGAGATATGGAAGATGTAGTTTGTGATTTATCCAGCTTCCTACCATTATTTTCATTAAGCATTGATGGAATAAGACTTTCCTTCTCAAAGACAGCACTGTTATAACGTTTATGACGGTGTAAGAAAGATTTATTTTTAAAAGCACGCTGCATCAAATACCTCCTGAAAGCCCTTTGAATAACAAGAGCTGATACCTCCTCCTGTTTTCTTTTAAGGGTAGTAGTAATTGGCTTGTAAGAAACCTTAGATGGATTGGCAGCTATAAATTTTTCTTCCATGTGTAATTCAAGACCATCCAAATTTCCAGATTCTCCCAAGACCCTTTTAGTGAAAGCAAGCAAGATATCCAAGCAGTGGATCTTATCTCCAGTAACTATAGGGATGTCCAGAGATATAAGCTGAATTTTATTAGGCTTTGGAATACGTAAGGGTTCTGCCAGAGCATCTGCAAAGTCTGAAAGAGCAGAATATTCAATAAACTGTGTTGCCTGAGGATCAAATTTTCCCCAGGTTTCATAAAACATATCAAAGTCATCCTCACAAAGAGGATCTGTGCTTTCTTCAGTGGCAACACTGAAGTTCTCTAAAATAACAGCTATGTACATGTTTACAACAATGAGAAATGATATAATGACATAGCTTACAAAAAATATAATACCAACCCCCTTATTTGTGCAATTTTCTTTCTGTTCAACTGTTAAATTTAAGTTGGGAGCACATGAATTAGATCCTTTTAACATAGGGAGCAGGAGACCATCCCAGCCAGCTGACGTTGTAATTTGGAAGAGACAGAGAATGCTACTATCGAAGGTTTGAAAGTTGAAAAGGTTATCAATCCCACCTTCCCAGCCAACACAGGCAAAGTTTGTCATGCCCACGATGGCATAAATGAACATGACCAGGAAAAGCAAAAGACCAATGTTGAACAGTGCAGGAAGAGACATCAGTAATGCAAAAAGAAGAGTTCGAATTCCTCTAGCTTTTCGAATTAATCTCAGGATTCGGCCAATTCGCACCAAACGAAAAATTCTCAAAAGTGTAGGAGAGAACATGGCTTGAAAGCCTTCAGAAAGTCCAATACCTTTGAAATGAAAAAGAAAACAAAACATTGTCAAGTGAAATTGCCTATTTGTGTCTATTTTGTTATATTCTATGCTTTAGATGTTGAAAGTAACATTGATTATATTACATCATTTTCAACAAAAACATTAACATCAATTACTTACAAAAGAGCTTACACAAAGAAAGATAAACTGTAATAACTTTATAAAGAGGCATCACAAATATTCATGGTTTGGAAATTGCATTCTCCCAGATTTCTTGAATTCAGGGGATGAAATTACGCATAGCTAAGTAGTTAAAAAATCCTTTTAAATCCATTCAGCTCCTGTACTGGAAGCTATGGGGCTTGCCTCCTAGCTGCTGTCTGAACACTGCTTCTTCTGCAGGCCTAAGCCACCTGCTAAGTGTGAGACTTTCATTAATGCTTGGTAGTTGAATGAGATCAGAGAAGAGCAAGAAGAAAATAAAGGAAAACTGTCTTTCAGTACTCATCCTCCATCGCACCTCATTCTATGATCCTACTGTCAGAGTAATGTAAATTATTGCAAACAGAAGGCTTAAAAAGTCAGCATTTTCCTGGGTCACATGGGATAGCAAAGGGGTACTGTGCTTAGGGATGAAGTACAGAACTCAGATAATTTTTTCTTTATTCTATGATATAAACTGAGCCCCAGTAGGAAGCACAGACCTAATAAGCTGTACAAGAAATTCAAGCTATATGTGACCCTTTGCAGAGGAAATGATAAGCATCTAGTCTCATTTGAAAAGCAAAACAAAACCCAGCCAGTTTTAATAAGACTTTTCACGGTCACAAATGGTAACCCAGAATTAGAATGGTGCTGAGCAATCAAATTTTCCTTAGTTTTCTAAATCAGCCCTCGGGATTGCCTTCTTAAAAATAAATAAATCCCATTTTTCATATAAATATATTTTTAAACTGAATTGACTTTTACTGTGAAAACAACAGTTGATGTGATTACATGTAAATTGAACGCATAAAAACATTAAGAAAAGAGTTTAAGTACAATAACTTAGAAGAGATGTTACTGCATTAAATTCCTATTCTGTTAATTACACAATAAAACTCATACTTTAAAAACCAATTGAAAATATCCATTTTAGTACTCTGCAAAAACATAACGGGAAACAAATATACATTTAAGGAATCACTTAGCATATGGTTTGAATAAGTGCAATGGATCTGGAATTTATTTATCAGCTATATGTAAATGGTTACTTCATACTGCAATTTGGCTTTGTATTGGTAAAGCACATTACCTATCTAATAACGACTGATACTTACTAACTAGCGAAAGGACCACAACAGCTAAATCAAATATGTTCCAGGCGCTGGTGAAGAAGTAATGTCTTAAGGCTAGTATTTTTATGACACATTCCCCAGTAAACACCACCACAAAAAAGAAATTGATTTTTTTAAGAACATCCTTGACGCTATTCTCGTTATTTTCTGCCATCATAACGACCATATTTAGACAGATGAAAGTCACAATGGTAATGTCAAATGCTTTGTGCGATATTATATCAAACAGTAATCCTTGGAACTTGTTCTGTGGAGAGAAAGAGAAGAATTGCTGAATGTGAAAAGGAATAAGGCCTAAAAAACTAAAGATCCACCTCAGAAGAGTCTCAGGTCTGTGAAAGCCCCATTCTACCACAGCGTGTAGTGCTGAATCGCCCCGTTCTTGCTCACTGTACCCAGGCCTAAGCCGTTGTTGGAAACTGCTGTACCAGGTACTAGAAATCATAAATCAGGTAAAGTTAGACACATCAATAGAAGAAAATGGTAACAAGCCAAGATTTATATAAAAGATCCTGGCAGGGTCACTTATAAAAGAAAGTTGAACGGTTCAAGTCGGAGGAAGGCTACCTGAGCAGGGCCGAAGGCCGGAATGACCCCCTCAAAATTGATGCCAAGAGAGGACTCCGCCTAGACTCTGCCTATTAATGCGCAATGTGATGTTGTAATTACATGAATAATGTATGAAGAGATGTTGCAATCACGTATGTCAAATGTAGAAATTAGCCTGTTTCACACCTGTACTTCAGAGCGAGTTTCTGTGGTGCCAACCACCTCCTCCCCTGCGCAGATAATAAATACCTTGCTGCTAAAAGTACAAAAAGTCTCTTAGCAGTTTTCCTCATTCTGAGGTTTTTCGACATCAAATGCTACTGTGAAGATCCAGGCTACATTCAAATATTAATCAGTAATTTGTGCTTAGAAAGAGAATTTAAGGGAATATAACTTTAACAATAAGCTACTAGAAGCATTTTTAGGTGATTCTTTTAGACCTTCAAAGAAAACAGTACTTGGCTAAGTATTTTCAGGTATCATGCAACCACATTTGCTTAGAGAAAAAGTATACAGCAGGAAAACATTCAGAATACATTGTGATTTCTCTTTTAATAGAAATACTTATTGAAGCAGACATTTTAGGATAAACAATTCTAATTAAAATGTCATAAGCAAGGAAAATTCTGAACAGTTACTATGTGAAGCCAGGCCTGGAATTAAATTTAAGAAACTATAAGAAATAAAGCATAAGATTTTTATTTATTTATTATATGTTTATATATTTACATATTTATATATTTATTTTTAAAAAGTAAATAACACCTATGGGGCATACACTACTCACTGTTCCTTCTCACCTTCAAAAATCCAATCTAGTTGCAGTAGCAGCAGCATGCAACTTAAGTAACCAAGGTCACAGTATGAATATCAAATACTTAATATGAACCTTTATAAATAGATTGTACATTTGAATAGGTGATAAATAGGCTGTAAATTTCCTTAATTAATACCCACAAAGAAAGACCGCATCAGATTAAGAAAAAGAGAGGAAAATGTAAATACTATATTGAATGAGGAAGATGAGGGCTCTAAAGTGAAGTTTATTTCCAGATGCCTGGCTACTGAGTTTAAATGCAGTCACCACCTTTACATCTTCTATCATATTCTACTTCAGATGGTCCTACCAATGGTTTTGGGATGGGTTTCTGAGGTTTCTTGGATCCAAGTTTTTTTAGGGCATTGTAATACTTTTTCTGTTCCTCAGTCAAAAATAGATCTCTTCCACCTAAGTAAACAGAAAGAATACTGTTGATCAGCTGAAGTTTAAGCAGTCAACTATATAAACAGCAGCAAATTTATGCAAAAAAACAGTAACAGTTGTCACGAGAGGGATCTCAGAGAGCACCGAGACCAAATGTCTTCACCATTTTTCCTTTTTCCCTTGTTCTTTGACAAGAGGTACTGCAAAAACTTCATTAGGATTTGATCGTGACAGCCTAGTCTCGGCAGTACTCCCCAGTCACTTTCCTCAGCTGGGAGGGCCTTTCTGAAGCTTTATAAATTTATTTCATATTTTTTAAATGGCATAAGACTCATCAACAAGTAAAATACTTTCCATTTATATTTCTGGGAAAGGTAGGAACAGAAGTATATTGCTGGGCTAGCAAGTAAAGAGAGGGTTATGAACAAGCATTTTGCAACCAAATTCTGTGGGGGGTTCCTGATACTGAATTTCTGCTCATCTTATTACCACCTACACCACCTGTACCACTTAGGACTCACTTTGAATCTGAGAATTCAGGAGAAGCCACTCATCATAAAAGCATTGAATGATTAGCATTTTGTACAACAAACATGCAAAACAATATTCAGTACAGCATCTGCACTTTGAATCACTCTGGTAAGATCTTGGAAAATTCAGTTTTATTTTACTATATGGAATCTCAATGCAATCCCCAAGAAGCAGCAAAGAAATGAAAATGCCCACTGACAGCATGGACTGAGAAAAGAAAAAAGTGTTACGTCCACATAAACTTCTAGCAAGTGTTCAGGCTCATAAGCTACTTAACCAGTGTTGCTTCTGTCTGTTGGGATTATTAGAACTGGGACTTCATTATAAAAGGAAATTATTATAGTGAGGTTGGGCCATTGTTCCTCAACTCCTGCATATCCTTTCTCTGTTCAAATGCAGAGGGTAGAAGAATTTCTTGTGGGCCTTATTGCCCATCTATCCCTACCAAGGGCAGTAATTCTTTAACACTTGGTGTATAAATCAGCTTACAGAAATAATAAATGGCTCCTGTAGAGATTCTGTCTTCCAAATATGAACCCTGAAGTTGTAATCCTCCTGTTGTTTACTATCAGCAAAAAGGGTTATTCTATTCTCCAGAGCAAATCTTCAAAGGAGAAGAAAAGAATTCCACTCTCCTGTAGCAAAGTCAAAGTAACTTTTTTTGGCTTCTCTTTTCTAAAACTACCCACTCCTTCCTCCTTGTCCTCCTACTTAGAAAAAATCAAGAATTTGGTATGAAAATAGAATGTACAGATAAATTACTAAAAGCTTTGAGGAGAAGGGGACTCCTATCTTCACAACTTGGTATCTAAATATTATTTTAAATTTCTCCAGTCAAATAGTTACCTGAAAATATTAGACATGCAGACATCAAACTAGCATTCACTTAATCAAATTTGGATTAAAAGAGACTCTGAATTAGCTCATGTAATACTTATCTTTTTCCTTTGTTGATTAAAATTGCTGATAACCACTCCAATAAAAAGGTTCAGCATGAAGAAAGATCCAAAAATAATGAAAATAACAAAATACATATACATGGCTAAGAATGCTTCAAACTTTGGCTGTTCATCTATCTGTTAAAAAAAATCAAAACAGAAAAAATAATATTGGTAAAAATCTTTATCATTTCCAGTTTACAGGAACAAATCCTTTTATTGCCAGGAGGGATAAATTATTCCTACATATTTAAACTTCTATTTAGATGTACAAGTAGAATAATTGTCATGTTCTGTTTTGTTATTGTTTGTAAAGATAATTACAAAGATATATAGCTAAATCCAGCTCTAGTAAATTCTTCAGTCACAGATAAACAGTTCAATCAGAAGTGATGCTGTGAATGCCTGGATTAGAAAAACAGCTGAGACTAAACATAATGGTGAACCGCCATCCCCTCGAATTCCGGACAAGAAGCAGTTTTAAAAATCCAGCTCACTACAGTCAGCCCTACAAGGAACAATTTTAATTAGCAGCTATTTCACTACATTAAAAAGCACAGCACTTGAATGAATAAGGAAAATGCAAATTAAATTAAACATAGAAAAGTTAAAACACACTGTACTACTGAGAGAGTACGAAACAGCACATGGAAATGGGGAAGAAATAGTAAGGATGTCAAATTCAGGGAAGAAAACCTCCAGAAATAACTGATAGGGATGCATGCCATTTTTAATGCTTCTATACACATTTAAAACAGAAGGAAACTTGCTTCAGAGCACAGTCCCTCCGAGACCTTCTGAACTCTGTCACCAAAGCAGACTTGTCCAAATCTTGCAACATCTTGCCCTCTGCATTCTTGAAATAGGTTTTTGTGCGGTGTCACTCTATTTTGACCAGTTTTCTTTTGTCTAAGTACCAGATATTTGGCACTCCAAGGATTATTGTTTTACTGCGTAGTATGATGTACTCATCCACTTATATTTCTGACTTGATATTGCAGACAAAGATGAAAAAATTAATAGTGTGGATAGAAAAGGAAAGAAGCAAAGGGAAAAGAACTAAAATTTCACTTTAGCATCTCACCTTACGTGAATCCACTGCTGCATACATAATGTCCATCCAACCTTTAAAAGTTGCCTGAAAAAAAAAATGCATTATTAAGGTTATTCTCACTAAAATAAATTTTTTACAAATTAGGTAGAGCTAATATAAATGAGATAAGAGTTATGGAAAAGTGAGCAGTGTGCTATGAAAAAATGTGCATCACTTCTAAAGATCTGCTTCAAAGTATGATTCACTGGAGTTTAGTAAAGGGGAAAAAAAATATTTCCTTCCTGTGAAATGTCTTCTAATGTTAATTATTGTTAACTTAAAATTTGTGTAAATTCTCTGCTTTTTGAAAAAGCAGTAAATTTTTCAGCTTAAATAGAATATATATCCTAAAAGGATAAAAACAATTTCTAAGAAAACAGCAGATGATTCCTTCCTGCAACATTTAGCAACTCTGCAGAATCATAGGACACTTTGGTGGATACAGGGCAAAGAACTTTATCTACAAAAGATACAGGGATAACAGCCACTTTAAAAAATACCTTTCTCTCCTTTGTTGTAGTATTAGGGAGATCAATAAATTAGCATCCCAACATTTTACGACTTATACAATAAAAGAAAATATAGCAATACAAATACACTGCATCATAATTTTTCTTTCTCATCCACTCTGCACTAACTTTTACTAAAGAAAATGAGAATAACTTTAAATGTGGTAACATGCAGACTCTTTCAGGCTCCATACGTTAATCAAAGTTAAAACAAAATTGAAGAGCCATGAAACAGTGCCTAATTTTAATACAAGGTTGCATATGGTAAAATGTCCTTTAGGAAGAACTGAGCACCTTATAGATAAGAAAAATATTTATGGAAGCTAAAAAATCGCTAATTTCAGTGAAATAAACAGAAGCATAGTGGTATCCCACAGTCGGGCTGCTCAACACGTTTCTTTGAAGAAAACTGAGCACGTTTTTACAGAACTTACCACTTGGAGAAGAGCCAAGTATCCCGTTGCAACATTATCAAAGTTTACATCACTATTTGTCCATGTTCCATTATAGAAAGTACAATTATCTTTGTTTTCAATTAGACTGATATTTCCTTTCTTGAGTACACATTTTGAAAATTTTTTTCCAAGAAATTTTACTCCTGCAATGTTAAATAGGAGCCAGAAGACAACACAGACGAGTAAAACGTTCAAGATTGAGGGGATAGCTCCCAAGAGTGCGTTCACAACAACCTTAAATAAAATGAAGGAAAAGAATGAATTTTCACATTCAACAGGACACCTTCCCAGAAAATCACTTATTTTTTCTTCTTCTGTATGTATTGCAGATTCTCATCCATATAAAAACTAGCAGATGACAAATGTAAAACCAGCCTTCAGCTCAACATCAAGCCTGTCTTAACATGTAATTCTGTGGGATCTATCTTGCCTTTTTGAGATGGTAACCAGAATTATCCTTGGGTAAAAGAAAGACATAAGATTATTAGTCTGTAGTAGATATGGGATCTAAAAGTCAGGTATAGGGGAATGGGTTATATCATCTGCATTTACTACAATATCATAAATAACTCTCTTTTTATCTTGGAGGTATTTTGTAAGAGAACAAGAGTTTGCT
>JAVJGJ010000047.1:56466806-56484255 GCA_035590215.1 Microhierax caerulescens | reverse complement strand
AGACTTTGAATAACATCCCGCAAAATAAACTGCTTTCATGGAAAGTTTTGGAAAATTCAAACAAAGAATTTTAAAATTCTGTTGCTTTAATAATAATTTAAAAACTAAACTGAGCTTAAAAATTCTTTTCCCTTAACCTTTATATACTCCTAAAAGCTTTTTTCTCAATTAGCCTCAAAGTCCTTATTTTTTTGATTTAATTTTGTTGATTTTTCTCAGAAGAACTTTTTTTCAGAAGAATTTGCCAAATACTGCTGGATGAAATTTTTCCATGCCTAAGATAAACCGAAGAATGGGTTTCAGAAAAATGTAAGTCTATAAAAAATTCTTGCTTAGTTTATTCTGCAAATTGCACTGAAACTGGAAACATGGAGAAGTATTCCGTCATTCGCATTAATATATGTAACAATTAATTGTGGTAGCACGTTAGAATTCCATTTCCTTATTTCATTAGTATTTATAAATTTCTGTGAAAGTGTTAGGTACTCTTTCAAAATAACAACCATAATATATAAATCAGCAATCGGAACCATCTTAATGCCATCATGTCCCAAAATAGAGATTCAAGTTGTAATGGTCACAAAAGCTTCAAACGCAGCTATTACAAAACATGCCCCCCCCACCCCCCCACCAACATCCTTACCTTTATCCCTTCAAATCTTGACAAAGCTCGCAGTGGCCTCAGTGCTCTAAGAGTCCTGAGAGATTTCAGGGCGCTCCCAGAGGAACAAGGTGATGTGTCTTGGGAAACAGTAGTTAGTCCCCAGGAAACAAACGACAGCTGTGTTCATTGAATTGAAACCAAGGTTATTACAGGGTATACAAAAGTGTATTTTATTTGTGTCAGTAGATAATCATAGGCTGAATGGTAAGTATCATTGGCCATCAAGTCAAATGAAGAAAATATGCATTCAAAGTTATTGTAATATAATTTTACTTCATTGCCTTCTAATACTTTAAAAACAATTTCTTTCATTCTAATTTGAAACTTTTTTCATTTTTTTCATTTTTTTTAAAAAACAGTCCACTTTTTTTTTTTTAATGCTAGTATAACAACCAAATTGGTAAGTACAGTAATTTCATGCACTACAGTCCAGAAAGGGTTATTCAAATAAAATATTCCCATTTTTTGCAGTTATTCTCAGAAGTGTATATAATAATTCCATTAATTCCCTATCATACCTTAAGATGGTGATGTGGAAACAAAACTTATTTTTAAAGAGATATCCAGTCTCCACTTTAAATTTTCATAAGAGAGAAAATTAATTGAAAACATCACAAAATTGTTTCAATAATTAGGGCGCTTTTTAACTGTTCATGATTTCCATTTTTCTTCCTATTGCCTCTTCCTTTCTATTTGAATTTGTTGCCTCATTGTCTAGCTGTTGGATATTTTCATGCTTTTCCTCAGTTTTGGACGGCATCACTATTAAAATTACACAACTGTAAATGCTGAAGTCCTGCTATATATTCTTTATAAATAGTGATGATATTAGATTTTCCTGTTGAAATTTCCTAGCACTCCTCCACTTCCAGTGCTAACTATTCAGAGGCTATCTAACATCTACTTTGACATTACTGGAAGTCAGCTGTTTGGACGTCTTTATTTCAAAATATTTAATTTCAGTATCTTCCCAGTATATTGCTTACAATCAAAAATATTCCATTTTTATATGGCAAGATTATATTATTTAACTTTGTCTGACTTGAACACTGCACTTCCCCCACCTCACTATGGATGATTTCAGCATTTCTCTTTATAGATATATAAAGCATTTGCTAGGATTTCTTGGTTGTAAGGACAAACATACTTTCCTATGTCTTTAACTCTCTAGTAAACGATTTTTTCAACAATATCTTTCAATTCACTTTACCATCTTAAGTTTCTTCTCCGTTAAGGAAGCAACTCTACATTTTTCTGTTTCTAAACGCCAGAGCTGCTAGCAGCTTCACAGTTTTCTACCAGCTTAATTAATTTATTTTATTTTTATTTCTGACCACTAATTGACCTGTCTTTCTGCACTTGAAAAGGTTTTTATAACCAACATTCTCCTCAGTGACAGTGCCACCTTTTACTTGTTGAAACTTGTGTTTATTCACCATCAGATTTTACATGTAGTTCTCTATACAGAAAATATCAAAATTCAAAATGTAAGACAAGCTGAATGTAATACTTACACATACAATGATGAAGTCAAGCCAACACCAGGCATTTGTGAAATAACTGTGCCAACCATAAGCCACCCATTTCAGAAGCATCTCCATAAAAAAGACATAAGTAAATATTTTATCAGCATAGTCTAGGAGCATTTTCACTGTTTTTCTCTCCTGCAGGTGAATATCTTCAAACGCCTGGAATTTCAAAATTTGGTTTTAAAACAGTTCAGTAGTTTTTACAGAAATATTTTTTAAAAATTGCACAATAATACAGAGTTTGGCTTATTACAGACATTTCATATTAAATCATGGGTAAACACCACTTAGTTTTATACTTGGGCATAAAAAATTAAACTAAAGTAAGTACAATCTCATTTTCAGGTTGATTGAAAAATCACATACTTTCAGTTCTTTATGCTCAACACTTCTTCAAAAATATCTGATGAGGGTCAATTCTGGCTACTAAACATCCTGTCTTCCCAAGTTAGTGGATAATTTTGAAGGTGTTGGTGTAAAATCCTTCATAATAAAGCTTGAATTGAACACATTAACCACTGTCTTTCAGACTTAGACCTTCCAAATGATTCATCTTTAGTCACCTACAGCCTTTTGTAATACAGATATGAAAAAAAAAAAGACAAATACCTTATCTGGAACTGTTAATTCCTGGAATTTCACATTTTTTCACCTAAATTTTGACACTACTTTGATGTCAGTAAGGGTTTAGGAACACATTTTATCGATTGCTGTAGTTCACGCCATTGTTCACTGCTGTTTAATATACCTGCCACTTTGCTAACCTACTTTAAGTTTTTGATATTGCCTATCTGTTCCCAATTCCTTTTAACACCTTACATTATTTCCTCATCAAGCCTCTAGCAATGTCTTTATTCTTGCTTTCAACCATTCCTCCCCTACCTTATAGCTCCATCTCAACTTCCTTTCTCTTTTGCTGCCAACATTTCTAATGATCTATTCATCCATTTTCACCGCCACTGTTTCCCCCAACAAATCCGTGCTTGTTATTATTTAAAATCTTTCTTACTTATGTAGTTATATCAGAACCCACCCTGTACCATAGCTTTTCCCAGACCCTGTGATCCCTACATGTAAATTACTCAGTCTCCTCTTGTCTCCTTCTCTTTCATGCTGTCCCAAGAGCTCAGTGTGCCTCTAGCGCACGTCAGGGCATTTAACAACTTCTCTTTCTCTTATCCTCATTCAAATTTGTGCCCTCTTCTCTGACATTGCCTCTGCAGCTGCTAACTTTCTGTCTTGCCATGAGTAAAAAAGTTGAAATGAGAAGTTTAAGCGTCTGCCCTCTCAAAAGGAATACATTATCTCACATCCTTGAGATGATGGAACATAAATATCTTTGTTTTATAGAGCAAATGAAGGGCAGAGAGATCAATTCATTTTCCCAAAGGAACACGGCTGTAGTCTGTGACAAAGGTCAGGAACCAGAGTCTGTCAAAACTTTAATCCATATCCAGTTCCAATCTCCATCAGCTCTTCGCTTAACAGCTCCTTACCTGACTGTGAAACCTCTTATCCTTCTATCATTGTTTAATAAATTCATTAACAGTCAACAATCCCTAAAGAAATAGCAGGCTGTGTTACAAGGGAGACTGACCCAGGTGGTCCACAGACCTTTGGTTCAAGGGAGCAGGGTAGCAAAGACTCCTCAATGGTTTTGCAAGGATTAGCTCAAATACAGCGGGCCTTAATGGTGGTAAGTTATCACCAGTCACATTAAACCATTACATATTTCTTGCAGAAACATCTGGGTGACCCTGCTGTGTATCTCCAGTGCTCCAGGAGACACTGGTTATTTAGGTATTACATCAGACCTGATTTGCTCCCCTGTATTTATGACATGCTAAGCCCAGGCTAAAAGGCCATCGATAAGGGGGAGCTGGAGCACAAGCAAGTGCTTAGCTCAAATGAGACCTGAAACAGTGAACTCATGTAAAATCATAGCTGTGTTTCTGCTTTATATTCCCACTGAAAAAAAAAAACCAACCAAAAAACCCCCCAAAAAACAAACCACAGGGCAGAGATGCATCTATGTATAGTTACCAACAATCTGGTAAGACTTACGCACTCCTGATCTGCAGTGTAAGAAAGCGGTAATACTATTCCTGGAGCTAAGTGGTCTTTGAAGCTACTGATTTGTAGCATTCAGTTGTGCTACAATTAGGAGAAATGTCTACAGAGCAGGGCTGTCACTCTGTCCACAGGACAAGTAATTTGACTGTGGGTAACTGAGAACTCTGATCATTCATGTACATAAACCTATTTACCATTTACTACCTTTTTTCTGAGCAAGTTTGATAATTAGCATCATCTTTTTCACAGTTCAACCTTGGCTACCTAGATTTCCATCTACTAGTCAAATCACCCATTCATTAGCAGTGATGCTCTTTCAAATTTCTAACTATAAGTCTTCCTTTTCTCTGAGCACTGAGCACTTACCACATATTTTTCTGTGTATTCTATGATAACAGTCTAATTTAATATACTTTAAAGCCATGGACATGCCTGATGGTATTGTATCCCTTTATTCCAGCTGATTCAGAAAAATCTGTGTCAGCAAATAGCTTTATAAACAAACAGAAAATGGGTGAGCTCCTTTTTGCAAGAGGACAATAGTATCTTAGAAATCTGGAAGTTTTCAATGAAAGTTCTGACCACCGCAATTCATCTTTGATGAAAAGAAATCATTATTGTTTTGCTATCTTGCTTCTGGATACCAACCAGTTTTGTGTTCAACTCGGCCAGATCCTACAGTACATTAAACAATAACTCAGTTTCCTTCCTTGCTTCAGTTTGGTACCATCTGAGTACAGAGAATTCCTCACAGGATTCCCAGGGAATTCCCTTGGAGATTTTGCCACAGACATTTTTAAGCAGACAGTTCAGACCTATGGTTCAGTGGACAACCTAAATTAATGCACACAGAACAGATTTTATTTGGAAAATTCTGATATCCACCACATAGGTCACTTTCACACTAGTTGGTTATGCTCCTTCTGCACTGAGTAATGTTTTATTTAACACATTACTTTCAGTAGACATAGTGAATATGCTTTCAAATCAAATGAAACTTCCTTTGTGCTTCAGTAGAAAGGGACATAATCAGCGTAGTGATGAAACATTAAGTCACCTACCAGTTTACAGTCATCTTCAGTTTCAGATTCTGATCATCTTAATGTTTGGATGATTTTAAATCTAAGTTTTTAGTGAGCAGTTAGTCTGCTTTACAAATTTAGGAGAAGTTTCATTTTTTTAAGATTTCCTAAGTAATTTCAGATCCTGGGTTAGCCTCCTAATTAAGTACACAAGTGTGTGAAGAACTATGTTCCATGAATAATGGGACTATGCAGATGACTATGATTCCAGATATTTAAATATCTTATCCAAGTGGGCAAAAGCCTTGTTAATTCCTAAGAGATAAATTTATTATGCTCGTCTCTCCCTGGGGAAAGGAATGTGAGAGTAGAATAAATAAATAATAATATGATTCTTTTCCTTTAGTAACAACCATCAATTCAAAATTTGACAAATTGAATTAAATTTACCAGTGCTGCGCTGCTCAGTATTATCATAAATATTATAAAATTTTCAAACCAGCTATGTTTAACAATTCTGTAGCAGGTTTTTCTAAAATTCCACCAAGTTTTGCCTGGAAACTTAGTTATATCCACTATGCAACACGGGAAACATTCAATACAACCTGAAAAGAGAGAGAACAGGATATTGAATTCCATTGAAAATGTGGAGACATAGAATCTAAAAACTGTAAGACACCTTAAAATGACTTTCTATATACTATATAAAGAAAGTGCTGTTTTACCTATGGGGTGATGCTGTGGCTGAAATGATCTAAAGCTAAAGAGAAGATATGATTTGTGGTCCAAAATAACCTCTTTTAATGGAGCAACTCATACATGGAAAAAGCATGAAAAAGTACAAAAAGCCATTACTTCCATCAGAAAAACTTGCTTATTTTATTTTCTACATTTATTCTTTTTGTTTTGAAAAGAGATATTACCTTACTAGTGGTTTAGTAAATTATTATTTTCACTGATTATTGCACTTGATTGTACTGCAGAGATGTTACAACTAGATTCTCTGTTCACTGTTTTGCACCAGAAACACATTTCACCAGTAATATGTAAAGGTGGTAGGACTGAACTATGAGTCAATGGAATCTAAGGAGCTATTCAGGCAATCAAAGGTAGGCGTCCACGCTGGGATGAGCGATGCAGTCCCTCTGAATCCCATTAGCTGTACTGACTGAATATTCATCCACTGTACCGCGAGCTCAGACAAATTCGGTCGACGTGCCATATTAAGATACCGTCTACCAACGTACATATTGTAATTGATCTCCAGCTGCCCCTTCAGGAGGGCTTTGAGGACCTTTGCTCATATACAGGTACTTACAGCCTGATGCCTGAATATAAGACCAACCCACACTCCAGAGGCGGCGTTTTGCTGCCTAAACACAGGGGTTTAGGTCTCTTCAGATATTCTGCAGCTTCTGTGACAGTTCTGCCAGCTCCAATGCCGTTGTCTTGCATACTCTTGGGCATCTCATATGGTACTAAATGCCTGTGTTCAGGTGCCTCGACCCTACTCCTGTCCTGTGCTGGCTTCAGGTATATTTCTTTGAGGTTTTATGTTTATTAACAAGTGTCTCATGCAAACAGTTTCTGCCAATTCGGAAATGTTCCAAACAGATATCTTTGAATTCTGGTTCATTTGGGGTCACTGCGATAAATAAAAGATTCTTACTTTCTGCAAAGCAGTCCTTAGGTAGATGTGACTTTTTAGGCTGGCAAAACATCTCCAGAAGAGTAACTGGATCCACAGTACTGGCTTCAGAATAGCTACCAGCATCACATTTCTGCACAGGAGAAGGGCAAAGAAGAAAATTTACTTGCTTTTATTTAATAAGGTAACCAGATTTAAAAGAAATGAAACTTAACCCCCCCCCCCCCCAAAAAAAAAATAAATCTGCAGCGTATAAATTATCTTAACATTGTTGAACTACCAAAATAAAATTACAAATAATAGGGCAGAAAAAGCTAATCCCTACTGTTTGTTTCCACGGTTCTAATTTTATAAGTTCACTGTTTTCTTTAGCTGTTTACACTGGACTTGCAGGAAGGAAAACATTTAGAAGAGATTATTCTACAACTTTAATTTAGAGAAAACTCTGACTTCTTCATGCCAATCCAATAACCTTTTCAGTTTCAGTGATACAAACCATGTCTCAAAAGGCTTGAAGGTGGAAAGACCTAACAGAAAAGAAATGTATGTATTGTCTACACATCTCAGAGGATTGTAGTTATTAGTAGGTAACCTACATACCTAGAAAACTAAGGACAATAAGGAAAAAAAATATAAAGAAAAAGGAATAAAACAATCTACCAGCCATAAAGTGTAAGTGCCCTGTATGACATGGAAAGGGAAGACATGAGGATAGGGATAAGAATAAGAAGCCAGAAGGAAGGAATTAGCTCTGTTGACAGCCATGCTGCTTTACATTAACTTCAGGTCCTAGTGAATCTTCAACATAGACAAAAATGCAATTATTTAAATCCAAGGGCATCTTGATATTTTTATTTTTATGTAAGTAAAATTAAATAATGCATAACAAACAAAACTACTGGCAACTTTATCTAAAATCCAAAAATGCTAAAGTGGTTTGACTTTTGGAGGTAGTAATCCAAAAAGCTGCTGAACTTCCACTTAATTTCCTGGGTCATTGGAGGCAAGCCATGATTCTTCACCTATTTTGATGTGGACTGTACCATATTAGAATAAGCTTCTAGAGCTTATTAGCTCTATCATGCACTAGAACAAGTTTCTTGACCAGAAAAAAGTATGGTTGTTTTGGGAACGGTTTCTAGAGAACAAATATTTGCATCCAAGGATAACAGCAAACAGTGATCTATAAAAATGAACAGTATCAGATACGTTTAAAGTGAGTGTGTTTCTCCATTAATTTCTCTTATTTTGTACAAAATAACATATTAAGTTACATTGTTAGCCATGGCTGCTTATGCGAGACAAACCTCCATGCTTTAAACTATTGTTACCTCTAGAAAGTTGTACTTTGTGCTCTTCAGAAAACCCCACCTTGTCCTGTCATTGCAGAATGAGAGAACCGCTGTGACAATGTTAATCTCTAGCATATGCCACAAGATGATAAAAGTTATAATTACCTCTTTTTCCTCTTTCTTTTGGTGTGTTTCAGAGAAATAACTTATAGTTTCAGAAGTCCCAGAAATCTGACTGAAACCACTTGAACTCCGGCAATGTTCTCTATGTCTTAATCTGTCTCCCTGCATGAAATAATGCAAACTGGTTTATTTTCCACATTTTTCTTCCTGACAGTCATTCTTAAAAGTCAAAGTTCTTTAACAGAATCTAAAGCATCCTCAAAATTTACCATGTTTATCTTTTTACAGATAATTAAATGACATCCCTAAAAGGCATGTAAAAGATTGGTTTCTTCTTTGCTTTCAAATACCATGGTCCTGTGGTTATACTGTGGAAAGGCATCATTCCTCAAGGTCTACATTTAGACCACTGATGGATTCAGCTGCCACCTTTGCAGCTGGACCCCAACAGTCTCATGTTTCTAGTTACAGGCAGAAGAGCTAAATGATCCCAAGCAGTCCTCAGTCCTTTTGCTGCTACAAATTCCAAGCAATACCAGATTGCACTGCAGTAGGGAAAGAATTTCTTTCATCAGATGCTTATGTACAACATATTTCAAATAGCCACAGATAATTCTAAGATGATTAGCAATTTCTGCTTCTTTGAGAATTTGTCCAAAGGTATTCCACTGACAATGCCTCCTCTTATAATGAAAAACACAGGAAATGGATCCGAGCTAGACACTGACCATACGATAATCCATCCAAACCCAGCACCTTCTTTTGACATTCCTGCCATAGCATAATACTAGGCAACTGTACTTTGAGCCCAAATACCTGTTCTGATAGATTTAAAATATGGTGATATCACAATCATAACATAACCACCACTCATAAAATACAATCTTTAACAAGCTAGTCTAGGTACAGTATAGTTCGCAAAGCCTGGTGTTCCATCTGAACTTGCTCCTCACACATTTGGATGTGTTTTTTCAGACGAGCTAAACCCTGTATTGCCACATGCTCACACCATCACTTTTACGTATGAGGAGGAAAAGCACAGTTGCAATGTCTTAGAACAGCTCATTCCTATTTGAATGTGGCAGCTGGAGAAATAAGCACAAATGAATAAAAAGACATAAATGAAAATCGTAAGCTACTTTCTGTAAGAGGCTTTCTATCTTGCTTTATGTGAAGAAACTGCAAACCAGCTCATTCTTCTGCTGTGTAAGCCAGCTTCCATCGGAACTTCTTTTAGTACAGGTCTGAGAAGAGTTAGTATTTTTTTTGTTCACCTTCCGACAAAAGATTGCAGGGAAGGTATATTGAAGTCCGCTGCTCCTTATTACAACTGTCTGTGAATAAAGCAGGCTTCTAAAAGAAATTGACTTGAGGCCCTTGTGCGCTGAGCTGAGCTCAAACTACTAATGGATGTTTCATACACAGCTGAAGTACTGTCGATAGGCTAAAGGGTATCACCCTTACCTTCTATAGGCAAAAATATTTATATGGAATAAGAATCTCAGAGGATGATCCAATGATTCTGAACTAAGCTGCATTCATGCAGATACATCATCACACTCAAACCAGCATTCACATCCTTTCTAAGGAACCACATCATATCCCATATATTAGAAGCAACTGGTGTCACAACCAGAATTTCGCTAAGACACATCACCCTCCTCAAAGGAAAGTAATCAGGTAAAATTCCATTTTATTAGAAGTATACCACAACACTAGAGGGAAGAAAGCAAAAATAAGGAAATACAAAACAAACAAACAAAAAAAACCAACAGGAAAGCAAAATGGGAGAAAACATGAAGTACAAAAGTGGATGCATACAAGTGATACAGACGTGCAGCAAGGGACACTGTTGCATGCTGTGAGGACACAAAGGCTTTAATTCAGTTGCTTGCTCTAGATTGCTTAGTGTCTTTTAAGATATCGAGGGGTACCTAAGACATACACAAGGCATGGTTAAAAACGTCACAGGATCTACAGGAACTGACAGATACCTTTTTGGAAGTGCATATAGAAGCTGTACAAGGCAAGCCAGAACCTCAAATGGTACTTGACATCTCTGTGGTAGGTAGTGTGTAATCTTGAGAGTCAGATATCTAAATGGAGTAATCTAGTAAGCACAGTATCATCTGAGGTGTTTCTACATACACCTGGTCTCCAGATGCCAAAAAGAGTTCCTATAGCTTCTGTGCCTTGTTTGTCAGTCCCTTGTGGATGTGACAGACACCTGAAGTATTTCAAATACCCCTAAATGCCTATGTGCAGGCATATTAATTGCACCATTATTGACTATCATGGCAGTGTAAGTGCCTCTCACATGCAGCAAGAGTTGAGTTTAATCTTGCCCAACACAACAAAATCAAGAGATACAAAGGGGAGTCCAAAGTATCACAGAGGTGAATAGGGGATTAAAAAATCTCTAAGAAATTATATTTTTAAGGTGAAGGTTTTAACTAAATTCCCTTTGGATTCCATGCAACTGAGAAGCAACATAGAAGCAACACAAGAGGCCTGACTTCCAAAAATTGCAGGCGTCATCTGTAAGGCAAAGGAAACAAAAATAATGTCTGTTCTGATCAAACTTCATTTAACAATTGACAGCACTAAATGGAAACAAAACAGACAAAAGGAGAATTATGGCTGCCAATGAGGAGGATGATGAAAAAGTGGATATTCAACATCTCTTATCAAATAATTAAGACTATTTGGTAGCTCTTGCATTTTGAAGCTACTAGAAGAACAAAGACAGTACAATTGCAGAAATGACAGAAGGGATAGCATTTACTGTTCAGTCTTTGAGATTATATTTACAGATGCAAAATTATTTTTCAAATATTAATATTCCTTACCTGGTTTCTGTATTCTATTTCTGTGCATGCACTGTGATCATCATCACATTCATCAGTGTAAGTCTCTGCTACTGCAATGGGAACACAGGTACTACGACTGGTTAAAAATTCTTCGTATTTCCTTGTTATTGAAGAAGTCTCTTCAGTATTGTAATACCCCATGTCAAAGCAATTGTTTTCTACATCCTTTCTGACATCTGTCATGGCATAATTATTTTCCTCTATGTCTTTGGCAGAAATTTTCACTAAAGCCTTCTTTTTGGCTGTTGTTTTAAGGTTTCGTTTCTTTATTTTGCAACAACGATCCAAAATTCTGTCTTTCACAGACTGCAGGCCCTTGTGGATCTTCGCAATGGCAATCTGACATTTAGTCATTTGTCCAGGTTCCTCTTGTTCCATTGAGGAGTCAGTACTGAATGAACTCAGCAGCAAGGCAATGAATAGGTTGAGCACCTTAAAACAGTTAAAGTAAGTTGGAGACACTACTGCTAACAGAGAAGACATTTCAGAAAACCTTCCTTAGATGAAAAAAATCTCAATATTGCTTTCATCAACCACTGTAATGAAATAATTTACTATTCTAGTGAAATATTAATACAGTATGATATGGCTCCTTCTGGAAGGAATGGCAAGAGAGAAAGGAATGAAACAAGGGTTTCGGTACGTCAAAGGTATTTTCACATGCTCTGATGTCCATAAGGTATGTGGAGGTAGATATTTTGAAAAACAGCTGGCAAGAATAAATTTTACCACCACCACAACCATCAAAAAGGATCTGGTATAGACCAACAAATGAAGCAGATGAAAAAGATTTCATCTTCAAGTATATATACATTAGGTCTAGTATGTGCCACATAAACTGGAAAAGCTGGGTACTGCAAACTTTTGATAATAAAAGGAAAAGTTGGTAAGCATTAAAAGCACTGAACGCTTTGGTTATTTGATCCTAGTACACAAAAGATGGAGAAATCAGGCACCAAATTATCAAAATGGCACTGCTGTACTCTGGGTAGAAGGAATAATTTTATTTTGCTTAGCAGCTGCCTCTTGTGTGAGAAAGAGGAAGACAGGGGAAAAGGAAAAAAAGACAGAAGAAAAACATATATTAAGTAGCACCCAAATAAGAGAATAGTGTGAATACTCTTTGGATGATGAAGTTTCCTTTGGAAAAAAAAAGACACCAATGTAACTGGATGCATTTAGTAGGGACTGAAAAATAGCTTGATACTCACCACCAGGTTTCCTATCACCAGGACTAACAAGAAAATGGGAAGACATAGCTCTTTTCCAGCTACTTCCATACATTCCCACATGGTTTCAATCCATTCTCCACATAGTATTCGGAATATGATCAGGAATGAATGACAGAAATCCTTCATATGCCAGCGTAAATGTTCATCGGTGTTTATTTTGTAGAAATTTTCCTTATAATGAATGCCTAAAACCTGCCTTCCTACTACAGCAAAAATAAATACAGTGATAATCAAAACCAGAGTGAGGTTACCCAGAGCACCAACGGAGTTTACAATTATTTTCATAAGAGTATTTAAGGCTGGCCAGGACTTTGCCAATTTGAAGATCCTGAGCTGTAAGTAAAACACAAGAGAACAATGTGAGTGGCAAACTCTGCACGGATAGCACAGCACACACAAAAAACAGACCCTGCAGTTATTGTGCTGTCTTTACTTCAGTAACACCATCATCATTTTTCCCCCCAAAGAATTTTTTTTTAATTGTTCTGATCCAAAAGCACTGTGCTTAAGCTCAAATGGTTACTGTTACTGAGAACAGAGAACTGCCAAAGGAAGCTCTCAGATTGTTTCTGCTAAGTTAGATATGAGCATGTGTACGTCTATTAGTATTGATAGCAATAACAATAGTAGTAATAATAATCAAGTGCCTCATAGGTATTTGGACAAGGCTAATGAAATGACTGCATTCTAGACTAAAGCAAATTTAAACAGACAAAAATGGAAAAAAGATTTTTTTTCTACCTCTCACCACACTTAAATCAGAATCTAAAAAGCCAGATGGATCTACTCTATGCACCCTCATGAGTAAGAAGGACACTTTTAGTCAAATTAGCATTCAGGGCTGCTAAAATCCCTCAGTCATACACAAGACAAAACAGAATCCAACTATATTTCTAGGCGTGATGACTGAAAAGCTACAAAGAATGTTAGTACTTAGTAAGTTTAACAGTCTAAATACACATTAAGGATGTAAACAGTAAAGTAACATTATACATGGACATCTCAGAACTATTCCTCCTTTTCCCTAAGACTGAGGAAAGCCTTGAGGAGAGCCCCTAAACTTTGAGGAAAGCTATGTTATTTTACAGATCTCAGCTCAAAAGGAAAAGCTGTGAAGGAATACTTGCTATCTTTAAGCTCCTGGAAACACTCAGATAACATTTTTTTGTAACGGAAGATCTGAGATGTAATTGAGCAGCACCACTGTGCAGACTTAACAGAGAACCAGTGAACTCCCTGCTAGGTCAAATCTCCCGGAGGGTGCACTGTGTCAGAGTATTCGTCACATCCAGTATAAACAGTATAATGAACATGGAATGTATTCTTTAATATTAATGCTGGATTACTATTTACCCCAAAAGAGAACAGATTTAACAGATTCATCAGTAAAACAATTTGAGAGTATTTCACTGAAATCTTTTACAAATCTATATACAACATGTGTACTTTTAGAAAAGAATAAAGAAATAATTACCAGTCTGAAAGATGACAGATTTTCTTTAAAGCTTATTAGGCCAATCATAACAACTATACTATCAAAAATATTCCATTTTTGCTGAAAATAGTTGTAAGGATCTAGAGCAATGATTTTCAAGATCATTTCTGCTGTAAAAATCAGGGTGAAGACCTGGGAGGAGGCAAAAGAAATTCAGCAAAAAGTCACTGAAAAAGCATCTCCTTATAGGACTGTCCCAGTATAAATATGGGGTTATAACTCCATATTCACTCTAACATAGACCTAACTTACCTTGTCACTTATGAAAATCATTTCTTGGTAATTGTATGGCATGTCAGGGTGCTCCAGAGCCATGAATAAGGTATTCACAATAATGCAAACCATGATTAAGAGATCAACAAATGGGTCCAAAATTACCAATTTCACCTTTTCTTTGACTACTCTCCAGAATGGACAACAATTCCAAATTAGATACTTGCGAGCAAAACGTTTCCATAATGAAGGGCATTTCAGTTTTGATTCTTGCAGTTCTAAATGACAAAGAGGGAAAGTGAAATTATGTGGAATATCATAGTATGAAGAAAAAGACCATCACAGAAAAGATTGAAAAGAAAAATCAATCTCATGTGAGCAGAACAACATAACAGGAAAAAAATGCTTCACTCATTCTACACAAACTAATCACAGGCTATTTAAAGGTCACTATCAACAGATCTCCTAATTACAGAATCTGGTGATATTACCCACCTCTTCATATGTTTATTACACTATTGAAGGATGATAAAGGCTCTGCATTAAGGAGGAATAACTGTCTCTGGGAAACTGACAACTTTTTTCTGTAAGTTGGATCTGCACAGTCACAGATGCAGCATGAGTTAAAAAAAAAAAAAAAAAAAGCAGGATAAAATGAAGAAGGGCATCCCCTGTATCTCGGTGTCCATAGCTGAGGATAGGGTTATAAGAGAAGTCAAGTTGGAAGTGACCTCAGGAGATCCCTAGTGCAACCCTGTTCTCAAATCAGGGTCAGCCATTTGGTCAGAGACCGCATAACCTGTTCCTCTGACTGTCCTCGCAGTGAAAGCTTCTCCTTATACACAGTCTGAAACTTTCTTCTTTCTGTTGATGTCTGTTGCCTCATCTTTCCACTGTGCACCACTGTGAAGAGTGCACCCTTGATAATGTCTTCCTACACACTGCAAGGCTGACATTAGCTTCCCCTCAAAACCTTCTCTCCAGGCTGAACCAGCCCAGCACTGGGCAAATGCTCCAGCCCCTGACGTGGTGGCCCTCTACTGAACTCAATATACTTCCTGTAGCTGGGGGGCAAACCGGGCATAGTATGTGGTCTAGCAACTGCTTAATAAAGGGTGATAATCACTTTTCTCCTGGCTATGCTCCTTTTAAGACAGTTCAGGATAGTGTTGGCCATTGCTGCTGCAAGGGCATGTTGCTGGCCACTGCTCAGCTCGCTGCCCCCAAGGACCCGCCGGGCCCTTCCTGCAGAGCCGTTCCCAGCCTGGACTGTTGCAAGAGGTTCTTGCAGATATCCATAAGTTTACATTTGTACTGGCTGAATTTTCCCAAGGTTCACGTTGGCCCATTCCTCCAGCCAAAGTCCCTCTAGATGGCAGCTCCTACCTCCAATGTATCGAGTGCCTCCCCCCCAGTTTTGTGCCATGGTAAGATCAAGAGCAAGCCCTCTGCTACCTCCTCCAGGTCACTTAGGACAAGAGGTGTCCTAGGATGCGTGCCTGTGGTACTCCACTTGTTACCTGCCTCCAGGTGGAATACAACCTCTTCACCAGACACCTGAAGCCCAAACACACAACCGTTTTTTTGTCCAGCTGGTTGACTACCCGTGCAGACCCTAACATCCTAGCACCCTAACTTGGATGAAAAAATACTGTGGGAGACAGTGTTGAAAGCCTTGCTAAAGTCAGTGTAAATGAAAACATTGCTCTCCCCTCATCCACAAACCCCAGCCATTTAATTGTACAGGGCAATCAAGTTAGTCAGGCATGATTTACCCTCGGTAATTGTAAGTTACAGTTACGTGAGATATGAGAATATTTATTTTACTGAAATTTACATTTGATTGTAGCATAATTTCTCCTAGTGAATTTAAAAATAATGCTGACTGTTCATGACATTTTGATTTTTGAGGTCAAGTTACACAATCACCGTAGCAAAAACACTGAAGAATTACTTACGCAAATTATCTGTAATAACAGTGGCTGCACTCATTAACCTCTGTCTTCGAAAAGGATCATTAATAGAGTCCACTGACAATTCATAGGACAGCAGTATCTGCCTCTTTGGTTAGAGAGACAACAGAAGATAATATAACAAGGAATATGAAGAAATGGCAATATGAAAAGTATGTCCAGCATAACATAAATGTGCTTTTTTAAATACAAATGTTAATGAAGCCTCACTGTGCTGAAGATATATAAAAGAAAACAATGCAACAATATCATATATTTTCCTTTGAAGGCAAAGGGCATTTAACCAAAACCAGTAATGTGTTTCAAGAGTTATTTCCTTCTGAAAATATTTAACAATAATAATTCCATTACATAAAAAGTATAAAATCATTAACTGGGGAGCAAAGGAAAAAAAATCATTCCATCTTTCCAGTGACTGATAAAAAGAGCATACAAAAAGAACACTGACAATCACTTTGAATACATTACTGGCTATTAAATATGAATTATTGGTAATTAATAAATAATAAGTATTTGTTAGTAAGAGTTATTTAGTGAATTAAAATTATTGATTTTCCCAGCCCTATTAAGCTTATCAAGATCTATGCTAATACTGAACTGCCTACAACTAGGGATGGAACTACTTTGGTTTTCATCAGAGGTTGCGGAACGCTAAACTTGGTGTTGCTGATGTGCACTGAATAACAGACAAACCAACACCTGTACCTTCTGGGACACACTACATTTATATCAAAGATTTGGTCCATGACATATTAATACCCACACACACATTGTTTAAAGACTAAGTAAAACACGGGCTGCAAAGAATAAGTGAGACACCGAGGCAGAGAAAAAAAGAAAGACTGAAGATTCCAGTGTCAGGGAGGACAGAATTAGCACTATCTGCTGACAGGGAGCTACTGACTGACCCCATCCCGATGCACAGTACCTTGGTGTTCCCTTTCAGCACAGCTTGATTTCTTTCATTTCCTTTTTGTGGGGAGGGTATGTAAGTAAAGATATGTCAGATCATTACTTCAAACTTTTACGATAATATGAGTTTTATGAACACATTCTATAAAACTGTTATTCAGGGAATTAAAGTGATATCCTTGGCCTCAGGGGTTTAACAATATCTGTTTCTTTTTTGTGTCTCCAGTATTTTAAAGACTTGAAAAGCTAAGCAAAATTTAGCTGATAGAACTGTCACAGAATAGGCATAGAAAATGAATTTATAATACAGTGCTAAAATGGTCATAGAACCATAGAATGGTTTGGGTTGGAAGGGACATTAAAGCCCATCTAGGTCCCACCCCCTGCCACGGGCAGGGACAGC
>JAVJGJ010000047.1:56446957-56466742 GCA_035590215.1 Microhierax caerulescens | reverse complement strand
GCACCCACAGCTGCTCTGGGCAGCCTGGGCCAGTGTCTCACCACCCTCAGAGTGAAGAATTTCTTCCTTATACCTAAATATCTCTTCATTTTCTACCTGTATTTTTTCAGAAACTAAAAGACTCAGACTATTTAATCACATCCTAGTTCTCAGTGTGACTTGTCCTTTCATTCCTTTCTATGTTTGGTATCTCAGAGGAGAGAAACCTAGAAGAATTTGTGTACGAGCCTGACTAAAGTCCTCAGTCTTGTTGAAATTCATGTCTGTTCAGAAGCATTCAGTTAGTATTTTTAGAAAGATTAAGAGCATTCACCAACACTGAACCAGTTACTGCTGCTCATCTATCTTTAGCTGAAGTAAATAACTGGTGATGAGAATCCTCTGACAAATTGGGATTTAAAACAGGGATATGTGCTAGAGAAATCATCCATTCAGTTTTTATAGAACTGATTATGTCCTCCCAAAACGCTTCTACCCAATACGCTTTTTTTCTCATTGACTTAGTACCTTTAGCCTCCTTTTGTGAATAGAGTGTACATTGCTTGAAGAGCCCTCAGTTGCAGCAGAGCCAGTACTACTAGCAATTGCCATAACATTAAACATACTGCCATTTTTGTTGCAGACTATACTTATTTGACTAATGTGCCATTTTTGTTGCAGACTATACCTATTTGACTAATGGCAGAACTCTACACTGGAGCAGCTCACACTGCTTGGACAATGCTCTAGGCCTTCCTTTTTTTTTTTCTTTTTTTTTTTTTTATATGAAATAACATTTGTAGGACAAAGTGAGACCTGTGATGTAGGGGAGCAAGAGGAAGTGAGCGTGCAGGTGCCCTATGCACCTTGAAGAACCTTTATTTGATCAATAGCTGCTTCTGCTGTCAAATGATCAACTGTAAAAGACAGAGTAATGTTACAACCAGGATCTCACACAGTCACAGTTACCTGGAGCCGGGTTTAGAGTTTTTAATGCACATAGTGTAGAGGCATCTAAACATATACTGTAGAGCAATATAAACTCTGCAGAACACACTCCTGAAAAGGAGGTTCCACTCAACATTTCTTGTACCAGCTTCTAATGCAAACTATTAGCCATTTCCAAAAGTTCCTATACTAGAGATATTTATAACTTTGTCATTCTCTGCACATACAGAGTAGAAGGGACCTTGGGAAGGGTCTGAAAATGTTATTCCTGAAATGTAACAATACAGATTGCATTTGGCACCCCATCTGTGCAGATTTTGCACCCTTGGGGAAGTAAGGGCTACCAAATTTATCTCTTGGCTCAGTCATCTCTTGCAACACAGTCAGAGACTTAGAAGAAAAAAATTAAATAGAGATAATCAGCCATAAGAGGTGATTTTTATACTTACAGATGATATAACACCTGCTATGGGAAGACTTTTTTTTTTTCCCCTCAATAGATATAATAATACATTACCATGGACTGAGACAGAGTGCTCCCTTTAAGCACAGAAGAACCAAATTAGGTCACAAAATGGTATAATATTCTTAACACAGCAGGGGAAACATTAACGACACTTTATAAGAAGCAAATACTACACTAAAGATGATGACAGATGGCAGTTGCTGCCAAGTGGATGATTTTGACTCCTTCAGCTCAGACACATAATTTAATATAGCTAGGATCATGGAATTTAGAAGAAATTCTGACGATGCTGACTGCCAGAATGTAAACCTATTCCATTTCAGCTAGGATGACATGTCTGAAAAAAAGACCCCTACAAGGACACTTTTCAAAAGGAAGTAAGTTGGGCCATTACTCCTTTAGCTCTGTTACTGGAAAGGTTCCATGTCATCTGAGGTGGGTGGGAACAATTCTGATGTTCTCCCAAAAGCAAGAGAGAATCTGTCATGAGATGGAATAGATTATCATGATGGGGGTCACAGAAAATATGTTGGGAGACAGAGGGGTGAGGATTAATATCAAAAATCAAAATATCAAAAGTGTATGTTTTGGTGATGAGTTCCAGCTCTCCACATCTAGAGAGCCTGATCAGTCACAGTAAACCATCGCCAAAGAAACAGAAGAAGAAAACGCATCTGAGAGGGTGAAGGAAGACTGGTTTGAAATTCCAGACTGAATTATCAAGGTGTGGCTGGGTACCAGGGTTTCAAAGTGTTATTTGGACACAAACATCTATTTTTGCACCATCTGTTCTTCCAGTGGACCTTGTTTGGTCTAAGTCACAAGACTTTACTGGAGAATGGCTGTTCTGAACCACAGCATTAAAAGCTTTCTTTTTAGATATCATCAAAAATAACTCAGTAATATGGATAATTGCCGGAGAATTATTTTGGAAGATTCAGCTCAAAATGAAAATACCTAAATATAGGCATTTAAATGTGGATGTCTACATAGATCCAGAGAAAGATTAAAGTTGGGAAGGTCATCCGCAAGTCCTCCCACTCATTGCTCAAAGCAGGGCAAACTTCAGCTGCAGGGCCTTTTCCAGCTACATTCTGAATCTCTCCAAAAATGAAGACCCAAAACTTTGTCTGGACGACCTGTTCTAATATTTACCCTCTGTCACAGTGACTTCCTCCCCCTCCTTAATAAATAATCCAAATTTATCTTTTGCAGCTTGTTCACCTTGACTTTACATTGTGCACCTGTAAGAAGATCCTGGCTCCTTCCTCTTTATACATTCCATTAGATACTAGTAGACAGCAATAATCAGTTTCTTCCCTTTCCCTTTTCTCCTTCAGGCTGAACAAACCCAGCTTCTCCACCCCTCCTCACACATCACGTGCTACAGCCCCTTAATCATCTTGGCAGCCTCCACTCGCTTTCAACATAATGTTTTACTGGAGAGCTTAAAACACAACACAACACCCCAGGTGCAGTCACACACACACTGGTCAGGTCAAGAGAAGATACACACATGGACTAAGCACTGAAAAGATAACAAATCTATGCTCCACGTGGATGATGTACCATTGGTAACATGATAGTAAGGACTGTCCATGAGATATACAGTATTTTGACAGTGTCAAAGGTACAATGAAAAATCCCACAAGATTAAGGAAAGTAAGAATTAAAAATCTTAATAGCAGTTTCTTAATGGATTTAGAAAAGTGATGAGCAGAGGAGCCAGAAGTCACTGTTGTAATCAAGGTGTGAAGTAGCACGTGTGGGATTCAGCCTAATATTCAGACATCTATATTTAATTTGTCTATGTGCACATTATATATACAATTGTATAATACCATTAAAATTGATGCATCTTTTTTTGATTCACTTAAAAATAAGTGTCTGAAGCCATTTGAGATGCTCTGTTGAGACATTTGGTATCTGAGGCATCCACAGTCTCTGACTAAGAAGACATGACACATGCCTGTACCCCTCTGTAGAGAGGTGGGGACCAAGTAAGACACTCCAGAAAAACCTCTAATGTTTCTAGGTATGAATTTGTAACCCAAAACATTAAATCTCCATTCTATTCAGGGAGTTTAGAACCTAAATCACATGTAGACACCTGCAAACATAAACCTGAAGCACAATTCACTTGTTTAAATCTAGGAAATTAGTAACATTTGAGATACCATAACGTATTTGAGATATCCACACTGTGCTGGAAGATGTGCCACAGACGTCAAGGATAACCAGGACAATCAACCTGTTGAAAAACATCTAAAATGGCACTAGATGATATGTTAGACAAGTGAATCACACCCCTAACATTAGAAGTCTTCATACTGAACTAAATCCAACCCTAAATATTTAGGCCAGAGAATTAGCTGTGTGTACAAAAAAAAAGAGAAAGGTTAGGTCATTAGGGAAATTCTAAAGCTTACAGGATTTTATATGTTTGTTTATGCAGCACAATAGAGACACCAGCAGATCCTACCACAGCTGTAAATGCAGAGGTCTACAATATGTCATAAGTATGCTACTGACAGCCACTTTGAACCTCCCTTTCAAGTCCATACATTGCTGTCTCCCTCTGGTTCCAAAATCTAACTTTCAGATTGTTTTACAAAACAAGTTAATCTATTGCATGCAAGAAGGTGAAAAAAGGGGAAGGAAAGGAAAAAAAAAAAAGAAAAAGAAAAAGAAAAAATTGCAAATAAAGAAAGCTTTTCTGCTCATCAAACTGTCGTATCACATACAAGTCTAATGAATATGTCTGTTTTCAATACTTACAAGTTTCTTGTGGCAATGACCAGGCTGTGAATGAAATATATGCTCCTCTTTGTCATGATCACCTAAAATTAAGCTTTGGCTTGAAATAGGTTTTTCTTTCTTCAGCCCTTTTTCTTCTGAATTTTTCAAGTCATCAACTGACATTTCAGATCTCACATGTAAGGCCTTATTACCTTGTCCTGCAGCCAACATCTGTAAAACAAACAGCAAAAGGTATGTCTAGTAATACAAGGCAAATGCCAGTGCATGGACTAGGATCATATACAGTTTAATTATTATGCTATCTGAATGCTTTGCACTAACAATTCCTATCTTTCAAATATTAAACTACCATATAAAGACAGGAGTACAAAATGCTATTCACAATACTGAAAGATAAAGCAGGGTTACTTATCAGCTACTGCAATTAAAGTCTGTCCTTGCCACTTTAGATACTATATTTTGTATCTGAATTACAGAATATTATGGTATATCCTTTTACACTAATTTTCTTGCTTTGGAAAGGACTTTGAGCTCAAAGACAACAGAAGACTAAGGGCTCAAAATAAATCCTACAATGTTAAACCTTTCTTAACTACTAATCCTGTTTAAAGAAAAATATAAGGAAGAAAAGCCTAGTAAGGCTTGGCAAGCTGGGATTTCAGACAGAGAAACATTACAGGCCTGTTGACAGCTATAGAGGAGGAAATTGATAAACTGGTGATGTCTTTCACCTTAATGATAAAATTGGATAGTTGCTGGAGAATATTTTTATGTCCTTTTACAAGTCTGACTTTTCTGATTGTTGGCAGTAAATCAGAGGTATCTTTTATAAAAAGTTAGAAGAAAACATATTTTAGTAGTTTTCAAATTCTCTTGCTGCTTCAGCTCAGAGCTTCACTTCTCAGAAATAAAATAAACACAAGGTGATCCCTGGTCCCGTACAAGCCAAGGAATGAATCTGGGCAATAGTATGCAAAGAGGTAACACTGTAGGAATCTGATGAGTGTCTATTAGCTCTCCAAACCAACAGCAAAGAAAATAACACTGCCTCTGGATGCCTTTCCACATTAGCATGGAAGTGATGGAATTAGCCTGGCCAAAGACTATTTCTGCTCTTGGCAACTGGTAGAACTTCTGCAGGCAGTCACTCAGAGGCATGACAGCCCTTCAACAGCTCTCAGAGAGCTTGCATTTTTAATCAACCCTGAAATCTATCAGCATCGCAACTTCCAGTCTCAGGGAACTGTAGAAAGGACAACTTTTCTTATGGATGCAGAGCGATCCACTCATACTTCTTTCATCAGATTACACAGTAATAGTAAGAAGGAATATCCAGAGAAAGGAAATTTGGTACACAGCAATGGTGGTATTGCAAGAATGCAGCAAACCACAGAGCACAGGCACCCACATAATACCATAAAAACTATATACTTGCCAGCAAGCTATTCCTATACAATGTCAGGTCTGCAAATCCTAAAAGTTAGTGTGATTTAACTTGGACTCCTGCTGTTTGTATCACAGAAATATTTGTATGTTTAAATATACATACATACATACACACAGAGGTGCATTTATAAAGAGAGACAAGAGAGAAAGGGAAATTAAGTGTGGGGAAGTATTGTATGAAGCACATGCTTAATTAAAAACCTGATTTCCCTAATTCACAAACAGAAGAAAACAAAAGGAGCCACATATTACATATTATATAGAATAATTTACAAACCTGTTCTTTCTCTAGAATTTGTTTGGCATCCTGAAGCAATTTTGCCTTTGCCTCTGTTTCAGCAAGAGTAGCTCTATTTTGCTCTTCATATGCCATAGTTACTACAGCCAAGATCAAGTTGAAGAGATAAAAAGAGCATAAAAAGATGACCCCCAGAAAAAATAACATGTAGTTCTTCCCAGATGTACGGATAGTCTGTGAGAAAAGGTTGTAATAAATTCTTAACAAACTAACATTTACAATAGAATCTCAAACTAACTTTAAACAATTTAGTTTCCTATACAAGACAAAAGGTCAACATACTGCACTGTTTTCATTAAACAACAGTAGGATCTACCTCTGGTCTAAGTTACACAGAAAGTCTAGAAATACATCTAGGCAGGAGTTCCCCTGGACTTCCAGTAATTTCAGCTCTTAAAAACTTCTCTGTGGTCATACAATGCTTTCTTTTTATGTAACAGACTATTAAACATTCGTAATGATGTCATGTACTGCAGAGAACAATTAACAAAATCCATTCTTAAAATTATCTTTCAGCATAACAGGCAAATGCTCATCAGAGTTTAAGTTGGGAGAAGAAACTTCAGCTGTAAAGAAATATACAGGTGACTACGGAAGAAATTAATAAAACTCAAGTAATAAGGATGAAAGCTAGGTTCACCTAAACCATCATGAAAGGTGCTCTAATTAGAGAATCAGAGGCAATACTGAGACCAATTGCCTATTCTTTTTTTTTTTTTTTTTTTTATGGCAGCAGAGGAGATGGCTCAAAATTAAGCTGTCAGACATTAAAAACTAAAAAACGCTTGACCTCCATATGGCAAAAGACGTACCCATTTTTAAAAAAACTCAGTTAATAAAGGCTGCTGGAAAAAAAATTAAAGTGGACCAGATGAAAGTTACAGAACAAGGCAGAGAATAATTCTCTTCTAGCAAAGGTACTGCATAGATGTAAGGGATACAGAGAATTCTCTACATGCAATTTTTGTATCATTTTTGTCAAAAAGGGGAATTTAGAAATTACATTCAGCTCTCTGAATCAAAACAAAAAGGGTCCAAATTTTTTAGTATCAGTTGTCAAAAATTATCTGAAATAAAAGTGTGTTTGTTGAGCCAAAAAGTTTGGTGAGGATTCAGGATGTAAAAGGAAGAGAAACAGAGTATGTAACAAGTCCCCTCACACTCTGCTGCAGCAGGGAGCTAACTAGCCAGATCTCCTATACACCCCAATCCTTTGGTAATTACATATTAACATTTAACTATTAATCACTGACCCAAGTGTGTTCTCCAACAAGACTCTGAGCATTCACAGCAGGATTGCTCCCATCCAATGTCACTTGCTGAAGGTCTTACAACTTAGTTACTTGAAGCCACTTCCTTAATACTTATGTTGCTTTTAAAATAAATTTGGTGTCAGCGATGTTAAAACAGATGCAGGTTTTTCTAGTGGACATAAAGTCATTCTAGCAGGTAATAAAAGTACTTACTTGTCTGTAGAGACGTTCCCAGTAATCCTGTGTCATCAGACGGAATAAAGACAGGAAGGCCCAGCCAAAATGATCAAAACTTGTATAACCAAAGTCAGGATTCTTCCCAACATTCAGGCAGCTATAGTTTTCTGGGCACTCGTTGCTAACCACAAAAGAAATGTTAAACAGTATTTACTTGCAGTATTAGATTGTGCCTGAAAGCATCTGGTATACACCATCAGATACAGATTTGTTCAGTTTATCTGAGAGTCCATTTTATTATTCCCCAATATTATTCTGCCAGAAGGGCTGACTTAGAACAGACATTTCTTTAGCCAAATAAACTAGACAGAAACTCTAGTTCTGTCCAGTTTCTGAACAGACAGAAACTCTCCACTGATGTATGATAGGTGCAAACAAATACGTTGAGAGGGGAAAACCAAAAAATATATTTCCTTTTTAAATAATTCATCAAGGTGAGGAGAGTTTATTAATATCTCACAACTCTCTACTGTTCTTATTTGAACTTTTATCTGTTCCCCTTGTCCTTTATATCATTCTACATTACCACTATACTACCACAGTTAGTAACAAAGCACATGTATAATTAGCTTGCATCCTAGTACTTTGTTCTTTGTCTAATGTGAAATATCTGGGTTTATAATTAATAACCTCCATTCCACTCTCCTGAAAAATCATCACCACTCCTTTAGGCCAAAAATAAAGCCACAGTACATCTGGAGGTAAAAATAAGAAAGTACCAAAACTGTTTTGTTCACTTACTTAGGATTTGAACTGAACCCACAGAGCAGTATTTCAGAAGATTTATTCATTCTGTAGCAGATATCTAATAAAAAAAAAAAAAAAAAAGGAATCATAAATTCAGCAGCTGTCAGTTCCTACAGTACTCTGACAGTAAACCATACATTACTGCACTTTAAAATCCACTCTGAATGGACCAAATCTCTGTGAAAGACTCCTTTCACAACAAAGGGCATATAGGGCTGTTTCTCAGCAGATCTATCCCTATGGCAATCAAAAAAACCCAAAAGTCATTAACTGCACAACTCACAATGTAAAATTGTATTGGATCTCTGGTAAAAATAAGCATCTCTGTGAGAAGCAGGCAAAAACCCTGAATGATACAAATTAAGTGATGGGAAAAAAAATCATTCTCTGTGTAGTACCCCTAAAATTAGGATCCCCGTGCAATGTACATAGGTAAAGAAGAAAATGCTTATAGAAAAGTCCATCTTTTCTATCCCACAGACTGCTAATCTTCCTCCAAATCTAAGATTAATCTCACATTCAGTTGTCCCAGAGATTTCTCATTACTACTTGTGTGAATGGAAGGATATACTGTCTTATGAAAAATACATACAACTATATTTTAACATTTCTGTGAAAAAAACAAGACACACATTGGAAGATACACAGATTATAAAAAGGGAAAAAAGAATAAAATTTACCTTCATCATTTGGTACATATATCTTGGCATCCTTACATAATGTGTCATTGTATGTAGCATTAGTGAGGACACATTTGAATTGTAAGTTGCCCATAAAAAGCTGGAGGCCTATTAGAGCAAATACACTCAAGCAAAAAACAGTCAAGATCAACACATCAGTAAGTTTCTTAACAGATTCAATAAGTGAATTTACGATGACTTTCAGACCTAGAAAAACAAGATTCAATAATATACAAAATAAGAAGAGGAATACAGTAGCTTTCCCACATAGCAATATACAACAGTTTCAAGCATGTTAAAAACAATCAGTGTAAAGGGTTTTTAATGTTTTGTAACTTTTTGTAACTTTAAATTAATAAATGAGGTAAAATAAAGCATAGGAATGAGTAAAGTATTTTTACATAAATTTCCTAATCATAACTTTATTTGGCTGTTACTTCCTCCTAACACTAATTTTTCTGACTTTTAAATTCTAAATTAAGATGGCATTTAAGCAAGCTTACAAACTTTAATGAACATGGACCAATTTCTGTGCTTGATGAACGTTAAACAAGTACTTCACATCGTGCCAAATACACATTACAGTAAAGGATAGCTTCTACTGACCTCAGGGAATTCGTTCTTAGAAGATAATGCCTTACATATGTCACCAGTTTAAAAGCAAAAGAACATCTATGACACTGGGAGGGGAACAAATACATGTTGGGGGCCGCCCAGCTGGAAGGCAGCCTGGGCAGAAAAGGACCTAGGGGTCCTGGTGGACACCAAGTCGAACACGAGCCAGCAGTGTGCCCTTGCCACAAAGAATGGTGTCCTGGGCTGCATTAGGCAAAGCACCGAGGGACGTGACCATTCCCCTCTGCTCAGTACTGGAGAAATCACCATCTGGAGTACTGGCTCCAGTTCTGGGCTCTCCAGTACAAGACATACACATACTGGAGAAAGTCCAGCAAAGGGCCATAAGGACAAGGAAGGGACTGGAGCATGTCTCCCATAAGGAAAGGCTGAGAGAACTGGGACTGTTCAGCCTGGAGAAGAGAAGGCTCAGGGGTATCTCATCAACGATATAAGTCTCTGAAGGGAGGGTGCAAAGCAGATGGAGTCAGGCTCATTTCAGTGATGCCCAACGACAGGACCAGAAGCCGTGGACACAAACTGAAACCCAGGTGGTTCCCTCTGAACATCAGGAAACACTTTTCTACTGTGAGGGTAATTAACTGAGCACTGGCGCAGGTTGTCCAGGAGGTTGTGGAATCTCAGTTCTTGGAGATATTCCAAAGGTGTCCGGACATGGTCCTGGGCAACCAGCTCTCACTGGCCCTGCCTGAGCTCAGGAGCTGGACCAGATGATCTCCAAAGGTCCCTTCTAATCTCAGCCATTCTATGACTCCATGAAATTGGGTTATAAGTAAACTGAAGACCAGTATTTTGGCAGAACAACTGAATTTGAAATATGACACAGGCAGAGTGTGATATCCAGGATTTTTCTAGAAGTCTTACACAAGAAAAATGTAAAATTACATTTAATCTCTGTTCTCCATGGTGAATATAAAAACTCTTGATGGGTGGCTTTGACATTTAAAAAATAAACAATTTCTATGTTTAATTTTCATTATAATTCCATAGCAAAATCAAAAATATGTTTGTAATTACACAGAAATTAAAAAGTTAGTATGTATATTATGACAATGGGATATATAGTCATTTATTCGTTTGAAAATGGGGTTTTGCTGTTAGGCTTTGAAATCCATATGTTGGTATCCTAATTAGTGGAACAACTTACAAAAATATCAGACAGCATATGCAAAATACTCTTGAAAGTGTTATGCTCTATCAAGATAGTGGCTATGGTCGGTACAAAAACAAAGGAAAATGAAATACTGTGAAGTTAGCATTCTGGGAAATAAACCATAGAAGTTTAAGCTAATGAAGTAGAACATGAACCAGAAATATGGTGGTATAGCCACATTATGTTAAGACAACATATTGAATAGGGCATGCTGCTCAGGAGAGACAAAAGTAAAAAGACAAAGGCACTGGGCTAAGTAAAACAGAACATTAGTGACGTGAGAAAAAAAGTAGAAAATAAAAAAAAATTTGCCTGTGTCAAAATCATTTTTGGCAAAGATTATAAAAATATTTTCTTAGGATGCTGCTGCAGGCTGCAAAACAGTCACACCTTGGGGTCCAGTTAACAGTCACAAAAAGTGACCAGGAAACTGAAGACAAGAACAGGGGAGGAATTAGAAATAGAAAACAGCTGGAGCAGAGGGAAAGTTAGTAAGACATGTTGTTCCTTACCTGGTATTACTGAAATAGCTTTTAAAGTCCTGAGTACTCTGAAAGTTCGAAGACCTGAAACTTTACTTTGAGTATACATAGTAGCATACCTATAAAAACATAAAATAAAATATACCTATAAAAAAATAAAATGATTGACAAAGATCTAGCTTTTCAGAGCATATGTATATTGAGCACATAGTAATGAATAAGTTACAGAAAATAAATAAGTTAAATATGTCCCAAGGTAGATGTCTAGAGTTGGAACATAAGCCCATTTCTAGGTATTAGTATAAAATAATGAGACTTTTGAACAGTGCCTCTGAAAAGAAACACAGCAAAGCTTTACTTAGTGTGGATTTGGATGTTTAACTTTTAAAGTGTTTATCCATCAAAATGTCAAATAAATATAAAATCTTCAGTGTCATACTCACACCCTCATGTAACGAGGCTAATCTGTTTTAAACACTGCATGAAAGTGTATGTTGCAGCTATCTCAAAACTACAGAATATATACTTTAGAAGGGGGTTGAGCAAAACTAAGATTGTTGAATTGGTAGGCTGGATTGGATTTGTTGAGTCTGAAGAAGAGCAGGCATCTTACTGCTTGCTGTCTGTAGCTGCCCAGTGTGGGGGCTCAGAGAAGGTGCAGCCAGGCTGTTCTTGGAAGCTCACCATGAAAGGATGAGAGGTAGCAGGCATAAACTGCTACACGAGACATTTCAATTAGAAATTTGGAAGGAAAAAAACCCCACAATGTGGTTGGAGCGGGTTGCTCAGAGAAACTGTTGAATCTCCATGCTTAGAAAAGCTCAGAATTTACCTGGATGAGGTCCTCAGCAACCTCGTCTAAATTAGTCCTGCTTTTAACATGGATGTGGACCCCATGATCTCCAGAGGTCTCTTCCAATTTAAATCTCTCTACATTTCTAATAAATTAAAACAAGACAACTGAACAGTATTCAGAAATGCTAAATGACAGATTTCCTTTGAAAGCTCTGAGACTGGGCATGAGTGAATCTGTTCACTGCTTCAAGCAAGACTGTTTTGCTTTCAAGATGAACATTCTGTACTTGAGATGCAAAGTCTGACTTGGTTTCTTCCTCATTTCTTGTCCACCTAGCTACTTGGCTTTGATAGGAATTTAGAATTGACCACAGTGGTGATCCATCTGGTCTATTACTGTGTCTTCAAGAATGACCTAGAACAGAGGCTTACAGGAGAGTTTAGAATCAAGGCAGTGATGCTTCGCAGGATTAATTCTTCCAGCAAATTTATAGCTCAGGGACTTCTTGAATAAGAGTATCTTTGTGTTAAAAATAACCTTAGATGTGTTTTCATCCAGGTTTTTGTCCAGAAGCCTTCTGAATGCAACTAAGTTGTTTGCATGCACAGTCTCCTACGGAAATATGCCTACACATAGTGTGAAAAACTACTCCCTCTTTTTTATTGCCATCTGAAAATTTCATTTGGTGCCTTCAGCTCTTGTGGTAAGATAAAAAAAAAAGTTATTTATTATCTTTTTGGCTCTGTGCCACTGAATTCAACCATGTTCCTGCTCTGTATTTTTTTCATGAGGGTTCTACTCTATTTTCTTATTATGTGGAACACAAGTTATACATCTTTTCTGCATCTTTTTTAATTGTCATTTTTTGAGATGTCAGGAGTAAAACTGTGTGTAGTCCTGAAGAAAAATACAGGCCACAGAGTGAAATAACTATGTGTTCGGCTTTTTTATTTTTTACCCATAATGTCCTCATTTTCTATTTCCTTCTCTGACCATGATTGCACACTGGAGTGGTGTTTTCACAAGATTGTTTATTTTAACTCCAGCATCATCTTCCCAACAAAAGAAAGCTATTTCAGAGCCCATAACTGTGTGTGTAAAGCTAGGTCTGTTTTTCCTTGAGCATTACTTTACATCCTTGGGATTTTGTCTGTTATTTATCACCATCTCATTCAACACTTTGTGACCCACTTTGGATCCTTCTCAAATGAGTTTCATCTGATCCAGAGTACAACTAAGACAATATAAAAAGGCATATTTTGTTTTGGCTGTACACACAATTGTCTCTTAAAAAAATATAAATAGAGAACAATCACATAGTTCTAAGATGACCTTTGCATTTAGGTCTTGCTTTAAGGCGTATGACTATTTTTCTCTTTGAACATGTGCAAAGGTGACTCAGCTACAGTAACTCTTAAGCAGGTAGGATGACAACCACTCTAAAGAACTTCAGCAATATCAAATAGCATTTTATCTGCATGTTTGTCTCCTGAATGTAAAAGAACAACTGAGTTTTACTTACATTACAATAATAGCAACAAAATCCAAGCAGTTCCATGGATCTCGAAGAAAGGTAAACTCATTCCAAACAAATCCTCTTGCTAATATTTTTATCAGTATTTCACCAGTATATATGGCAGTAAAAAGATGTCTGAGAAAGAAAGTGTATATTAAAGTTATGGATATAAAAATATTAATCAGACTGAGACACGTTCAGGCATGCTTTTACCTTTTCCACAATTTAATCACTGGACGGAGATTAAAGTAGAAAATGTGAAGTAAAATAGGACAGGTTACATTGCTTTCAGAAACATCATGAGTATAAGAAGATGCTTTCCTGAACTTTAATAAGATTTCCATGTAATACTATAATCACAAATGTTCACATAAGCATACCATACTATTTCTGGATGAAGGATAGCTCACATTTTGTTATGAAAAAAAATTAGGACTGTGTTTATGCTTTAAAGCAGGCTGGAAAATTTCAAAACCTCAATGTTTTGGCAGAACGATAACAACAAAGCCTTATCTTAGCCTGTAAATTTTGCACATCTTATACATTTATTCTGACAAATACTCTATAACTGAAAGAAATTCTACATAAAATTCAGCTATCATTATCACCATCTTAGCCCAAAATAAGAGGAACTAAAATCATAAAACCTTTGAGGCTCCAGGCACATTTTCAAGATTTAATTCTAGAACATGAACTGAAGTTACACTGGATACAGTGCACTATTATGACAGGTAACAAGACTTCATAAATAGGTGGCTTCCTAATGTGAACAACTGAAATAGGGCTATCTCCAAAAAACAGTAATAAAGAATGGAAGGAGTATTTATCCCTTTATACCTTCTATATGAGCTGGCCATACTATACGTTCAGGTTATTGCCTTAGAATGAGAAATAAATATTTAAACTAGAGTCCTGCTGCACAGTCTCTCTAAAAGGCTTAATCCTTAAAAGGAAAAATGGGGCAACCTTCTATGTTACACCAGATGGCAAAATTAGCCAACGCAGAGAAAAGGGCAGATGGTGTTAGCTGTTAAGAAAAGGCACTGAAGCTCCACAGAAGAATGTGTGATAGAATAATCCTAAATCTTCACCAGAGGTCTGGCTAGGAATTTTCAAGACCCAGAATTAGACCACACATTATTTAGATTTTTCAGCCCAGCGTGTTAGTAGCCTTAGACAAAGAGTGAACAATGACAACTGAGATACTTACTCAACCCAGCTGAGTGCTTCTGGAAGCTTATTTACAGCTATGGAAACACAATTAAGTATCACAGTACATGTAATAAAGCAAAAAAACCATGTGAATAATAAGTTAAGGAAAAATCGCTGTATTAAGAAACAAAGAACTTCAGAAAATTTGCTGGTTTACACACAAAACCCCCTAAAGATATTCAAATAATTACTTTGGGTTTGAATATGCTCAGAACTTCTCATGTGTTTTCCAAAGAAAGTGATGTCAGATCAAACTTCTGCTCAGCTAAGTGAACTTCATGATTTAAAAATAACAATGAATTATCTGCATTTGGAGATCATTTTCGAAGTCAGGACATTAGTGAGACATAATATATTTCACAGAAGAGATGAGGAACATAAAGATAACTGAAAAAAATCTGAGTACTCTCCTGTCTACTATTATTTGAAACTTCAGAAACCTCAGTTTCTTCCTAGCAAGAGCACAGAATAAAAACAAATGGGCCACAACCCCATAATACCTAGAGTTTTAAAACTGGATGAAAAAGTTTAATCATCAATTACCAGTGTTCTTTGACACTGGGAGTTCATATATGTTTACAAGGAAAACCTATGCTGTGCCCTAAGTTCAGAAAGCTTTCTCATTTTATGTGGCAGATGAACAAAACATACATAAGAAAAAACATCCTTTCATGGAAGTTCACTTATCACCTAAAAAATGTGGTGGCTTTTTCTTAAAACAAACATCGGCCTTAAATTCAGGGTTTATGTGAAACTACGCAACAGCAAATCTAGCAATTTCTAATAGCATCAATATGCATTCAAGTCAGCCATAAGTTCCCATAAAAGGACCTATTTCTACAAATTAGTAATTCCAGATGAAAACAGATGTTTGCCAGAAAGAGCAGAAACTACTCAGCATATGGTTTTGCACCTGCGATCCTCCACATTTTTACATTCTACAAACCATGTTTATATTTTTGCAAAAATATAAAAAATGGGAGCTTCTCAGAAGCTTCTATACTTGAGTGCGAAATATATTTCTTACGATAACACTAGACTCTTTCAGCAAAGCACTGCCGTAAATCACATCCTTCATATTTTAATAACTAGGGATTCACTGTTTTGATTGTGGGTTTTTTGTTGTTGGTTTTGGTGTTTGTTTGTTTGGTTTTTTATTTAAGCTTGTCATCACAGTGGAGATTTAGAAAAACTTCTGGAAAAGGGCTAAAATAACATACTGTAGCTACAAATGTTATTTTGTAACAGGATCTGCAAATCTGACTTTAAATATAAGCTTTTTTTGGCATTTTTACTTGTACCAACACCACGTAAATAACTGTTGTAAAACAATATTCCATATAACTTTTTAAAAATCTATCACAGCCACATGAGCTTCCATTTACATTAATATGGAGAGAAGAACAGAACAATAGAAAATGGAACAGTGTATTTTAAAACTGAAATAAGGGAAACCAACAAAAGGATATGAATGGGTCATAATTTTAATTGCTGCTTTTCTGAGTGGATTAAAAGGACCAACTATACACAAGGCAGGTGTCGCAGTAAACCGGAAAATTGTCCTCCTTTTATTTATCACCATAAAAGTCTATAAAAGAAAGATTCATGGTATATGAAATATTTCAATGGAACAAAATTTTCCCCCAAAATTAAATGTTTAGGTTTTCAAATCTGCAGATAGAACTGTATCTAACTGCAATTATGAGTAAAGCTTTCCAGTATTCATACCTGGAGCTATGACTTGATAATCCTACATTTTCAAAGAAAGACAGCAGCTATACAAAAGTTCATTATTGCCTATGAAGAAGAAGCAGTAATGAGAATGAATTTGAAGAGCAAGTGATCATATTCACTTGGACAAAGTAATTAAAGGATACTATTCTAAGACTGCAACAATGGTGTTAATCATACTCAGAAGAACCTTACTCGTGGATAGTTTTATAGGCTACAAAAGATTATTTACAAAATATGTATTGTGTATGACTGCCAGAATCCAGTCCTGTCAAAGCAAAAATTTTAATTTTGAAATATCTCTAAGTTATCAAGTAAAACTATAAATTCCCTCTAAAGCACCTTAAGGTCCATGCAGCTCAGTACTTTTACCACAAGAAGTGAAAATGAAATCTTTTATGCCAAAACCATGGCTCACCAACTTTTATGTAAATTTCTTCAACTGATTCAACCTTAGTTTCTCTTCATAAAGAATATCACTTTGATTACTTTGAGGGAAAAAAAAATAATCTGGAAGAACAAAGCTTTCTGCATGTTCTCTGATTATTATATACCAGTGACTTGCTTGTATATATAAAAGACAGTAACATAGGACTGGGTGGAACTTTCTGCTCCTCAGGTAAAGTCCGCCTCAATAGTAGAGCAATCATACGGTAGATATTTAATTCAAAAGAGATTCCTAGAGCATCTACTTTACACACTCCTATAGGCAACAACACAAAACACTTTGCAATAGCATTGATATGTGCAATATAAATATGGTACAATAAACAAAGCTGATGAGATATAAAATAACAGAAAATTAATTTACTATAATGAAAATATATGTTTTTGCTACTCAGAGTACTGGAAATACCTCAAGTATGTCTCTCCTAAATTGTATAATATTTGTAATTTGGCAAAAGCATCTGTAGTGAGTCAGCAATTCCAGCATGATGTACTGTTTGACAGGCACTGTCCATACAACAGTGAGTTCTACCCCACTGACATCAGAGAAACATAGTATCAGTTATCCCAGAATATATTTCCTATCAAAGTGTATCTATCAGGTGTAGCATGTTTTCATAACTAATTCTGATTGCTAACTGGAACTTGAAATACCTTTTCATTACATAACATGGAGCATACCTTAGCACTCCTGCCCCAAAATATACTAGTAATGTTCAAAGATCTGCCTACAGATCAACCAACCAGCATCTCCAGAATAGAGGTTTTACTATCTCTTAAGAGGTCAGCAGAAAAAAATAAATTGAAAAATGCTTTTGAAAGTTTTAACCTTGTGATCACTGTAGTATGGATCAAAATCTTCCAGGGGTTCCCCAATGAGTTCCACAGGAAGATCCCCATACAGAGATGGAAGTTTTTTGTAGGTTTTCAGATCAAGCTGAGGAGTAAGTTTATCTTCAGCTCCTTGGACCTTATTCTCCTGGTTATCTTTTCCTTGCTCCTCTTTCTTCTTAGCAATTCTTTCCTCGATTGCTTTCAATGACTCAGGGGTGAAGCGTCGAAAGCTGTTAGTTTCTGATGGCCAAAACATGGGATCCATTTTTCCTTCTGTACGTTTGTTTCCAGTGCTAGAAGTAACTTAAAAGAGAAAGCTAACGACAATTAGAAAGTAACAGAAATAATACACAACTTAAACCTAATATCCATTAGACAGATTCTTTTCTCCTTCTGTGAAACCCTGTATGAAAATAGAACAGAATAGAATAGAACAGGACTATTTCAGTTGAAAGGGACCAACAATGATCATCCAGTCCAACTGAGGACTCATGAGGCTTTTTTCTAATTTTGTTGAGTAGCAAACTGAGAATGTGCCCACAACTAAGTCTCTACTATATGTGGTTTGATGAAAGAATATTTGCATTATTAAGTAACAAACTGTATTATGAAATTTATAAACCGAGGCCAAAGCCAAGATGCAGTGTCTGGGAAGCATCTGAGTTTCAAATATAACTCCAGATTTCCTAAAGTTTTTATAAGACAACTGCTGAAATTAACTTACCTTGACACAACTTATCACAATGCCACACATATATGACACATCACACTACAAAGCATAGCATGTTGCTTGATATTATTTCACAAACTTTGCTGGCAATGAGTCCTGAATCCTTTCGCACCAAGACTTGTTATTTAACAACCATTTATTACACAGTTCTCAAAAAATTACAGTAACATCAGTGACGGATCTGGGATGGCTGCTATTAATTCTGCTTGCAAGCCACCCTCCTGTTCTATGCACTCAGAAAAGCACTTCCTCAGAACACACTTTATTAGGAGATTATTTGACCACCCACCAACCCTCACGAAGCTCCATACCCACTGACTGTTATGCAGAATTTAAACAATCTAAAGATGCCATAAAGGACTACTATAAACCAAAGAATCAAGTAAATCTGGGATTGCCCTCCTCACACCTGCATGCCAATAGGAAGATGAGTCTCTCCTAGAATTTTGCAGGTGCCTTAACACTTTGTGGCTCTGCACCAGTGTTTGTGATTTCTGGAGATCTTGTTGTTTACTCTTAACTACTCTTTTCCACACACCACAGGAAACACTTAATTTCTATTAACTACTCGGATTTTGATCCAAGTCATTGACTTGTTTATTCATGCTGACAGGTGTGGATCAATTCTGCCTCCCATACCATCCTGGGAAAAGGTAAACGTGATGAAGCAAAATCACCTTCTCACATATTCACAAATACTGCAGTTCTTCTGGGTAGTAGCAGATTACCTTCAAGAATTTATTTTCAACTATTCTCCTCGAGCTGAAATCACTGACAAAGGGGAAGGGTGGCAAGGTAATGAGAAGCAGTGAAGATTTAAGCAAATCCCTGTGAGTATTCAGTTACTGATGACTTCTGGCCCGAATTCACTACGTTACTTGTAGGTAACAGTAATTTATTTACATGACTGCAGTTCTCATCCACAAAAGATGAAGAAAATTTTGACCCATTACAGGATGACTTGTCCTTTGTGACTCATGTCAAAACCAATTGCTCCCCTCTAATAAACACTTCTGGTCACCAATGAATCTTTAAAATACTCTGCATTTTTGATTGCCTGAGGTCCAGCTGTGCTACCTCAGTTTTGTGAGCTCACATGTGGACCATGCTAGAGAATCAATATTCTCATGTAATTACAGCTCTCTTCTATAAATGCATAGATATATTTCTTTAAAAAAAACATGCAACTGCCTGAAGCCAGAATAAGTGTGCAATGATTTTGTTTCAGTTTAGGGGATTTAGGGTTTTTTTTCCTTCTTCTGGGACTTTACAAGCCAGTTCAGATCTGATCAGGGAGCACAACTCAGAGATCAAAATTTACCATGATAACAAATTGGAAGTATATAATCAAAGAACTGTTACTTTGTGAAAGCACACAGACTCATTTCCAATTGAAATCTCAAAAGATAAAATGAAAATCAACATTCTCTGGGG
>JAVJGJ010000047.1:56434206-56446857 GCA_035590215.1 Microhierax caerulescens | reverse complement strand
TCAAAAGATAAAATGAAAATCAACATTCTCTTCCCCCCCCCCCCCCTTAATAATTCTAAGATTACTTTTATCTTCAAAATACATTTAAGGACAACAGAGAGACCAAGCTTTTAGGTAACTACATCGACTAATAAATGAAGCAAAGAAAATGGTTTTAGTAAATATAAACATTTTAGTGTCAAGGATTTGGAAGCTGAATTTTGAAGCTGATCTGTCAAAAGTGGTGATGAAGAGCAAATAACCGTTACAAATTCCCTTCAGCAGCAGTGACTAAGTCATAATTGGACATTCATGGACAACATGAAAGGATTTCTTCAGAAGACCTGTACCACAATGTACTTGTGCTCGCATGGAACACCAGACTTTCTGGCCTTTCATCAACTGTCATGTATTTACTTACAGATGGTGACTGAAGTTAGAAAATGGAAGCTAAGAAGATGTGAAAAAAATCGGACTGAAATCCTTGTGATACAGATGACTGTAAATTTTTGAAAACAGAGTGACTACTCCAAATTCCTGAAACTCATCTAAACTCAGCCTCCTCATCATATGCTGCTAAAGTAGCTGGATTTTTAAGTCAAGACATTGAGGTAAAGTATTACCCTTAGAAATAATTTCAGTCTTTGGATTGGATAGAAAAGTCTCCCTAGTAAATCATTCTGGGAGGGAAGCTACAGAACAAATCTCAGAGGTAAGCTAAGGTACTACTGAATGGGCTTTCTTCTAGAACCTGGGAGAAAAAACTTGGGTGTGTATATACAAGTTAGTGTGGGAAAATTGGAACAATATACTACCTAAAGCACACTGCTGAAGGCAAATACAAGGGCAGAGTCCAGATCTGTTAATTTCCATTACAGCATATGTAAGAAATTTGCATTTAAATTAAAAATTGCAAACCCTATGACAAGTTTTGGTATCTCTGGTCCTATAGTAGAGAACAGTCCATCAGTAACATACAAAAAGCACTGGCGTGACCTTCAGTTACTAAAGGACCACTCTCTATAGGATCAGGGATAAAAAATATGTCCTCAAATTAATCTTTTTTTTAAAAAATGAAAGTTGAAATTACTTATTTTTCTCATCTTGCAATTAAATGCATACAGTATATATAGCCAGCCATGGTTTTAGGTTAGTCTAACTGGCTTAAGGCTGACTTGGGGTACTGTGAAAATGACACAGATTTTTTTTCTGTCAAAACCCAAGGAATTCCAGATGTACAATGAAATGTACTGAACAAATGATCTGCAAAGTATTAGAAAAGGATGGCAAGTCATTAAATGAAATGGACACATGGGCACTACTAATATACGATTATCTAAAAAAAAATTCTTAAGATGGAAGCTGTCCTTTAGGACAATTTTTCTAGAACAGCAAAGTACTGCCAAAAAATGAGTCTATTAACACAATGTTTCACTGACACAAATTACAAAACGCTCACTGTGGTAACGACTAATCACTAGAGATGATAACTAACAGATTTAGGCTTTTAGAATGAAAACCAACTACAAATTCAAGGCCTATATGCAACTCTTCAATATGGTTCCATTTATCTGAATTTCAGAACTCCTTTCAGCTCCCTCAAAGCATATAGAGCTCCTTTTATATGCAGCAAAGTAATACAATCAAACTATTGACTGTAAGATACTCAATGGTGCTGAAGAGAGGAATTTAAACTAATACGCTCAGTAAAACACTATCAAAGTCAGCAAGAGGCATTTTCTGAAGAAAAAGTTTTCCAACTATAACTAGTAGGAACTTATGTAGAAAAATGTCCTTATCTGTGTTTCAATCTAGTTCTAGAATGTATTATAACCAGTTCTGAGTCTCAAATTACTTCTATCTGTTCCCTTGTCAATACCCACCCATTGAGTATTTCCTGTGAGGACCTGGATCTGAAAAATTAAAGGATAAACTATCTGTTTAGTTTGGCTTTAGTATGTGTTTAGTACATTCTTTCACATAGGAATAAAGAATAAAAACATGTCCCTGTGGTAGGATTTTGTTTGAAAGCTGAAAATCAAATAATTATCTGCTTAACATAGGTCAAGAAGTATCTTAAAATGAATAAATAAATAAATAAGAAGAATAAACCATGTAGCAATACATACCATGAGATTCACCACCACAGGACTGGAATTGTTAAAATCTGCTCTAGTTAGAGCCCTGTTGCTTTTCCAGTACCGATCCACAGTATTTCCAAAAAAAGCTTGTTTTGACCAATCTGTGTATTTGCCAAAACTCATTTTAAGTGGGCATTTGTAAAAGCAAATTTTAACCGATCTCATACACAGTTCAGACCATGATAATAACAAAACAGCCAGAACCAGATATGTCCAAGTAGTTTGTAATGGAATACTTAACCACACTTAGCACATTCACTTTTGGTTCATGGAACAAGATGACCTTTTCAGCTACATCAACAAAATCAGTAGCCTTATTAGTACCTTAAAAATATACAAATTTATATTAACACTTAGGCCAGACATACAGAAACAGAAAGATATTATGGATGGACACAGCCTGTAGATAAAGACATCTTCATTGAGGTCCTGCATGTGAACAAGGTATCCTAACTCCCATTACAGTCAACAAATATCTAGTGGTATGTATAGTCAATCAAGGCTGTAGAGATATTCAAATGACCAAAAGCAGACAGCTATTTTAAAATCATCTAAAACTCCAGTAACAACATTAACTAAACCTCCAATGACTCTAATGGGAGTTTAAACACTTAGATCACAGACAAAGCACTGAATTTAGACACCTAAATATAGTTATCAATCTTGCACTGAATCATTCCATCGCTGCCAAAACTTTCCTTGCCGTTAAACAAAGACCTCTAATATACTCTGGAGTCACCTTCCTATATGACCCACAAGAGCAGAACTGGATGTCAGGAAAACCGATAGTCTGCATTAGCTTTGTACCATTTCAAACTTTACATTCAGTCAGTTCACCATATACAACAAGAAACAGTGATCTGAAAATTTTAAATAAGCACCTCCAAGTTCATCATCACCATGGATGCACTAGACATGTATACTGTAATGAATGCCCATTATTAAAAATAATAACTTACATCCCACAAAAACGTAATTAAAGAAGGAATCAAAACACTATTTATATGTAGCTCAGATATTTTTCTACAAGATGAACCACTCTTCATCTGGAATAAGAAAAACTGAGAAAGCAGCTCACAGCAATACCTTATGAAATAGGCTAGGAATTCTCTCTTTTCTGTGTTGTACAATACCTTGCAGAAGGCTACTGCTTTCATCTGCTTAATTTCAATAAAGAGAAAACACTTCCGCTCTCTGATCACCATTTTCTTCTATTTAACTACCAAGAATTAGTAAGAGATTTAACAGATTTTAGTATTTAGGTAAAATCAAGCTTGAATATTGTATTGGACTACTGCTGTTTCTAAAGTACATGGACATTTTTTCAATTTAGCACTTTGTCCCCCACTCTCTGCTTCCCACGCGGCCCCCTGCCCCAACAAAAACTTTTTGACAAGTATCTAGCAGTGTGTGTGATGGGGGTGTTTTATTTTGTTTTGGTTTATTTAACAGATGTAATATATAAAGTTATTCACCATAACAATATAATATAATAAAATGTATTCACTGATTACCTAGAAAATCAGAGATGTATGTAACAGGCTAGACAGTGCCTTACTTAAACACCCTGAAAAAAACCACTCACCAGCAATTTTGTGTGATAAGCATTTAGATTTGTGTAAGTAAAGAAATTCCACTTACATCAAGACTTAGTATAACTCTGATTAGATAGTATTGAAGCAAATTTGAGAACTACTGTGCATAAGCCGATATAACAAAACAAGGCAAAAAGTAGTCAGTAATTTATATGAGAAATATATTAATGTTTATTAAAATGTTAAACTGCCACATGTAAACTATAGGGAGAACTAAATGTTTACAGCAATATAGTAGTTCTACATTAAATATACATTTTCTTATGTACATGCTACCTGTACCTAAAATAAAACCACATCTAAGACTTAAAAATGTGCACATTTTTAATATCTATATATACATGCATGCACTTGTATACCTATATCCCTGAATATTTTGATCAAACATATATAGATTTAAATTAAGAAAATTAGCAATTGAGATTTCTCATAGTATACAAATATTTAGGAAAACCAAAATACTTACAACATCCCCTTCAAAATAAAAAAGGTTCACACTGATTTCTTAAGCTTGTATTTGCAGAGACAGAAAGTCTTCATTTTCTCACCTTCACCATTCTGCTCAAAAGAACATCCCAGCTACCTCCCATGCAGAAAGTTTTCTTTTGTATTGGGATTTCTGGGGGAGGGCTGGAGGGAGGAGCGTTGTTGCTCTTCTGCCGGCAAGAAATTAAATTTTGTGATCTCATTTGGAACACTGTAAAAAAGGAAAAAGTACATGAGTGATACTTTTGAAGAATAATCACCTAAATATTAATCAACTATTTTCTTTCTGATTAAATTATTGTTACATTTCTTAAAAGCGAAGAGGGTTTCTTTTGTTCAATTGGAAACATATATGTAAAAACATATGAAAGCAAAAGCTTTCACAAAGAAACTTTTACATTTCACTTTGAGATTTTAAACAGATGAACTTTCTGTCATACATTAAATATTGGCACAAAATTTGCCCTTCATTAAAAGCTTTTGGTTTCATTCTTTAATTTCTATTTTTTATTATTCCCAGGCTATGATGTATGTTCTTTACACCTTATAAAGACAAAATCTCAAAATCAAGTATCTTACATAAAAGATCAGATTCCAAAATACATTCAATATCACATTATGCTATAACTTCCATTAAAACACACAAACCTTGTTTGAGAAAAATAAACCCACAACATTTATCCTCACATATGAAATTGGTTATATTTATTTAAATAAAAATATAAAAGTATAAAGCTTGCTAGCAACAGGTATTGGATAGTTACACATACACATTAATGGTAAGCCCTATTGCTATGTACAGTTATTTCTCTTACAGTTACATCACCAGAACCTATTACTGTCTAAATTTTTTTTACTCTTTATTAGGTAGATTCCAAATCCTTCCTACCATCTTTCCTGATGATAAGAGAGTTACTATGGGTTTTGCTGGAAGAATTCTACTGAAAGAACTATGTTGTCCTTAAAAGCCAGGCAGCCCTAATGCATGCAAACAGAAAAACAATTGTGATCAAACACTTTGCTTGATAGGTATCATCAGCAAAGGAAACAACTTAAAGATGGTTTTAAAAAAATAAATTGCTAAGTGTTCTGTAATGCAAGCAGTAATAAGCCATTTTAAGTTCCAGTGTAAGTTAATTTTCCAGAAAGCAACAGTATGTTCTCAAGACAAGTTCAATTAAGAGAGCAGAATTTTAAAGATCAGTAAAGCATCATTCTGTAATGGCATTATATCTACTATGATCAAAAGTAGCCACATTTATAATGCTGTGCCAGGTAGTATCACTAAATACAAAAAAAAAAGATCCTTACCTGGACTTACTTTTTCTGCTGTATCTTCTTCATCAATCTGTCCCTGTGAAAAACGGAGGAGAGGGAGTAAAGACAGAACTCAAAGTGAAGAGTTGCACTCCTCCTGCCCTTTTTGCACGCTGTAATATCTATAATCAGAAAAGAGGAAGGCATGGAAAACATTTTATCCATAGCTGTTAAAAAAAAAAACCTTAGGACTTGCAATTAAGAGCAAAACATTTAGATAAGTCACTTCTCTTGTGTTACCTATGTAAAATTTACTTTCTTCTATTTAGGAAGGCTGTTTCTTAAAGCAGGGGGTAGGGGGGCAGAAAACTATCTTCATACGAAGAACATTGTTTTCTTCCCAGTTCCATTTGTTATTCCTCAATATAATGAAGAAAAAGAAAAAGGCAAAAAAAAGAAAGCGCTAAAGTTTAACAACAAAAAGATAATGTTCATTATAGAAATGACCAACTCTGTTAATTTAGTCACCATTTTCTTGACCTGGATCTGTCTTCCATTAACTGCAAACTACAGCACCCTTCTTTTTCCTTTTTATTGCCAGAGCACAGGAAAAATATTTTTCTTGGTAGCATTAGTACATCACCATTAGTCTAATGACTAAGAGTGTGCAGATGTCAGGAGCTGAAAAAACAGATTTTTGCATAATTAAATGTATCTTGTGACTGTGTGGTAACTCTAAACACTAGATGCTGCTTTAAATTACTGATCAGATAAATATGGTCATTAAAGACACCAAGGCATTTGACAGTTCATGTACATTGCATGATCCTCAAATTCTATCCAGCTGCCTCATCTTCCATCTACTGAGAAATATTCTGTGGTACAATCTAAGAAATCTCTGTCTCCTACATTCAGTGGGGTAACAGACACAAGTTGTGCCCCCATCTTAGAGGGAGAAGGGTTCATAAAGGTTTCTCTTCCTATTTCTCCCATTTATAGGAATGAGACTATCAAAGTTTCTAACAAAATCAGCACGATTTCGCTTGGTGATTGGGACCTTCCCTCAATAGTTCACTGACCAGGGAATCCCTACTACACGTGAGAAGTCTGAAATTCAGATCACTGGAAACCTAATCCTTCCCACTACATCCCCCTTTAAAATACATCGATATCTTTAAGATACTATGCTTATAATTGGCTAAAATTACAAGATGGACATAAGATACCAGATGGATACAAGAGGGAATGGAACTTAAATTTCAAACAAATAAGTCACTATCATCAACTATGTATCTGTAAATCTAATTCTGAAATTTGTACAGCTTCTCTATGTATTATTCACACACTCATACACAGAAAGTTTGAGTTTAAAAGTGTTTTACAGAGAGAAAACACACATTTATCAAAAAATCAATGGAAATATCAACATCACTTTACTTTCACACTAAAAACATCGAGTAACTTCAACCATCATAAATGGGAAGGAAATTACTCAAGCCTGAGAACAAAATTTCGTATTTGCAACAAAAATCATACTATACATAACTAGATCATGTCATCCACTGATGAAGAATTCTATTGAATTTGATATAAAGTATCTTTTGACTGTTTGAACTTAGGTTAAAATTCTCACAAAGACAAATCACGACTGTTAATTACGAAGCTTACTGCATCTTCTGGTTGTGGTTCACTGCCCAATAGCTGACACTGACTACAAGGGATTCTGAGACAAATGCAGTGATGCCGATGATCCTCCATTAGAACCAGCAAACATAAACCACCGATTCACACAGAAAACCCCACAAAATACAGAAAATTCAACTGTGCACATAACAGCAAATAGGTATGAACACAGACATCAAAATACTCACCTGAAGGCAAAATCTCCATCTCTGGAAAGCAGGGAATGGAAAACATGTCAGATGGAGCACAGATATGATATATTTTAAGTTTCCTTAAAGACAGCAACACCATAGGAATAGAGGATATCTCTTTTGGGCATAATAAAAATAAAGACAAATCATGAGCATGGCACAAAACTGGTATTAACACAAATCGGCTGTTATTTTTGCCTCCCTAGCACATAACATGAAAAAAGTTTTCCAAGTAACTTTAGAGTTAAAAATAAACAGTTTCTCCTCATTAATGCAACTTTCTGAAATTTGGTAAGCCTGCATAAGTGATAGCATGACAGACCAAATTTCTCAATACGAAATCCCAGTTTTTCTACATTAAGAATCTGATTTTCTCTTAAGCCCTCAAATCTGCACACCGCCCTGGAGCAACAGTGCTATACACAAACTACCAGAGCACAAACCACATGGTTCCTTTGCCTCTGCCTGAAACAGATTCATCACTGATCAGTGTCTGGGAAAGTTGTTCTGCTTTTGGTGCAAAGGCCCTTCAGCCAACCTTCTGTGGGACAGCAGCACGGAACCCTCAGACATAAGTGCACACATACAGTCCCCGATGAGCCCTGGCATTTGTCAAGGCACTGGTGCGAAATAAAACAACAAACAAAATGTACTTTCTGTTCTGTGTATAAATCTTGAGTCTTTGGGGGAAATAAGCTTGTGAGTTCAAAAGGAAGCCAAGCTAATCAAAACCATTCTGCTTATGTCTTTCAGGTAAGTATCTTTGAAAAATGTGGTACAGGATAAAAGAGCAAATTCAGCAATGTACTCAATCATTCAGATAAGAAGTGGGGACCTCACCTGATCACATAAGGACTTACAGATGAATGAGAGCTTTAATATTGGATGGCCCTTCAACAAACAAAAGCTGAAGCTGAAACAAATCAAATTTGGACTAAAAAGTGGCACATGTATTTAACAGGATGACAATAACTGAAGCAACTTGTTAACACTTGTGGCCTTTCCAAATACTCAAAATCATTAGTGTTTGGTTACATCAGACCTTTCTTTTCTAATTCCCACTAAGCTCTCTAAATATACCTACATGGTTTGAGAACTGAGAGCAGATTTTCATAGGACAATATTTCTTGGAAACACGTAATTGGAGAAGTAAAACAATTATTAATCCTGATGCTTACAGCTCATAAATGATATTTCCTACAAGTTTATGTAATGGAGGCAGTTCGTTGCTCAGCAATAAAATTTCATACTCTTGGTAATTCAAGCATTTGCATCAGATACACTTGCAAAGAAAATTATTTGCAGAGATTTCTGTTTACTACAGCTGCAACTTCAGAGAATTTGCGAATTTCCCTCCTGCTTGTAACCTAAAGTGGCATACAGGGAGTGGCATGCCTGCAATTTGGAAACACTATAACCTCTAACATATCACATCAAGAGCTACCTCTAAATAATGCATACACATTTATTATGAAGCAAACCCAAATGCATCCTTCATGGGCTGAATTAACTTAGCTGCTAGCCAGAAGCTTCAGGATTCTCCTTAATTTCAAGACCTAGATGAGATTCCAGGAGTATCTTCTAAAATATCATATCCCCAGAACAACGGACAGCCAGCAAAAAGAAAAGTAGTGGGGAAGTACACCTTCTGTGTTACACTTGGAATGCAGAGTAACTAAATATTACATATACAATAAAACCAAAACCAACACAGAGAGAAACTATTATATTATACAAAACATCTAAAGGCATAAGACTGTCACAGAAAAAATGAGGGGCTATGGCTAATAAGTATCTCCAAGATAAACTAAAGGTCTACCCCGATCTCCCTTAAAAAAGAATCTAACAGTGTAAAGTACGTGATGTGTTTATCAAGATAATAATTCATATGATTGCCATTTGCCATTTTTATGCTGCACAGTAAGAAATCACACGGGCATGAAATTTGGTCTTGGGTAAATAGCTAATTGGCTTTACAGAATAACAGGAAATAGCTTTTATGGTAAGTACACATTAAATGCATTGTTACACAAAGTAGCTTTCTGCCTAATGACCTAAGTCTGAAAATTAGCTCAGTGCCTGAAGTTCAAGTTATTCCATCTGTTTCTTCTTAGTATTCTGAAAAACAGTATTAGTACTTTTGAAGCACTTTATATTTCTCAAAGGTAAGATGCTAAGAGCATGCAAAATATTGCTACTACATTTAATCCAAAACCTTTATACACAGGAATCCTAGTGCTTCACTATTCTCACTTCTAAAAAAGGTTTTTCTTGTGTTTCATCTGAATTTCCTGAACTGCAATCTCAGCCTGTTACTTCTTGTTTCACTCATCACAGGCATGAAGGTGAATTTGTTCCACATTTCTTCTTAGTTATTTGAAAACTGCTATCATGCTTTCTTTCATCTTCACCTCTGTAGACAAAATCCACCTGAAATTTACATCAGACTTCATACTTGTCAGACTCTAAATAATTGTTAAGAGTGCATTTCTAAATCCTTTTAACATTTTCTTTGAATGCTGTAACTATCAATCCTCACAAACGAGGAACGGAGGAGCAGGCAGAGGAAGCTGGGAAATTCTACAGTGTTATTGAACCTACTATTACACAAGAAATATCTTTATGCTCTTATTACAATAATTATTCACCTAATGCTTACATTCTGGGCATTTCCATCCTTCTCTCCTTCTCTCAATATCCTGGCTTCACTCCTGAGACCTGATCATTCTCCACCACTTCCTTTTTGGCTCAACAGCTGTTCGCCTAAGCTAGTATTCTCAGAAATTCAAAATTTAGCCAAAGATGATCAGATTTTTATGGAAATTGAAAAATAGTCCCTAGGTTCATATAGACATCATGTTCTTTCTCTTCCAAAACCAAAAGCAAACAGCTAACATTATAAACTGGATCATCTTATCACTTCCCTAAAATGACACAAACATAATGAAAGGCTGAAAGGTTTATGCATGACAAAGAAAATCTTACCTACAATATTTTCTTAATAATATTGTCTGTAGTTTAGGCTTGATAAACATACACACAGAAACCAGAAAATCATTGCTATTATAATACCCATATTTTTAGCAACCTTCACTAAATATCATCTTTGTTGGACTAGGCGATCTCCAGAGATCCCTTCCAACCACAACGATTCTGTGATACAAAAGGATCACTGTGCTTTTTTGCTCCTTAAAGTAAGGAATTGTTGATATGAAAGGTTGAAGAGACCCAGTATTATGTATATGAATAGCAGCAACTATCCACAAAAAGGTCTTTGATGCACAGAAATAAAAGAGGGAAAGCAATTTTAAAATTGCATAATAATGTACAAATCAAAGGTTCGCTTCCCATAAACAAATTCACTTTTAAATCAAATGTAAAAAAGATGATGACTTCCCTGAAAGACACTTTATTAATTTTACTAAATGATTAATCCATTGGTGACTATGGATAATGAAATTATGATTAGGGTTTATGAATGAAATTATGTCATTTTATCAAAGAATAACATGGAAGCAATATAGTAATTACAATATCTTTAAGAGAAAACAAGAAAGTATGCATGAAAATTATTGTGTTATGAAAAGAAGTTGTCAACCTCTTATTGGACTAATGCACACTGAAATGTAGTAAGGCACTTTGCTCAGTATTTACGTATGGAGAAAACTTCATTAACTGCCTCATTCTTCTCCAGTCCAGGAACCAACAAACGTTATGCATGACAGGATCTGAAGCACTTTGACAATTACCATTAGCCTGAAGCTAGTACACAACTAAACCATAAACAAAAAGGCCTTAATTTTCCCTTTAAAAATAAATGACATTTATTAAAGAAGAAACACATTTCACGTTTGTCTTAGGAGATGCCTTAAATCATAGCTTCCCACTGCTGTAACAAGATAAAATAGTAGAAATAGAGCAGTCAAGGAAGGGCTTTGGTGAAGGCATATCTCATTTCAGAATCATACCCTTGACTTGCAGTTCTGATGAGGACACTATGCATTCGGCAGTGCTAGAAAACACAATCTGTAACAAAATCAGCAAAGCTTAAATTAGCCCAATTGGCCCTTACGTCTCATGGTTGCAACCAGCATTGAACAAGAATGTGAATACCTGAATTGTGTCTTTTTTTCCTTATCCATTTACACTTTTTTTTTTCTCTCACAGTGTTTTTTCCCCCACTAATTAACCATTAGCACCTTTACTGTTCTACCCTAATGAAGTAACCAGCATAGGTGTGCCAAGACGAGAGCGCTGTACACGGCTTCACACTGGTCCTCACCCACCACACAGTCAACTGCTGCAGCAGAACAATTACTGCATTTGCTGTTAAAAGGAAGTTGCAGAGAGAAACATCTCTGGGAAACACTATTAAGTTTCAGGCCATTGTATAATCATTTTTAGAAATCCTTTTTCATTAGATAGAATAATACAACGTTGTTCTCTGGGGAAAGCAGCCGAGCCGTTGCCACCTGCTCGGCGGGGCAGCCTGAGACCCGGGCAAGGCAGGGTTGCTTTTAAGCACGTCCCCCACCACAGGCTCATAAAACAACGGTGGCGAACTTGAGCACCCTAAAGGGCACGTGTAAAGCCCCCAGCCCCTCAGAAGCACTGCCTCCAGCACCTCACCTCAGCCTACGAGCTGGGGCTCAGCACCAGCCTTACGGGAACGCCTCAGCCCTTCGCGGAGCCCTCCAGAGGGGCCAAGGGGCCTCACCCCGAGGGTCTGGGGCCTCCCGCGGGACAACACGGCCTCGGGGCACTGCAAGAACACCTGTGAGCTGCAATGCAGACAAGGACAAGGACACAGCCACAGCCCTTTACTGGGAAGCCTACAGGCAAACCCCCTGCTGACATCATGGCGGAGAGCGGGCGCAAAGCGAAGCGCTCGGCCCGCCCCTCCCCTCCTCCGCCCCGCCCACTCCGCCCGTTGCCCTGGCAACGCCCTGGGCTGCGACGGACCCCGCCCCGCCTCGCTGCGCGGGGTCGCAGAGTGAAGGGGGCGGGACTTCCGGGCCGGCTTGCCCTCCTCGGAAATGACATCAGAGTGTCAACATGCAAGATGGCGGCCCATCATCGGCAGAACACGGCAGGGCGGCGGAAAGTGCAGGTGAGGGCGAAGTAGGGCCCGGTGGGGGGTTGCGGTGGGGTGCGGCGGGGCTCCGGCAGGGCCGGACCCTGGCGCGGCCCGGCAGGAGGAGGACAGGCGGCGGCGGCGAGGTGGAGCGCGGCCCGGGAGAGGGGCGGTGGCGGGGGTGGGGTCAGCGGGCGGGGGTGGCGGGGCGCAGCGAAGGGCGCCGGGAGATCGGAAGAGCCCAC
>JAVJGJ010000047.1:56413596-56434106 GCA_035590215.1 Microhierax caerulescens | reverse complement strand
GTCTTCTCAGGGACGCTGCCTCCCGGCCCCGAGGGGCTGTGGCAGCGGCTGCCCTCCGCGGGGGAGGGGGCAGGGGTTGGGGGTTTCTATGGCAACGCGGTCGCCTCCTTCCCTTTCCCAACAGCACTGAGGTGACGGGGAGACACCCCGCGCACCCCGAATGGCGCTGCCCACCGCCGCTAACGCCCGTGGCGGGGCGAGTGGCCGCCCTTGGCCCCGCCGCCCGGGGGGAAGGGGTGCTGCTCCCTGCCGAACGGGGCCGGGTTCCCCAGCCCGGAGGAGGCAGCGCTGAGCCACCCCGCCCGCCTGCCCCTTCCAGCTCCGCTCGGGTTCCTCACGGAAAGGCCGTGGCCTGGGCCGTCTGGTGGGTGCAAACTTTCTCAGCTCACCTGAGACACCGTCACACCTCGTGGTGTGGGGTCGTATGTAGCTGGTTGTAGCCTTGGTGGAGACTGGAATTACTGAAATGCGTATAAAAAGTCAAGAGTCTTTACCAGTAAAAGTCATGCAGTGGTTTTATTATGGTCCTCAAATTTTTGTTCTTCTTTGTGCTACTACCAGCACATTTTTAAAGCTTTCACTATTGAAAAGATTTAATGCTTTATCAATGTGCATAGCTTGCCTACCTCTAGTGGCAAGTGCAAGTTTTGGCTGTATCTATCAAGCGTGAGCAAAAGAAATATTGATTAAGCCTGTAATAGCACTAGGATCCTTCCGAACAGAGGTTGGTTCAGGTTTTGAACCTGTCTTTTGTATTTTATCACACAGAGGAAATGTGCATTTCTTTATAGCTTTTAGTGGGTTTCATGGTTAAGGTAAGCTCTTAATCCGTACTGTATTAAGAATTCCTTTGCCCTACTAAAAAAAACCTCTGACACTCCTTAAAATACAAAGAATCCAAAATTTAATACCCCTTTATTGACTTCATTGACTGTGCCATAAACAAGTTTTTGCAGGTTGCTCTCCTAAGGAGGGGGATTTTATCATAACTAAATTTTTCTTTGATGTAGTCCTGTTTATTTGTGAAGTATCATTTCCCTGACAGCAACATGCATCAAAGAGTATATTGTTTCCTTTTTTACTGCTACATTCCTTTTCCAAACATTGCTTAGCTCAGAAGTTTGTTTTTACAGGTGTTTTTGTGCTGGTTTATGATGTTGGTTTTTTCCACTTTCATTGTGTTACGTGATCTTTGGTTTTGTTTTTTTTTTACTTCATGTACTGCTGCAGTGGTCTGTGTCTCAGCATGTACGTTCTAAGTCTAGGTCTGCAGAGAGCAGCTTGGGTTATAGTATAAGCATATCTAAACCTTGAGTAGAAGCTAGGTATTTTCTTGCACTCATATTATTTCACCTGTTTGGCTAGGGTCTGGATTTTGTTCGTTTATTGGAATTCTAAGTGGCTGTTTTATCTGTCAGCCGCTTATGGAAAGTTAAAACCACTAATGATTGATTTTGCTTCCCAATGGCTGAGCATTTAGGGTGCTGCTACGTGAAGCTTTTGGGGGGTGAAGTGGGTAGAGAAATTTCTCCCAAACCTATGAGGCTAGGGGAAGAAGCTTTTTAAAAAAATACCTCTTGGGCATGTGGAGGACCTTGTTTCCTTACATGGCAGGAGAGCTGACTGAAGTTTATGGAAATCAGAGCTATTATTATCTTGGATGCACCTGTTTTACTGGTAAGGAGAACTATCCAAAATAGTCAGTTTAAGGTGCTTCTGCATATAATTGTATGTTTATAAGGGTTTAATCAGATAGTTGGTTTAGGCCTCAAAATAAATTCCATGCATAAAAAAAGGTAAGAAGTTTAATTATTTAAATGTAAGTCAGGCATTTGAAATGTCCAGTGGCAAGCTGTTGGTGTTTCTTAAGCTTACCTGTGCCCATCTGAAAGCTGCAGTGGTGAGCTTGTCTGTTTTGGGAAGGGAATGGGGATGCAAAGGTGTGTCAGATACTGCTGCGTGGTGAGAAGCATTTGGCCATATGCTGTAGCTTTCAGATATGTTCCTGTGAATTAAGGCAAGATGAAGCCGTTTTTCAGCAGGTGGCTTAAAGTAGCTGCCCTTGAGGGGCTGCGCTGTTATCTGCTCTTCCAGACTTGCTGCCTGGCCAGAATATATTCGCCCCCACACTCAGAACATGGGAATTTTGCCAAAAATGATTTGGATCACCATCTTTCTTACAAAATTACTGAACGGATTTAAACTTTTTTTGTCTTTAAGTCTTGTACAGAATAAGATCTTTTTCCACTAGCTTTTTCATATTTGTGCACTAACACTGCATTATGACAGCAAGTATAAAGTGGTGGAAAAAAAACCCTTTACATTTAGAAAATATTTCAGCTACTGGTTTTGTTAACAGTACCATTTATTAAAAGCACACTAAATTTTGTATGCAGTCGCTTACTAAATTTTTATATCTGTATATTTTTTTTATTTTATAATGAATATGTAATTTTTGTTTATAAATTGTATTTATTTCATACATAATACATAAGCAAATGAATAGATAGTAAGTTGATTCCACTGTAAAAAGATAAAATGAACTTCTTAATGCTTTCCATTGTTTTTATTGTAGGGCCTGGAGCACCTGATAAAAATTCAAATATCAATATTTCTTAATTTAAGCTTATTTTAAGGGATATATCTGCACTATCAAGATACTAAGGCAACATTTTTTTTCTTGGTGGTTGACTGCTGCTTCTCTCACTTTTTTTATGCAATTCATGTCAGATCTCATGGAATCCTTAGAGTGATTTTGAGAAATACCAGTTTTTTAATTGCTCACAATAGTATTTGTGTCTTTGAAATTTTTCTCTACTTACAAACAAGGAATAAGTGCTGTCAGAACTTGGCTGTTCATCGTTTCTTCCACCATGGTGGTGAGGTGGTATTTTTAAAAGCAGATTCTACCCATCTATTAAGACAACGTCTGTTACAAGACATGTAGTGTAACAAGGGTAACAGGATTTCACATCAGCAGATATACTTATTCATGAGGAAAATACATTGTAGATCCTGTAAGAAATTCACTTGGCTTTTGTGCTGAAATGTATCTGTTGACAATAGCTTTATCTCTGGGGTTCTTGGTCATTAAAATTTTTAGTCCTGGTCCACTTAGGGTACTGAATCCCATAAATTCTTTATAATGGGAGTTCACCACCTTGTAATGTTTGTGCACATTGCTGCAATGTGCACAATGCTGCAAGTGAAAGGTTCTTATTCATTATGGGAGTTTATAAAAGCTACAGCAGTATAAATGTAAAAGGCCTTGGTCGTTATTAAAAAATTTAAAATTTAATATCCCACAAATCTTGCCCTTCCCAGACCATCATGGCAATAAAGTGACTATGATCTATATCATAGTCATTATTATCTTTGTGGTTTGCATCCGACTGTGAATCAACACAACCAACAAAACAGTAATGTGCTCAGTCTTCCCTCTTTGAAGTGAGTGCCAGTTGGTGCTTAAAGTCATAACTTCCTTGTGACCTTCAGAGTCTTTTCCAGGCAGAATACAATAACTTAGCTAGAGTGATAAAGATATGTATGCTGTGGGTCCGAGTTTAATTTGATCACAGCAATTTATTCTCAGCCAAAAGCCTGTTGCTTTTGCATTGTATGTGTACACACATACTTGAATATATACTTTGTATTTTTATATTTGTTTGTATAGTTACTATATTTACTAATAGTTCTTACATTACTGTGATCAGTGACACTCAAATATAAAAAAACCCAAGGAAACAAAAACATTTTCTCCCCCAAAATAAGATCATCATGGAGGGCCACATGTGGATTATCAGCAATCTTCTGTTCATTTTAGTGAAATACTTGGTTTAGTGAACTTGCCTGCTGTCCACCACTCATACACGAGTGTCAGGTCTTTTAAATTAAGTTGCTGTTGCTTTTATTGGTCCATTTTAAGTTCCCTGTGTTGAGAGGCATTTCAACGCCCTTTCAACAGATTTTGTGGAACCCTTCATTTGTCCCTCTGTGTTAATATATATTTAATGTATTTGAATACAAGCCTGGATGCTTCTGGTGTTACACCTCTCTTTCTAAAAGATGTGGTGTACAGCAAATGTCTTGTGAGGTTGTTTTTTAGTTCAGCCACATATTCTGAGTGTCTTGTTCTGGTTTTTTAATATTTATTTATTTCAGTCTCAATGGCTGGTTTGCAAGAGTGGACCACTTAAAGGTTTTTTGTTTGGATGAGAAAATACATGTATTAAATATTTACAATGTAAGAAACTGACAGTTACTAGGAAATCATTAGGCCTCCAATAAGAGTTGGAGAGTCTGCTTTTGTGCCATAGTCTTAATTTTCAGTTCATATTCTCTTCATGAAAAGTGGTTTGTCTTTTCCTTACCTAGCTGCTCAAATAGCAGTAGTCATTTGAAATGTTGGTGTGGTATCCAGTAAACTTGCTGACCACAAAGTAATTTTCTTTCATCATAATTTTCTCCACTTGTGGTTTTAGTATTAGAAATAAAAAATAATTTTAAAAAAGGATTATGGAGCACATGTTTAATTGGATTAGAATCACCTTTGTCATTGAAAAATGGCTGTCACAGTTTTTTCCCATGATGTGCAGAAAACGATCATTACTGATTCTTCATACAGTAGAGATGACTTCTTACTCTTGTATCTTAAATTTTAAGGCATTTTATCAGGAAAGGCCTACTATTCCTTCTGTGGATGAAAAATAAAACTTTGTAGAATTTTAAGTCTGAGGAAAGATAAAAGTAACTGATTGAATTCTATGAACAGTAGCAGTCGCTGCTAGGTAATTTTATAAGTGTCAAGCTTTGTTGTTTTGTCATCTTTTTTTCCATCAAAGCAGTCGTGTATTTACATGCACAAGAAAATGGAATAGTAAGAACGCTCTTAGATCTACCAGAGACTCATTAACCCTGAAATAATAAAATTCCTCTCTTTTTCTCAGTTCTCTTTAAAATGTAAACAGTACTTGCCAAGATATGATTGACTAAATTCATGTATGGAAGTTCTTAAAAGAAATAAGGGGCAAATTAAATTTGGCCTTCATTTGAATATTTTAGTACTGGTGGTAGTGGGAAGATGTTGTCAGTCTTTCCCTAGTCATGTTTTTGAATGATGGAGGAACAGTGCCCAGTTGAGCCGACAGCCACAGTTTCAAGGTCTTCTAGATGGAAATGTAAGTTATGCAAATTCCGTTCTAGAAAGAAGTGAAAATTATTTTACTACATATAATCTCTGTGAGCTTTTTTTGCTGCTAGTTTCTGTTGGAGAACAGTATTTAGCAAAAAAATATTTTATTCATTATGTTTTAAGATATTATGAAACAACTTCAATTCTGTCAAGGTTAAGGTAGAAATATGATACTGATTCTGTAGTCCTATGAAAATATAAATCATATGTGAAAAGTACCTTATTTACTAGAGTAAGACACCATTTGGTTTTTTGCATTTTTAAAGTTATTATTTATGGCTCTTCATTTGAACTCCTCTAAATTAAAAAAGTAACATTATTATGAGCAAAAGCTCTTAAAATGCTTGGGTGACTAACATAGTTTGACAGTCTTATTTATGAGTGGAGCAAAGAGCTCTATATTACACCTGAAAATATAACAAACATGGGAGGTGACTGACAGAAGAAGAACAAATCCAAAAATTGAAGATTTCTTTAAAAATATCCTGCAGTTTGGAGAAGCATGAGCTGAAGGGCCTCTGCTGATCTTGTCTGACACTTTCAGGAAGAGATTGTTCTCCCTAGTAACTAACATGAAATTTCATCTACTGACCTATAGATTTAGAATTCCTTTTTGTCTTACCTGCTCACATTTAATATTTTCATTGGTTCTATTCAAGGAGTTTGGAGGCAGTGTGAATTTGATGGCCATCCCTTTACCTTGTGTTTTATATCACGCTGCACCTTGACTTTGTAACATTCCTTTACTCAATTAGTGTGTGCGGGTCTTCTAGCAATGTAGACATGATATGATCAAGCCCAGATGAGGAGCTGCACATACGTCTTGCTCTCTGCACCACAAAAAACCCCACCCGACCCAAACCCTCAAGTATTGGAAGTGTTTTAACATGACACTGTGTGTTTGATGGTGTCTTGTCTCAGTAACATCTCTGAAGCTGTGTGTAGGTGGAGACTTGAGCATGGATAGCAAGAGTGTTATGGTTGAGTTTGGAATGGGTGAGAGAAGCCGAGAGTGCTGGAAAGTAAGACACAATCTGAAACTGGGAGGAAGAGATGTGGCTCTGCAGGGACTGTGAGTGGCTAACAAAGATTATGAGCAAGAAGTGCTTTAAGAGCGTTGGGGCATAACATAATAAACGTAGTAACGGACTTGCAGAATGGTAATGGAGAGTATTAAGCAGAAGGCTCTTATTTTATTAGGAGGCTCTTAATTTTGATACTCCAGTGTTGGTCTGTAGAGCTGTGGCAGCTGTTTCTAAAACAGAAAACAAGTCTGGATGTGTGCTTTCTAGAAGCATCAGTTCTCTTACTGTGCTCTACTGGGACAACATAATTCAGTTGAGGTGTAGCCCATATTCACCAAATGGACCTGTCAGTTCTTGTGATATAGAATCTGAGATGCTGTAAAATGTTGCTTCAACAGTAAGGACTGCTGAACATTTTGTTTAATTTGTTGGGTGTATTTTGTGTAACTGAGATCTGAGCTGGAAAACATTTTCTTTATACTGCTATAATGTAGTTATTGGAGTGAAAAATTGCTTTCAGATCTCTAGCCCAAGACTACTCCTTGAAAGCATTTTCAAAACACTGGTATTTATGTATCCCAGTGATTTGTGCTGTGGGCAGATTGGATTATACCAAGCCTAACATTTTACCTTGTTCTTATCATGTTTTACAGAATCTGGGAAGAGGCATAGCTGGCAGCTTCCTTTGCTCTTCTCTGTGTGGGCTTTCCTCATGCTAATGCAAAAACCCTGTGTAAACCCTGTGATCGGGAGAGATGCAGCACAGTGTAGCTGTGTTTACTGAACAGTAATATTGGAGAGTGCTGCAGCCTTTGCACTATGTCTCCTTAAATTTCCATTTAGTGTTTGTGAACAAAAGAATGAAATAATCTGTACATGCAGTACTGTCAAACATGGAAGGAAAGAAACTAAACTGAAACTATACTGAAAGAGCAGTAAATATTTTTTGCTTCTTATTATATTAGAAAGTAGGTAGTTTTTAAAACATTGGTCTCAAAATAATAGTGACGCCTGAAATGAATAGCTGGAATTTCTATCTGCAGCCTTACAATGCTTTGTAGTCCTTAGTGACCATATCCTGTCCCTTGTGAGTCTGGGAAGTACTGTCATCCCAGCTATAGAAACTACAAAACCTACTTAGGAAGTGAGACTCAAACTCTGTGTGTTTGAGATGACCCAGAATAACTGTGCAGAGCTGGGAACTGAACTAAGGATTCCCTGTGTCTAAGCTGGAGTTGTAGTGATTAAATAATCTTTGGGCTCCAGTTCTAGCACTGCTAATACCTTCTCTATGATTCTTCCCCATTTTCAGGGGAGGGAGTAATTGAGGTGGTACAGGTAACTCAGACAGACTTCTTTAATGCTTGTAAAGCTCTTAATATTTTTACCTTTTCTACCTTACAGAGTTGAAATTAGTTGTTAGAATTTTATGGCCGAGTCAGTATCTTCATACCATAATTGGATTTGTGTAAATCTATTTTAGGTTTCCTATGTGATTAGAGATGAAGTGGAGAAGTATAACCGAAATGGGGTAAATGCACTTCAGCTGGATCCAGCATTAAATAGACTCTTCACAGCAGGTCGAGACTCTATTATAAGGATATGGAGTGTCAATCAGCACAAGGTAGGTAATGAGAGGATTCCTATGTCTAAACCTACTTTTTTCCAAGTTACCGTGCTAGTAAGCTGCCTACGGGTGTGCATCTAATGTTTTTTAACAGCTGCCAATTATTATGTTAAAATCATTTTGTTATTGCTCATACTGTGATATCTTGCATAGCTATAGAGTTCTTTCACAAAAAGATTCTGGGATAGTGACTTCAAGCAACTCTGCATTAGGTAATTTGTGATCCATTTGAAAGTTAAAGAAAATACTACAAAGGATCTGATAGTCACAATATTTTCTATTTGTGATGAGATCTTATAAACTTTTTTTTTAAAATTTGCAGCAAGACCCTTATATAGCATCTATGGAACATCACACAGATTGGGTAAATGATATTGTGCTCTGCTGCAATGGGAAAACGTGTAAGTACTTAAATGTTTGAAAACTACAGTATTCAGGAATTGGGTATAAAAGTATATTATCTGCTGCTTTAATTATTTCCATCTTTTCTTAGCATGTAAAATTAATTTGTAATGTGTATTGTAAATTTGATAAATAGTGTGAGCAGATGTTTTAATGAAAATTTAAATGTGTATATAAAGGATTCCTTTAATCTTTTGAAAAGCAAATTAGAGCAGTACCAATATGCTCTAAAGTAATATACAAGCCATTTATGTTTACTCTTTATTCTTCCCAATTTAGTGATATCTGCTTCTTCGGATACTACTGTTAAAGTGTGGAATGCACATAAGGGATTTTGCATGTCAACACTAAGGACACATAAGGTGAAAAACATTATCTATAAATACTGTGTGTTATCACTGACAGTCTTTTAAATATTAAGAAGTAGACTTCAAGTAGATAATGTTGTTGATTAGTGTTATATTTACTTTATTGTAGGATTACGTGAAAGCCTTAGCATATGCAAAAGATAAAGAGCTGGTAGCATCTGCCGGGCTGGACAGACAGATATTCCTCTGGGATGTAAATACTCTAACAGCACTGACTGCCTCAAACAACACCGTAACAAGTAAGTACCTAGGGAGAGGAGGCAAATTCAATGCATTTTATTGAGCAGCATAATCTGTGAAATCAATTTAAAACTATAGATACCATTTCCGAATGTACATAAAAAATGTGCAAGTTTTTAAGGTGGTATTAGTATGTAATCAGTCCATTTGTTGCATTATATAATAGCTGAAAATCTAGAGCAGCCAACAGTCATGGCATTTAGAATAAAGGACAGGTCTTTGAACATTTTCTCCTGAAATACAGTGTGCAGGTATTCTCTGAAACTTGACAGAGCTTTAGCTCAAGAAGCTTTTTGCTCCTCAACTTACCTGTTACAGAATTTTTTCCTTGGGTTATTTGTCAGTGCAGTTTCTGTGTATTATAATTGGGCTTCTTTTTTTTTTGTCTACACAGATGCTGAAAAAAAATGCAGTGTGACTTCTAAAGCAGGTCTTCATACATTTATCAAATCTATCTGTCAGAAGAATAAAGTTACTCAATAAATTAGATTTAAAACCACGCAAAATAGTACTAAGCACGAATTTACATGTAAGGGTAGCATACTAGTGGGATCTAACTCACTCAATATTAGAAGGCAAGTGGAAACTACTTATCAGGGTTAATCCTTAATGTCATCATCATCTTTTAGGAAGTCATCTGTCCTGCTTCTCTGTCCCAGTAAAGGAATTATGGTATATTATGGGAACTTTTCCCATAGAGCAATTCCAACACCACTTTCTTAGAACAGACAGGATAGAGCTGGTTAAGTTTCTCTTCTGGGAAATGTGGCACCAATCTTCAGTTAGATTTGATTGCTCAAGTGAATAGTATAAATCTGGGTCATCAGCATCCTCGTTTGTATTGGCTATTTTACAGTATATTTTTTTAAAAAAGAGGCCTAGTTTGACCACAGTATGTGTTGCTGATTGTAGGTAGGCTGCAAAAACAGTGTTCAAAGTGGCTGATTTTTTTCGTTTTATAGTTAGTGTTTGATATATGCTTAAACAGTAGCAGAGTCTCAGGTGTACACATTGGGAAAGAACATACAGTCTTGCTACACTGCCATACTTGAATTTTCTAAATAAGTGCTTCCTCATTCATAGGTTAGGAGTGACTCAAGAAAAATCTGCAAGACTAAAATTTGGAGCTGGCATAACGTACTTTTAAGAAATTTCAGGAAGATGGGATTCTATAAATAAGAAGCAGGCATGTAGTTGTTCTGGCGTGGCTTTCCATTTTGGCTAATTCTGAAGGGGGTGTTAATTTTATGGATTTGGTATCTTGGTATCAGACCAAGGATGCATCTGATGGGCAGAACTGTCAGTTTTGTATTTGTTCTGTCTACTGGACTTTTTAATTCAAGTATGGCCTTATGTTGGCATGTCTCTGTAGCCTTCAGAGCAGAGATTGCTTCCAGTGAGCTGTGTTGCACTGTTGTGTCCCTGCCTGCAGCAGGGTATTTGGAATTAGATGATCTTAGACCCTTCTGACCCAAACCATTCTGTGATTCTATGATAATAGTATTGGGATGGCACATGGCTGCATATAACTAGATTTACCTTATATTTCCCAGAAATTTTCTTGCACTGAAAGTAGAATTATTTCATCACCAAACTTTGCTGTTAACTATAAATCATGCTGTCTTCTGGTTGAACAGGGATTGTTTTTTAAGGAAGCATTTATTTGCTGGCTTGTAGGAAGAAGACTTGGTTGTGGGGGAAAAATTTTTTGAATACCACAATAGTGATACAGAACTTGAATCATTTAAGTGAATCATAAATGGGAGATGGGGACTACTGAGGAGCTGATGCTTGTTTTGAGCCCCATATCAAATGGAAGCGGAGACATTACCTCTGAGATGACAGAAATAAGTTTGCATTTCTAGAGTTAGAACAGTAATGCTTCATAAGGGGGAGGAAGGGGAAGTTTTTCTTTCTTTTGGTGCTCTCAACTAATAATATTTCTATTGGGAAGAACACAGTATGTGTCCTTAAAGCTGCTTTTCCTCAGTCCTTTCAAACAATATTGATTTTTTCAGAGTGCAAATGAAGATTGTTCTTGTATAAGAGTTTCCTGTCTGATTACATGGAAGCAATGTACACAAGCCAGCAGTAAAAGGAAGCCTATTTTTAGAGAGTCCTTCAGTCAGCATAGCCATAAATTTAAATTAAGTGGAGAGATTTTGCTTTTGAGAGGTAGCCCCTTCCAGAAGAGGGTGGAGTTAAGCTTTGCTTCTGTTCTGGCATAAATTTTGCTTCTGTACACTGAAGGTTCTCTCTTCTGTTCCTGATCTCCAGCTTGTGATAACTCTGTAAATTATCCTTTCATAAATTACTGTTATTGAACAGTGTGCTAACCTTCAAGAGTTTCAGTTCTGTTTTTTGCCTTCAACTATCCTTTGAAGATAGTGGAAGACTATCACTTTATTTCGGCTAGAAATAATAGATTTCATTTGAAAGTTTACATTTGGATAGCAATAGCTAGTGGTTAACAGGACTCTGAAGTAAAGCTGCATAATTCTTCCACTGTGACAAAATGTTTATGTGTTAGAAATGTATTTCCATAATATCCATAAATTGTTATATAAAGTTTCACATTTTTGCTAGAGGTACAGCTTGTTGCTCTGCTCAGCCTTCTTGGCATGCTGATTGCATGGTTTTGGGGCTTGACGAAATGCCTGATGGTGCTCTCTAAATAGATGATTTTCATTTGCTCTGTCTGTGCTTTTCCTTGTTGAGGGATTGGTACTTTAATCTCTCCAAAAGTAGATTAGGCTAGTTGGTACAGAATTCCTCAACTCTGGTGGTAGTTGTGATGCTAAGGAATTTCCATATGGTTTTCACAAACTCAGAGGTAGCATCCATGCCCAAGTAACACATTTCAGCACTGCAGTGTAACTTCAGTGATGCATCTCTGCTGAACTGAGAAGAGCCTTTAATATATAACGTAGAATTTTAGTGCTACTTGTCTTGAAAAAAAATCTCTGTGCTGAAATCCAAATGCTCTGTGTTATAAGATATCATAGAATTGTTTAGGTTGGATCATTCTCTAATAAAATAGTTGAGAAGAGCAAGAGTACCTTGATGGTCCTGGCAATGAATGCCAAAAGGGCATTGGGATTGAAATGACCTTAAGTCTGAGGGATTACTTTGTTTTTATGCAGCAGTAGGTTAACATCTGGGATGGGGTTTTTCTGTCAGTATGCTGTCTATAGTCTTTCTTTTTTTTTAAAGCAACTCTATATGTGGGGTAGAGTGGCACTATTTTCATGGGTCAAGGGCTATTAAAATACCCAAAAATACAGGTTTTGAGTGAATATAGGTGTTTTTCAAATGACAGCATTAAAATTGAAAATGAAAATTTTATTTTGCAATAGCTTCTTCCCTGAGTGGGAACAAAGACTCTATCTACAGCCTTGCAATGAATCAAATGGGAACAGTTATTGTATCAGGGTCCACTGAAAAGGTAAGTGAAAGTCTGGTAAGGCTCATTCCACTTCAGTTTAAAGATTCATATGAAGAGACGATTTTATTCATGTTTAGTGTTGTGGCTTTTGTGTTTTTAATAGTGAGGGTAGACACTTTTAAGTGGGAGTGTAAGTGTAGGATACAAATACCTACCTCAGTCTGGAGATGGGTATATATCCGTATAGCTTTAATACACAGAAGAGACAATCAGATCATCTTGTGTGGCCCTCGCTCTATCAGACATCATTACATTTCACCACAAGAGCTCTGATTTTGAAGGCATGTTACTCAGATGATTATCAAAACTGAAGCAGTTGCCACAGGTAAGAAAGAAGTGGTGCCAGCAATTTGTAAGTCCCCTACAGGAGGTGGGAAATGAACTCATGAAGTTCAAGTGTTACCAAGAGATAGCCCATGCCGTTTGTTGTAAAGGAAGATGAAACACCCTAAAGTCCCCTGCAAGTTGGGTTTTTTTACCTAATCTAACCTTGAGAGAATTTTATTTTCAAGTCAATATAAAAATGAAAATAGGATACATGAACAAAACCTCTGAGAAGAGTCTCAGAATCTTTTTTTTTTTTTTTTACCCACATCACACTATCCTGTTTCCAGTCACTTCCATTCCTTGATTTCTTAAGAAGACAGAAAAAGCCAGAACAAATGACATTAAAAACAAGCAAAGAAATTCATATCTGATTACTAGAGCTGCATAAGATGTAGTTCTTTCTGTCTTGTTCTGTTGAGGTATGTTTTTGGTGGTGGATGTCTGTGTGTTTGGGATAAGGGTCAATCTATTCAGAAAGGCTTAATTTTCTGTAGAGAAAATGCATTCTTGGGAAGAACGATGTTAATGCCAGTTATCCAATGTCTATTTATGTAGGTTCTAAGGGTGTGGGATCCGCGAACTTGTGCAAAATTAATGAAACTCAAAGGGCACACGGACAATGTAAAAGCTTTGTTGTTGAACAGAGATGGCACCCAGGTATGTGCTTTAACTCGAGACAAAGACATTTTACAGAATGCAGAAATGTCCTTAGTCTTTTTCAATATAATTCTTTTAGACATAGATTACTGAAGGTAGTTTAACAAGTATTTTACAGATATTTAGTGATTGAGGGAGGGAGGCTGGTGGGTGAAAGCTCTGTTTTATTACAGGTCCATCTAGGTATGGAGGGGATGGTTTACATAAAATGTCTGGAAATTATGGCTAGAGTTGTTAACTGACAGTCTTCATTTAGCACTGTTGTACTGGAATTGTGAAAGCTCTTTATGGAAAAAAATATTTTTAAAGACTTAAATCAAGCAGGTATTTAAGTGTGATGGTTGTTGCTCAGTGTCTTTCAGGCAGCTCGGATGGAACTATCCGCCTGTGGTCCCTTGGGCAGCAGAGATGTATAGCCACATATCGAGTCCATGATGAAGGTGTTTGGGCTCTGCAGGTCAACGAAGCCTTCACTCATGTTTATTCAGGAGGAAGAGACAGAAAGATTTATTGTACAGATTTACGAAATCCTGACATCCGTGTGCTTATCTGTGAAGAAAAGGCACCAGTTCTTAAGGTAATGGAGTTTAATTCAAAGAATCACAGAATGATTGAGGTTGGAAGTGACCTCTGGAGGTCATCTGGCCCACCTACTCCCTGCTCAAGCAGGGCTACCTAGAGCCAATTGTCCAGGACCATGTCCAGGTGGTTTTTGAATACCTCCAAGGACAGAGACTTTGCAACTTCTCTGGGCAACCTGTTCCAGAGCTCAGTCACCCTTGCAGTATAAAAGTGTAATTGTATTGCATGCTGTCTAATGAAATAGTGCCTTGAGGTATAAGTTGATAGAAGAACGTGTCGTGGGTAACAAGTGTTTATTACACCACATCTTCAGTGTATTGGCTTTGTCTCCTAAATTATGTCTGAAACTTTATTGTCTGAAGAAGATAAATTCTTGGCAGCTACTTAAATATGCAAATTAAAATATTACTGAAATTGAATATGCTTCAGACATGAAAAGTTGTTTTTACCAAACTCTAGTACAGTTTTAAGAAACTAAGCTGGCATTGTCAAGACAAAAAAAATGGATGTTTCTTAGCAGCAATATATATGCAGAGGGTTATGTTAGAATATGTTGTGTACTCACAGGAACCAGGAGTGAAATTTGTGAGCTTTTTGAACACCTAAGCATGATGTTTTCTTAATGGGAGAAAATTGCATGCACATTTGAGTCTTTTGAAGAGACTGCTTTTTTGATTGTTTTATTTTTACTGTCCAACTATAGATTATGTGACCTAGAAACATGTAGGTGTAAAAGCAGTGAGTGATTGAAACAGATATCAGTATCTAAGAAATCTAGCTTTCCTTGCGAGTGAACTTTGGTTTAGTGTGTTCAGATAAAATCCTGGATATACTGACGTATTTTTGAGTGTCAGAATCAGACTTTTCAATTCAAAACAGAAAATGACAGCTATGATCAGCTGTACAAAGATCAGAAGGGGTCTCTAATATCTTTGCTACAGTGATTCATTATTGTCCAAGAAATGTAACAGCAAAGCCAAATATATTCTGCTTTTTAATTAGTACAGAACTTTTTACATTCTCTTTCTAATGATGGGAAGTACCTGAATGCAGAGTAATTCAGAAAATACTGTATTTATCAAACTGTCTGTTAGACAAGATTGCATCATGCTAGAAGCAACTTTATATACTGCCTGTTTAGATACATTGCATCTACTGTTTTCCATGTCCTGAATCTATTTGTTGAATATTTTAAATAATTTTTCTGGAGTTTCAAAAATGGCATCTTAATTCGTTTTCATTTAAACTTTGTATTTCTTTAGTAAACTGAAAGTAGTGCTGTTTCTGAGATACATTCAAGTATGGGAGCAGATCTACATAAAGTAAATATTAATTGAATAAAGGAAAATTAAGTTAAACATGCCTGAAAGTATTTGTGGTTTCATTGTTTAGATGGAACTTGATAGATCAGCTGATCCTCCTCCAGCACTTTGGGTTGCAACAACTAAATCCTCTGTGAATAAATGGGTAAGTGATGTATTTTACACTCTGAATTCAGTTAAGCAGTCATATTTGCACTCTTGGTTTGTGAGCTGTTGGACTGTTGCTTGCAACTTGACTGTGACTTGCTATGATCTTCTTTAAAAAATAATATGCTAATATTGAAATTGATCAAAAGACATTAAGCTTTGAATTACTGTCTATTTATGCTGCTTTTAGAAAGAAATTACCTGCCTCTGAACTGGACAGTTAACAAATAGCAGCACGAACTGGCAGTTGTTACAGATAAATGCAGTTTATAGAATATTATGAATGTGTCATTATTTTATTTCTTTCTTTAGACTTTGAAGGGAATTCATAATTTTAGAGCATCTGGAGATTATGATAATGATTGTAGCAACCCTATACCACCCTTGTGTACACAGCCTGACCAAGTTATAAAAGGTAAACAGCTTTTTTTCAGAGTACCTTGTAAAATCTGTTATCATTACCAGAAATGGTAGATGTTTACAACTAGCTCAAGTTTTTGGGTACCTGATACTATGATTTCAAGCAAAACAAAACAAAGACAATGTGGTTATCACCTATCTAGTGTTAGCTACAGTTAAAATATTGTTCAAACCTTGGTGATATCCAAGTCTTATATAAAATAGTGAAACCAAAGAACAATCACACATGTCATGTTATGCGGTTTAATTTAATGTAGTATTAGGGAAAAAAAACCCAACACTGTAGTGACCTTAACTCTTGGTTTGTTTGCTAGGCGGTGCTAGTATTATTCAGTGCCACATTCTTAACGACAAGAGACACATATTAACCAAAGACACAAATAATAATGTGGCATACTGGGATGTCTTGAAGGTAAGTATATAATTTTGAATTAAGCGTCTGCTATTGGATGCGTAATTATTTTGTACCTTTTATATATAATATTTTTAGTGTGTAAGAGACCTATGGTAGAAAGTAAATTATCTTTCTGTCCCATGACTTAATGCAAAGATTGCTTTTTGAAAAGGGAGGGGGCATTTTTGAGCTTTTCTGCATCTTTGCCTGATGTGAGGCTGATGTATTTGTTCACCTGAGAGTCGGACCCTTGAATTCTGTCCTGAAAATAGTAATGTTTGTTTTGATTGGGTTTTGTTTCAAAGAGGGCTTGTAGAGGCTCCTGGGCACATCTGCCCAATGCAGTACAGAGTAGCATAAGAAAGCTTAGCCTGCAAAAGGGAAACCTGTGCTTCAGGTCCTGCTGCAAACCTACAGATCCCAAGTGAGTGTGCTGACTAGTAGTCTGTGGACTATTCTGGAAGTTATCTTTGTTAGTTGTCAATATAGCAGGCAGCGAGGCAGGACTGGAAGGAAAGTTAGCAGAAAGAAGCATGGCTCCTGCCTAGTGTTACTTGCTTCTCTGAGAAGAGACTTGGTGTGGCATTTCTTTTTCTTGCTTTACCCAGTGATTTGTCAGAGGAGAAGGAAAAGAGTGTGGAGAGAAAGGACTGGAATCCCAGATCAGTGAGGTGGCCAGCAATTTCTTCCTTTGCAAAATCCTGTTTGAAATTCTAAATCCTTTTTTCATCTTGAACAATGTGGTGCTCCATCCAAGGTTCAGTAATGAAGTACAGCATGCTCAGCTAACTTACTGAGTTGCTGACTGAAGGGAGAAAGAAGGGAATTAATTTTTAGTACAAATCTACATTCTCCAACTTATCTAGATTACTTTTTGTGGAAAAGAATAGCTTTTCTTTCAGTTTATGGTTGGTATATACTTAAGTCAGTGTTAGATCTCAGGAGCAAAGTCAATGCTAATGTTAATTTGTACCTTCAATTATTTTTTTCTCTTTTAAGGCTTTCAGAAGCATCTCTTAGATATGTTTATATATGTATTCACTTTAGAGATGCGGTTAATTGCCAGGTCAAAGTGTCATTTTATGTGTAGGATCACTGCACTCTAAAGCTGAGATTCTTTTTTGAATGTGCTGGAAGAAAATAGGGCAGTTTTCTTACCTGTAGCTACACCCTCCAGTCTTTGCTTCCTGTAACTTCGTAGATTTTGAGGAAATAAGTCTTGCAAGGTTATAATCCTTAGAGTTTGCTTAAAGCACTTGTTTCAGGACGACTCTGTGAGTGGAATACAAGAATTTTGATGTTAACAGACTTACTTAAGGAACTTTAAAATAAAAGTATAAAATAAAACAGATAAACTAAAACAGGAAAAAAAGAATCTGCACACAAATCCACTCACTGCTGTTCCCATTGCAGTAGTTGAGCTGAATTTGTTGCTAGATTTGTAACAAGTGCTGGTGTTTGATAGAGAGTTGTACTGAAATATTGATACTGATGGGGAGAAGAATGACAGGGTGATAAAGACAGCTATCTACTCAGAGATAGGGAAAATGTTTTTTATTAATGGGAAGTAATACTTCCATACCGCTCCACTGTCTTGATGCCACTACATCAGATATAAATAATAAATAGCAAATAAAAATTACTTTCCACATAAACTATTGTTTACTGTTTTTGAGAAAACATTGAACCTTTAACTTGTGTGTTTCTGGACTACAGCACTCTTGGAGAAATCATAAGTTGTAATCATTCCAAGTGTATATGAAAGTAAAGAAAAAGATTGGAAGTGTTGATGTGACTCAATACTCAGAATTTAAAAACGTGTATTTCATTTGGTGCACAGGCATGTAAAGTTGAAGACCTTGGGAAAGTAGATTTTGAAGAAGAAATTAAGAAGAGATTTAAAATGGTGTATGTGCCAAACTGGTTCTCAGTAGACTTGAAAACTGGGGTGAGATACAACTCCTAAGTCTGTTGTTCTGTCATACTTAATATATTTTCACATACTGTTTGTTCACAAAGGTTTTAGTGTGTTATAAGTTTTGAATAAAAATCATAATTTCGTTTATCTGATGGGTTAGACTTATTTTGAAGCAAACCAGCAAATTTTACTTCAGTTCTTAATAATTTGAATAACTTTTTTTTTTTTTTTCTCATGGTGTGGTCAATTTAAATCCACCAATACCAATTATGAATTAATACAGTTTCATAAACAAAATGTGCTATCATGAGTTTAGAAATTCTTTGTTTTGTGTTCCCAGCTAAGTATGAACAAAATAAATGTATAGACTTGCTTAGACTTGCTTAATAAAAAACAACTATTGCATTCCTTTTCCTGGTGGTCTTTTTTTCCAACAGATGTTGACAATTACTTTGGATGAAAGTGACTGCTTTGCAGCCTGGGTTTCAGCAAAGGATGCTGGATTTAGCAGTCCAGATGGTTCTGATCCAAAATGTAAGTTCTAACTAATATCAGTGTTTTATTGAGATGAAAAAGCAGAATAAATTCTATTATTTATGTTTCAAAGTATTCCAATGTCACATATGTCAGTAGCTGGTTGGATTTTAGGGCTTATTTTCTTGAAACTAAATTTTGCAGAGAATCTGTCATTGAGAATGCTTGCTTTTTTCTGAAATGTTTGTCATGTTCAGGTTTTCTATTTAACTTGCTTTAAAACCTTCAAGAAGCAAAAGGGGAAAAAGTAGTATTCCTCAACTTGGAACTGCTTAATAATCTAGGGAATGTTGTAGCATGTGAGTGATCCAACAGCAGCAATTCTAAATGTAGCTTATTTTGAAAGATTGTAATGTGTAGCTTTGAGATTATAATAAGCAGATTTCTGTGCACATAAATAATTTGTTTTGGAAACAGAACTGCTTAAACGTCTGGGAAAGTTTTCAGCTGTGGATCAAATGTGGAATATAATGATGCCAATGGTTTTTGCATAACTGAAGTCCTACCCTGCTATGTCTTGACAGTAAACCTTGGAGGGCTTCTGCTACAAGCACTTCTGGAGTATTGGCCTAGAACACATATCAATCCAATGGATGAAGAAGAAAATGAAATAAATCATGGTTAGTGTTTTAGTATTTTCCTTTTTTAGGATTTGTTCATACATTCTGTTTATTTATTTGTTTCTTTAAAAGCTGTACCTTGACTTGCTGTCATATACCTGTCTCTATGCATTATAGACTAACGTTTTTCAATGCTTTGAAATTTGCTTAACACCAAAACTTGCTAAATAGTGTTCTTCTTAAAGTATCAGCAGAAATCTTAAGAACTCAAAAAAAAAAAAAAAAAGGTAGGTAAATAGATGATTCTGAAGTTACAGAAATCTGATTCCTTGATGAAAAAAAATTACTGGCAAAACTAAGGCTTGACTTGGAAAAAAAACAGCCTAGATAACGACAGCAAAGAGCAATAGTTCAGTTATTATTATCCAGCGTTCTCTCTCTTGAAATGATTCCAATTTGATGCTAGATATTATGAACAATATAAAATAAAAGAAAAATATATTGTGAAAAATCTGTCAAGTGGATATTAGAATAATACATGGAGTAGGTCTATACAAAACCACCTCAGAGTGGTGTTTTAAGGTAAATGCTAAGTCTAATCAGTCGTAAGATAAAAAGCACAGCTATGTAGTTTAAGATCATGGCTGAATTTGGCAGAATTGACAGAAGAGACTGTATAACTTCTAAGTTTGAAATTAATTTGACCCAGATCAAGAGCTGACTGAAAAGTCTTTGGTGATTAAGAAATTAGTTTCTACAGATAATGCCATTAGGAAAACTGTAAGTTCAGCAATATCTTGCCATTTTGTGACAATGATTGTGCCAAGAGTTAGCTAGTTTCTTCTTTCAAAAATAATCTCCATGGGGCGTTACAACACTTGGAAGGCTTTTCTGGATAAAGTTGCTGATTCTCATACTTCTGTGTATTGTCAGCCTGCAGCTTGAGAGCCAGACAGTGTTTGAGAAGTATAACTCACCGACTTTTGTATTGTTGGAACACTGATGCTGCACTACTGATCTCTGTGAATAGCTGTGGATTGGTGCAATGTTTAGGATACTCACCAAAGAGTCAGTCTTCATTTTCCTTTTCAAAAGTAACAATTAAGAAACTGACACTGAACAGTAACTTTAGGGTCCTCAAACGGCCCATAGGCTGGATACAGCCCCTAGGATCTTCAATCCGTCCCCCGGGTATTTACAGAACACCCCCACCCCCCGCTGGGGGTTGGGGGGAAACCAAGCAGCCGCAGATGACTGCCTGCCACTTCATCCGCACGCCAGCCCCCTGGTTAGAGTGTGAGGACCCCTGGTGTAGACGATAAAATGTACCTGTTGGACACTGACGTTGGTG
>JAVJGJ010000047.1:56370117-56405578 GCA_035590215.1 Microhierax caerulescens | reverse complement strand
CTGCGGGACCCCGCCTCAGCCCCGCCGCCCCTCGGGGCCCTACCTCCCGCCCGCTCCCCCCGACCCCCGCGGGCCCGGCCTCACCCCGTGTACGTGGAAGCCCGCGGCGCCGCCGTCGGGGCCCTCGGAGCTGGAGCCCAGCCCCATGGCCCCGCTGCGGGACCGCGCCGGCCGCTCAGGCGGCGGCAACCAGCATCGCCCCCACGCCGCTCCCGCACGGAGGGCGTCGCTAGGCCCGAGCAAGCGAGCACCGAGCGCAGCGCCCGCGCACGGCGGGGGGAAGCGGGAGTTCGGCTCCACTCCGCCGCCTGCCGGGGCGCGCCACGCGGTGACGCCCTTAGCGACGGGAGAGGGGGCGGGGCAAGCGGGGCGTTGCTGGGGGGGAGGGGGGAGCGGCGCTCCCGGGGCCGCGCTGAGGAGGGCCCGGGCCCGGGGGTAGCTGAGCGCTGCCGGGGCCCGGCTGAAGCCCGGAGCCACCGAGTCACAGCCCCGAGACGGGCCGCGCCCCCTCCCCGGCCCGGCTGCTCGCAGGGAGGCAGAGGCAGCGCTGCCGGGGCGGGCGGGCCCTCGCTGTGCCGCCCGCTGGAGGCGCGGGCCGGGGGCAGCCGAGCGGCGCAGCCCTGCAGCCTTGGGCTGTGGGAGACCTTTTTTTTTTTTTTTTTTCCCCCCTCTCCAGAATCTGATTCACTTACAAATCGATATTTATTTTTTTTTGCCACGTGTTTGGATTTTTTTTTTCTTTGGTTGGGTTTTTTTTTTGTTTTTGGGTTGTTTGGTTGTTTTGGGGTTTTTTTTTTGTGGGTTTTTTTTTGGGGTTTTTTTTTTTTTTTTTTTTTTTTTTTTTTTTTTACAAACCTCAAAAACCCCAAAAAGTCGACTATTGCTCTCCCTTCTAACAGCCTCTTACAACTCGCACTTCTGTTCCTGTCATTCAGGCGGCGATGAGGATTTCTTTCCCAGTACCTACGTGGCACATTTCCAAGGAGCACTGGAAAAGCGTCTCCAGCAGCTGACCCGCTGCAGCGAGGGGCTGTGCGGCCCTTGGGCCGGACATAAGAGGCCTTGGCTGTAGGGAGTTGTTAAGAAGTGGTGATCCCTCCATTCCCCTGGAATTTCCGATCTGCTCCACTCCTTCACTTAGGATGAGTTACTCTGATTCCGCCTTTTAACTCGTTCATGGAAAAGTTTGGGGAGTTTTCAAAGCAGTAGTGATAATTTGAAGCATCGTTATGTTAATATGGTTAAAGTGCCAGTCATATTTCCTGCATGAGTACTTTCATTCCAGTATAAAAGCATCCATTTTAGTAAAACTCCTTGGTAGTTACTGCTCTCATCTCAGAGATGTCATTTTTCCAAGCCATCCATCCGCATAAATTCTGATTTCTGGGAAGCATGATGCATAAAGACAGAAGAGGAAAAAGAAGCAGCTTTCTCCATCCTCTGCCTTCGCTTCCAAATGACACTCCTAACTCCGCCGTCACTACAACAGCTGTTTGTGCTTGAAAGCATTGTACACCGCCTCACTTTTCTGCAGAGACAGACCAGGATATTCTCAGGAGCCTTTTTAAGTAACAGTATTATCTCAAGGCTGTGACTGCAGAGCTGCACGTCGCAATCACTGAGCAATCTCCTTCTCTGGAGACATTCAAAACCTGCCAGGATATGGCAGTGCGACCTGCTCCAGGAGGTGAACCTGCTGAGCGGGGGGGTTGGACTAGATCTCCAGAGATCCCTTCCAACCCCAACCACGCTGTGGTATGGTAAAAGTACATGAAAGTATTCAGAAAAAATAAAGTTGTGCCAAACGTTTGTGTTGTTTCCTGCTACATATATTTGGGAACCACATCACATTTAAAAAAATATTAAAATAGATAATAAAATAGGGGTTTTTTTTCTAGAATTCCTTTTATTAAGAATGTCTTTCATAACAGTAGTGCCAATGAAGAGCTGCATTTGTATTCCTACAAATAATGGAAATAAGAAATCTTTCTTCAGACATACCAAAAGTAGATGCCAGAGAAGAGAGTCTGATCCCAGTATAAAATGAGTACCTAGGAAATGAAGTCTACAGGAATTACTTGCATCTGTGTTCACCATGGAAGATGATGAGGAGGTTCTCATCATCAAACCTTTCTTTGTAGGGAGGAAACTCATCACAACATGTTTCATACTAAGGCGGTGGTCAAAGAGCCTATGAACAGACAAAATGAACAGTAATTATCTGCAGGAATGTGTGGTACTTACCCAGTCTCTGCAGAGGAACTCAGGAACGAGACAGCACACCTACAAAGCAGTTGCATCAAACTCGTTTAAAAGCACTTTGGCTGCAGGGAACTGGAAAGTACTAAATATCCTACTTAAAAAAAAATAAAAATAATCTAGCAGAGATCTGCAGGGGAGGCCAGTAAGCCTCCCTTGCAACAAAGCCTGTCAACAAAGCAACAGAAACTATAATATATAATAATTTCAGTGGGTACCTGAGTGTTACATTCCTGGGAAGAGACAACACGACTGTGATGAAGCAACATCCCATCTCACACATCCGTTAGTGCTGCTGCAGGTGGGAGTGGGCTAGATATAGCTGTGGCTTGACCAAACACAGCTGTTCTTAAAGCTGGGAGCTCATTTCTTCTTCCAGGTTGTTTACAAAGCTCTTGTAGCAACATGCATGCACTGAGAACAGCTTGTGGTCATAGACCATGCAAAGGAAACAAACTACCTAGTTAGGCTGTGGCTCCAAGTTTGTTTATACAAAAAACTTTCAAAGTAATTGCTAATAATAATAAACAACCAACCAAAAAAACTTTTAAAGTAATTGCTAATAATAATAAACAACCAAAAAAAAACCTTTTAAAGTAATTGCTAATAATAATAAATAGACAACCAAAAAAACCTTTAAAGTAATTGCTAATAATAATAAACAAACAACCATCCACCTGCAACTCTGCTGGTCAAATACAAGGTGCTATCTTACAGTTAAGAAAAGCCAGGCAGAACCTTCTGATGTGTCATTGTGTTGTCTTTTTGGAACTCGTTTGTGCACAGAAAAGGTGTAAAAATAGAGGTTCTGCCTATATTTATATATATGGATTATTTTTCACTCTCATGCTTCTTTCAACAGTCAGAAACTTGGCAATACATGAGTTTGGTGTTTCATCCACGTATCCAAGTCAAATTAGAAGTTGTAGAATGAATGAAATTTAGAGGTGATTTGGTAAATGTAGGTATGTTTTAAGTAATGTTTTGTTTAATTAGCTAAATAGCAAAAAAAGTGCTGCTATCACTAGAATTACCAAAACAATCTGCCCTGCACCACTCTTTGGCAACACATTTTTGTTTATTTAGAAAAACATTTTAGCTTGTATTTATTCAACACTTTAAGCAGTGCTTGCATATTCAATTTGTCAACTTATATGAAGCTCAGAGACCTGAATAAATTATTAAACAAACACAGTCTATGGCAGAATTTGTAGTGATCACATTATGGTATTCTCATGAAGAGAAATCCAGTTTTATTTTCAGGTAGCTGCCTTGAAGAGGATTCTCTGCGGCATTAAAGATTTATTTTGCCTAGTTGCACGGGTGTTTCCAGAACATCAGTGCAAGAGCGTTTCAAACACTAGAAGAGAACACTAACTGGTACCTATTTCTTCTATTAGAGGTAATACATATTAGGAATACAAGTATTCTGTCCTGAAAGGCAGAACGCTTGCAGCTCATATTTTTACATTCTGTAAATTTATATTCTGTAGATTTCTGTAGATTTATATTCTGGAGATTTACATTCTGTATCAGTGGAGAACTCTATGTTATTTTTCAGCTTGCCTTTGTGCAAAAATAATTCATTTTTAAAAGATATAATTTCTAAAGGGGGAGAGCTTACTAATTTACTTTCCAACCTGGCAAATGCTGAGCAATTTTGATTTCAGTAACACAATCTGAGAAGCTACCTACATGTGTGTTTCAAGGACTAGGAGGCTTGTTTCATTTGACTGGTTTTGTCATTAAATGGCTTTTCAAAATTTAACACATTTAGCACATTTTTCTTTAAATGTTTTTGGGGTTTTTTTTTCAGATTGTGAAGCTGGTTTAGAGATGGAAAACAAACAGAGAGAATGCAGGAACTAATGAATTATATTAGACAGGAATATTTTTATGGCTGATAGATAAAAATCATGAAGGACTTGACAGAATGCCAAAAACGTCTCCTGAACCTAGAGAGGTAGTGTATAAATGGTATTTCATATATATAAATGGTATAGAGTATATAAAGAGGTATTTCATCCATAACAAGACAGAAGTTCTCGCTATTTAAAAAGTAGAATGAGATCATCAGACTTTTAGCCAAATATAAGAAAATTTTAACATGCAAAACCTAACGTATACTGTACCTAAGTTTATAATTATCTAGATTATATTTATTGTTTACTATCAAATCTGAGAAAATTAATTGGGTCTTTTTAGTGGCTATTTCTGCATTAATCCAAAACTACTTCGGATGAGGAAGAATGTTTGGTTTTTTTTTCTACAGTGTGAAAACAAAGTAATGTTTGAGAGTAAAACTGTTTCGTCAGGTCTACTTACATTTGGTTGTAACTTGGGAATTGCTGTGATGTAATTATACGCCAGAGGCAAGGAGCTGGGAATTAAAAGGCTTCCTGAACAGGTCTTACAGTCTCCTCCACTAATAGGCAAATCCTGACCTACTGAGAAAAAGGTACAAGGAGTTTGAGAGGAATTTCAAGCCTCTTCTGCCTGTGTTTCTTGTTTGATTCTCCGATTCTTCAGGAATTGTGTTACAGAGGAGACAGTCTGCGTTTAAAAGAGCTTCTGAAAATACACAAAGAGGACTGCTGGTTACAGCTGTGACACCGGACAAAGGTTACCTACCTGCATATTGATGCCATCAAAACTGGCTACTCCGTAACTGATGGATGAAAATTGTTGTCAACTTTCTTAGCAAATACTTTTTGAAATGTTACTTTTAAATTGTTATTCTGTTAATTGTGTATTAGACAGTGAAAACAGGATTGTGTTATAGTTTGTAAATTGATAAGAGTTACATTTTAGACATTCTCCAAAATATTTGGCAACAGAGGATTTTCCTTTCATAATAAAGCCAGTACATGATAAAAAACCAGCTATTTGGTAATGCAAGGTTAAATACATAACAATTGGCAGGCCATTAAAAATATAATCTGATTGTTATAGGGCTTTAAGCCACTAGAAATAATGCAGTTATGGCATTTTCACACAGTGGTATCTAGATGAGGTCTTTGCTTTTGCATATACTGAATTTTGAAAGAAATGTCATTTATCATTCATAGTAATGGAACTACAACAATGTAATACGGAACTGACAGATTTTGCAGAGTACTGTAAACTTTAAATGCTTATTTTTCAAAGCTCTTTGTATGCTTAGCAATTACAGCTTGCTTGCAATATCAGTCTTTTTTACAGGTTCCTATGTAAATGAAAGTTGATACGTGAAATGTGTGCTGACTCTTCTAAAATACGATTAGATATGAACACAGTGTAAAAAGCTGCAGCTGAGTTAGTCATAAGTTCCTTTTTTGTGATCATGAGAGAAAAGTAGGCACTTCTCTTGGCTGTAGCTCTTATAATTAAGGATTTGTCATCCCCACTGTACAAGTAATTGTTCAGTATGGCAGAAGATTTGTGTAGTGTGAATAAAGATCTTTGGCCTCTTTCAGAACTCATCAGAAATTATAAAGGAGTAAACATTCAAATTCAAAATTTCAAAGGAGTAAATGTTTTCAAATATTAACCATCTGAACTCAGTAAGCTTCAGAAGCAAGCTTGCAGTTTAGAGGAAATTCTGTGAATGAGTTTAATTAGTTAAAAAATCAAGCATGATGAAAAATGTTAATGGAAGATTAGTCCTTTGCTCATTATCAGTACAAAATATTTGTATAATAATATGCCTAGAAGAAATTTTAAGATGATCAAGAAGTTGCCCTGAATAAGCAGTAATGTTTTGATCAAAATAATTTGGAATAGGAACTAAGCATTACTGAGGGCAGATTACAGAAATTCATTATTCAAAAATAAGAGGAAGAGCATCTAATAGATTAAACTTCATTTTGTTAAAGAGATTAATTTAATCTCAAACTTGTGCAGATGATTTACAGGACCTTTATTGTCCTGAACAAGTGGTTTTGTCCATCTTAAAGGTGCTGAGCTTAATTGGAAAAGGCATTTTATTGCTGATCTATTTTGAAAACAGTGAACTTGACATTGAGGTGGAAGCTACTTGATGGCAGTATTACTGTTCTTGGTGGAACGGTGCTTATTAGGGTGATGTTCAGGTCAACATCAAGATGTCTCTATAATGCCTATGGTCCTAATTCCCTTGCTTAAACACAGGCTTTCCGTGCCAGCTGAGATGCTTTATGGTACCTGAGAAATCCGAGCGAGACTGTTCATTTTCACACAGGAGTGACTGGGTACCAGTGCCTTGCTGGAACACTACCTGAAAGCGAGGTGAGATACTGTGTGGCATCTCAGATGGTACAAGACAGCTACGTGCAGGTGGATGACTTGAGCCTTCGGTGTCAAAGCTCCTGCTATAGTCAGTGGAGGTCTAGCAAGTGGCGAATTGTCCAGCTCACCTCAAGCAGACACCTACGTTAACTCAGACCAACGGCACTGTGGGCTCCGTTGGCTGTACTGGCCAGAGGCTGGTTCGCCTGCCTGCACTGCACAGCTGCTGCAGCTTGTGGCAGGCTGGCGTGTTGGCCATCAGCAGGGTGTTGGGGCCTGAGCACATCCCTCTTCTAGCTGGCTAAGCCAACAAGGGCAGCCAGGGCCACGGTCCCAGAGCTGCTGCGCTGCTGCAGTGCAGCACAGGCTGGGGCTGGTGGGAGAGCCTCAGTGTAAAAGCAGCTCCCAAGGGAAGGGGGAGGCAAGTCCTCACTTAGATACTTTTGGGGATCTCTAAGGACACTGGATGCCAGTGTGTGAGCGACTGAATTTAATTGTGAGTGATTATGTATCCGACAAGTTTATCCACTTCACTGGCAAGTACTGATAAATCTGTCAAGATCTTTGGTCCTGTTTGTTTATATCTCTTTGAAGACATGGACAGGATGCTCATGAGCAGGAATTCTGGAGGCAGCTGTCTCTGTAACAATGATAAGACAGCATTTTCATATATCCACAAAAAAAGTTAAATTATCATCACCTTTTTAACAGTATCACCTCTTCAGAACTTGTAAAGAATTGAATCTTGCAACCGTGGAGAATCACAAGTAAAGATATTTCTACCCGTAAAACCTGCCAGACAGACACAAGGTTTCAGCTCTTTCCAGTGTTGTGGATTTTGTTTGTACTAGTGTCTTTCAAGCTCCCACCTGTATTCACAAGAGAGAATTTCCATTTAATATAAATAACACATTGATGTTCACAGGTAAGGAAAGTTTTGGTGTTTCCAAAGCTCTAGAGTGCAACTAGATTTATTATAGCCATACAGCATAACAAGTGTTTAATAGTCTTATTTTTCTTACTACTGAGACTTGCAGAGCCTCAGCAATTCATTCTTTTGTCTCCATTCCTGGACCAGTGTGCCACTGCCGGCACAAGTGCTCGGGCTGGCAGGCAAAAGAATGTCCTGTACAAACACAGCTCCTGGAAATGTCCCAGCATTTAAGTGGCACTGCTTGTTGAAGGAGCAGTCTCAGAAGCAGACACCCTGCCCTGGCCCCTCTTCGGGGTGTCACAGGTGAGCTGTTAGCCCCCGGGGGCTGGGGGTGAAGCCTGTCAGTGAGAGTCAACAGGGAAGGTTCTGCAGAGCATCGCTGGATGGAGTGGGACCGCTTCCTGGGGGATATGGGACACGTAATGGGATGCAGGGGAAGAGCGTTTGGGGATTTTGCAAGGCTCACCAAGAGATACTAAGCAGAGGAAGCACATGGTGGGGAAAGGGAGGGATCAAGGTGGTTTGGGGAGGAACCAGCATGGGAAAGTAGAAGTGTAAGGAGTTAAAAGGGGTTGGTCACCTGTAAACAGGCTGCTGATCAGCGCTCTCATCCAGCCATGCCCCGTGTCTCATCAGCACAGTCTCATTAAACAATTTCTAGCGATTCTCCTGGAGGAGGGGCTCCCTGCGATGTCTCTGTGGAGTTCTACATGCCAGCAACTGGGATGGGGACGGTGGGTCGTAAGGGCTTGCGTGTCTGTGGTGCCAGCAGCTGGAGCGAGCAGGGTGCGTGTGTCAGCGTGTCAGTGCGTGGTGCATGTTAAGTCAAATGAGTGCCCGAGTAGGGTAAGTGGTGTAGAAGCCAGATATAGATGTACACGTTTCCGTGAGCGAGTGCCTCATTTCATATCAGAAATACATTTGTGAGTCCATCAAGGACAGAGCAGTAATTTCAATGCAAACATGGTTCTTTTGATGCAGGTCACCTGCCTGCAGGGACAGCACCGTTCCAGGCACCGCTGAAGTCCTTACTGTGGCAGACTGAAAATGAGTACATTTTAGATGTTATTATCCCTTGATTAAAAGCAGTGCTAAAATCAGGATGTATTCACTGCTGTGGTAGAATCCATAGCTGCACCTACCCCCAGGAGTCTCCCCATATGCTGCATTGGAGGAGTGAAGCATTTTAAGAAAAGAGTTAATTAAAGTGAACTTAAGAGACGAAAGGGTCAAGCCAGGATATGGGAAGAACCATCTAACGACTAGGAAAGGCATATTTCAATGTAAGGTTGAATTTTATTTAATATTTAACTGTCTTCTCAGACACCCACACAGGTATGAAACAGGCTTGGAAGAAAAAAAATGCTGACGTTCTAGCCCAGGCACAGGCCAGGCTGCACAAGCCTAGTTAATATGGAATTTATGCAAAATGGAAGAGCTTCAGTGGGCAGTGACTGAGAGATTTATCTTTTAATTCCAGTCTGGTTTTTAGGACACAAATCTGGTGGTAGGAGAGTCAATTTGAGTTCTCTGGTTTGGACCAGGAAAAAGCGATTTAAAGGCAGGTGCCCACTCCCCACACAACACACAGGCATGAAGGAACTGCTCTGAAAAACTGTCAGAAATGGTTGCAATTATTATTTCAGTTTCATGCATCTCTCTTAGATGGTTCATTATTGCTACAAGCTTTTGAAAAACAGCAGAGACCGAAACGTGTCCCTTTGGAGCAGCCAGGATCAATTACTTCTCAGAAGAAGCTGGCAGCACTGAAAAATGTCCAGCACTATCTGAGTCAGAAGGACTGGGTACAAGCTACCGAAAGCAAGAAAAATGCATTAACATATACTCCAATAAATAGTAAAGAAACTACCTCTTTATATAAAACATCTTTTATATATATATATCTTCATATAAAATCAACATCACTTGCATAGTATCTATACACAGAGTCAGTGAGAGAAATTGTTGTTAGTGTCGTGTCCTCAAACATATAGAAAAGGAAATATGTATTGATTTTTCAAAACCATAGAATTACCGTGGGTGAATTCTTAAATCATATTTCTGACATTTGAATGGAAGAAGAACCAAAAAGAAACACAAAAAGAAAATATAGTCATGGTAGCCATTTTTGTATTTATTTATCCATAAAGGTATAATAAATATAGGTTATATAATAAAATGTGTCAAATCGAAAAATATTTTACAATTCATGTATAAAATAGTAAATCAACAGAAGAGAGTATCCTATTGCAAATGTAAAAATCAGGTCACGCTTACAACAAGGTATGATTTTCTATTTGCTGTAAAAGCTGGTCCTTAAAGCCCATAAAGTATTGGTTTGGAAAAACTCGCATTTACATTTGTGAATGCTTGATTCTCAGGGCCATTAACTGGCAGAAAATAGCACTGAATTTGATGTGAATTCCATCTACGCTTTTACTGAGAACTAATGATATGCAACATATTGCAGGCTTTAACATCTAGCAAGCACATGCAGTTCCATTTAACCAGAATTGCTATTAACGTTTCCCAGGCTTACACTGATTTTCAAAGAGTGGCGATCTTATTATTATTTATATTTGACTTCCTCCATGTTTCCTCTACTTGTTTATTCAAGATAGAAATAACGTTAGCCCTGTCACTTCAGATAATTAATGACGCACAAGAAAAATCAGTAAAGAATATCCTTTGCTGATCGTTCATAATTACGTGCTATAGTTCTAATGGGGAAATCTATCTTTGATTTAATTATAAAAGTAGATTAAAATTGCATTGGAAAAAAATTATCTACTTTGTTTCTGTCTTCTGTGATGGAACTCAGTAGGGAGAAAATAAGAGGCTCTTGACACTTATTAAAATTGTTATCTAACTACTTCATTTTTAATTACTTCTTATTTTCTCCAATAATACTGAAATTGGCTTATTTTAATTTGGATGATGGTGATCCGATAACTGTGTTCCCAGTCTGCACACCAGCACACTGTTTTTACATGAAAGTATTAATAATGAAATTGCTGGCATGGTAAGTTGGCATCACTAATATTTTTTTTGCAGGAAAAAGTCATAGAAAAGGGGTGAAGTGATGGAATGATGAAAATCAGAGGTCTGTATCCCCCAAATACAGTCTTTGTCGGATGGAAAAAATACTGACTCTGTGCACAGCATATGACAATAGAAGAAATATTTGCTTTTTGTGGGTAACTGTATGCCAACGTGGTGGCACTGGCCCATCCATTACGGTGTGGACCTCTTTCTTCTTAAAAAGTAGAAAATTCCCGCATGCTTTTTGGTATGGTAATTATTAGTTCTTTTAATATATATTCTAATAATATTTTAAAGAACTAAATTTAGAATGTTGTTTAATGCCAGTTCATATGTAGGGCTTTTTATTTGTGCACGTCCTTTTATTTTTACAAATTTTTATCTTGTAGGTGATGGCAGGACTCACCTTGAGGAAACATAAGTATGAGCAAGCTAAATCTTTACCACAACGTTGTGGAAAAATCACTGGGCATGTTACATTAAGTTTGAAGATGGTGTGTTTGTTCAGATTTCTGCTCTAAGTTTTAAAAAACTCATGAAAATGTAAAAAATCTGTCTTCTTCATTTCACTTACAAAATTTTCTTCTTCTGAGTAAAACGCGGGATTTCTCAGGACTTTCTGTAGCGTCATATAGAAAGTATGAATAGATCTGAATTTTTCTGGAAGAGTTTTCTATTTTCTACTTCAAGAAGCTGGAAATCTTGGTGGCATCTGAATTCTTTTTGGCTCTGTCATTATTTCTTTGAAAAAACATACCTTCTTCCTAAGACATAAGCAATATTGCTATGTCTCATTAATTACAGCTGCCCTCCCCCCCAAAAAAAAACCCAAAAAAACAAAAAAACCCAAACCCACATCAAACAAACCAACCAAAAAAACCAAACCAAATCTGCACAATTCAAGTCAATAGTTAAATATTGCCAGATTTGAAAGCATCTGAATAATTATAAGATAGAGCTAAAATGTACTTTATTGCTTTATAATTTGCTGAGAAGTGGTACCCTTGATAAAAACTACATTTTTATTTGAAATGGTGAAGAAACATGATTATTTTTGGAACCTGGGTATAACTACTGCTAAGGTCTCTGCTGCTGGTCAGGCATGCAAAGGAATATTGGTGGATTTTGGATTTTCGGAGCAGAACCTCTGTGCTGTTTAGGCTTTAGGGCTCAGTTTGTTAAATGTTATTTCTTCATGTGCACAGAAATGAAACTAGGGGTTTCAGATTTGCTTACAAGGTAAGACTGGTAAAAATATAAACTTCTTAATAGGTCACAACTTCTTTTGGGAGGTACTGGAGCATGAAGATGAGGAAAGCTGTATGTACAGTGAAACAGCGTAATCCAAATAGAAGTAGGTTGGTTTGAATCTATCAGCTGCAGATACTTAACACAAGAGCTTTGGTTGTAAATAGTCCTCCATCCGCAAAGATTAGGAGACAAATCCTGGCTTAAATAATTTCAGCGAGCTAGGATCCTGCCCAAGATGTTTTTCTATTATGTAGTCACTAAGAGAATTCAAGTAAGTCCTGTAACATACTGTAAAAGGTACCTGTTAATTTTGGAGATCTCAGATCATTCTCTCTACATTTGTGTTACACACATGATCTCTATATTCTACAAATGTGGGGTTTTACCCATTTTCCAGTTGTATATATAAGTCCAGGTAGTTCTTAGTGGACTTCTTGGCTTTAGACCTTTTTGGCATTTGACTTCAAAATGAGAGATTATACTTACAGGGTTTCACATCTAATATGTATCTGGAAATGATATATCAAAATACAATTAAACAAAACTAATTTGGGGCATAGAATCAATCTGATAGTGAGAAGTTTTCCTTTATACTGCATAATGCAGAATATACAAGCGCAGATTGTAACTGGAATCTGTTTAACTTACATCTGTAGTGATTGCTTGATTGTTCACAGTAGTTCTCCACAGGCATAAGCGACTGGGATGTATTAAATATGTGAAGACACAATAGAGAGTACATAGCACAGATCTTTTAGCCTGCACTGGGCTTTCTTTGCAGCACTGAATGAAAAACATAATAAAATGTTCATTATGTAGATGTACATTGTGTGCACGTGCAATTTTTTTTACTTGTGAATATCGATGTCTAACTACATGGTACAAATTCAAGTCCCTGAAGAACTTCCTGTGCTGGAATGGGAAGGTCCTGCTCTTCCTCCTGCCTTGCTTCGTGCCACATGGTCTCACCTGCCTCTTTGCTCCAAAAATCATCCAATTGTGTACCTGCCTGATTCAGCGTTCTAAAATGACAGAGAAATAATGAGCAAAAATACAAATATATTTTCCCTGGGCTACTGAATCAAACCATTTTACTATGGGAGAGGAAGAGTTGCAGAGCTCAAGGCAAGTGAGGACCTTGTTGCCAGGAATAGAGTGATAACAAGTCACTTTTTTTATTGCAACAAGCTGTTAGAGCAGCTTCCCGGTACACGTACCGTTACCCTTGGTGCAGCTGATGGCGCTTGCCTGATCATCAGCTTTGAACTCTGTGCGTGCCCATAGCTGCAGAGGGCATGAGCCAATACCCTGATGCTGGATGCTGCTCTAATAAATTACCCTTGCCAGCGGCTTGAGGGGGTTCCTTCCACAGCGCCGTCGTTAAAGGAAATGCTGTTCTTTATCAGTATTGCTCTTCCCCGTGTAATTTATCATCACCACTGTAGTACAGGTGTATCTTTGTGAATCGCGTTAAACGACCTGGTTAACATCTGGCACGACCCATCTATTCTCTTGCTCTTTGTTTCGCAAAGGGAACCTTGTGCATTTAGCAGAGCTCACGGTTTTGCTAGGATTTCAGGGTGAGAGTGAGAGCATCAGCTTTGAGGTTTAAGGTAGAAGCGTGGAGAAATGTAGGCACCTGTGTCCCTGAGAGAGGTTTGAATTGGCAGGTTTCCAGCAACCCATACCATCGACAGGGTTTAAATTCATTCAGTACCCAAACAGAAGTACTTCATTAATTGCAGAAGCACTCTCTGTCTAAGCATATAAGCAGAAACTGGGTACTTCAGTAGTCACGATTCAGTGCAAGCGTTGTGGTACTTGAAGGAAAGCAAACAAAGCCATTCTCCTCCAGGGCTAACTTCGTCCTTCCTTGGCAGAGTTTGCATGGTTGGTGCCTGATTTCTCTTCATTTTAATGGGTTAATTTTGCATTAGTCTGTGCATCAGAACTGGCAAACACATGTTCTGTAAAACTGTTAGGACTGTGAAGCTATAGATGGAAAGATGGCATATATATGAGAAAACCTGTATGTCTATTAATATATTACAAAATGAGATGACCGTCTACCTGAAGGCATTCATACACTTATTATTTATAAGTTTGTATACAGATGTATGCTTACTGCAAATCTTTCAAACTTCCCTTTTTCTAAAAAGACTTTTCGTTTTCCTGCTGCTTTATGTAGATGAACATGGAAACTTCACACTGAGACAATTGATTGCCCTCTGGTTTTTTCAAACAGGCACATGGGACAATCTAATCCAGCTCTGAGGTAACATACCAAAGCTGGAAAGGACAGGGACTGGGGCCAGAGAGCTATCAATGGTATGGTTCAGATTTGTCTAAATCCCCTTAGACCTTGGCTCTTCATGTGCCACACGACCACAACTTCTCTGACAGACTGTTTATAACTTATGGAAGTGATTTTGCTGCTCTGGTGAGCTTAGCCATTCCTTCCATTGTTTGGGGTAAGACTACATTCCTGAGCCATGCTTCGTCTCCATCAAATCCGAGACTTCTACTTGTAGGCACCTCTGTAAAGTAGTTTAGCTGCTGTCTTGAGGTTTTCCTGTGCATTTTCATTCAATTTCCAAGTCCAGCACCCTTTTCTAGAGTCCTTTTTCCATGTTTAAACCAAGCTGTTGCACTCTGCAAAAGACTGATTTGATTCACCACTTCCGACGAGTCACCCCGTTATTCTCCAGGAGGGAACGACGTACCGGTTACCTCAGCTCCTTCAAAGCTCACAGTGTGCTCTCACCTTCAGTCCCTGCGAACTCTTCAAGAACAGCACGAACCCGTTAGCAGCTGGCAGTGCTGACAGTAGTGCTGTGCTTTCTGCTGGAGGACCCTGGTGTAGCCTTTAGCACCAAACCAACCACGTTGAGTCCTTGTTCAAGATGTGAAAGCCATCTTCTCTTTCTGTTCCCATCTTCCTGCATCAGCACATGCTCAATTGAAAGCAGTCGGCTCTGTTACTCCAGACAAGCAGGTGTTCAACATCATATTTGAAGTTGCAGAATTCAGTTCAAGCCTCCGTTCTCCTGCAGTCCTCTTCTTGGAATTTCTCGGGGCAGAAAGGAGATCCCAATTAGAACCTGCTTCTGCTGCAGCTGAACATCTTACTCGGAAATACCAAAACCCATCTAAAAATGAGTTCAAGAGCAAGGTTCCTAATAGCTATTTTCTGGTATTAAAGAGTAGAAAAAACTGGGAAACCACTGAGGATTTAAGGGACTAGAACAGAGCAATTCAGAAACTGTTCTTAAAATTTGTCATTGGCAATCCGCCTTAGAACCACCTTCTTGTCTCAGTCTGGTTGAATGATGTTTCTTCACCATGGGTCAGAACTGCATCCAGAAGAGAGCTGTAGTGCTTTGTAGGGTCCAGACTGTTCAGAAGGTTGATATTGCTTGTCACATAGATTAATTACTTCACTTTGCATCAACAGCAGGCTTGCAAAGGAGGCATCTGGACAGAGTTTTGGAGAACAAAAAAAAAAATAAATTAATTCTGAGTCTATTAGTAAATCAAACAGGTAGTGCACATTCTTTATTCCTGAGTCCAACTGGCAAGACACATGTCATGTTCATGTGATTAAACTCTTTCATCTCTAAACCAGAGTCTGTGCAGACCAATTGCTGCTATTGGAATCGTTCCTGGCCATATTATGCATTAAAATGCGACAGAGTGGGGTTTGGGGTTTTTTTGAGACTGTGGTGGCTGACATGGGGCAAAGCTACACCAGGATTTCTGTGAACAGTTCCACAACGTAGACAGCAGAAGCAAATGCCAAGCCTTTAGCTCTGGTGTAGTTTAGTTCTCGGTGTAGAAGGAGCTTGTGGTCTGAAGATAAATGTAGGAAAGTTCCTTTGGAGCCAACTAAACCTCTGGAGTTCTGGCTTTGACTTGGGCTCAGTGATATGGAAGGTGCAGAGCACGAAGCTGGTCAGTGTACCAGCTCTCCTGGTCACTTGATCAGTTATCAGCATGACTGTGCCACTTCTGTAGAAAGTCCATGGTTTTCTTATCAATGGCAACCGTGGAGAAAGGATATATCAGAATGCCTTTCAAATTACCATTGCTGCCCTGGTCAACAGTCACGGTTGCCTCCTTGTCTGGTTAGAAGGTTCATCCCAGTGATCTGAAAGCTCAGTTTGTCATGCTTGGGAATATCCTAAAGCCCTACGTGAAGATCCATCACCCACATGTAGTAACAGATAATATCACTGCTATAATATCAATAAATGAGGTACTGCAAGGTTCTCATCTTCTTTACCAGCAAGCATTTAGCATCAAATTATTGGTACGTGACTGGCCAAGAGCTCAAGCAAGGACCAAGAGCAAGGGCTTGAGCATCAGGTACGGCCCCAGATGAGGTTTCTGAGTTGTTCCTTTTCCTCTCATTTAGCATTTCCTCACGATGTAGCGGTTTCCACAGAAGTCTGATCCAAGGTTGCGGCTCCGCTCTATCAGCGCTGACCCTGAACACAGGCAGCTGAACACCCAGGGGAGGTGAGGACAGGACTGCAGCACCTGCTGGTGCACTCAAGAGTCTTGCCAAGGGGGGTTTGCCGGTTGAGATTCAGCTGATCCTAGTTTGGCCAAGGACCTTCTTCTGGTTTGAGGGTACCCAGTGATTCCAGGGGCCCTGCCCTTCCTTCCAGATCTTCTCATACTTGATTCAGGCCAGACCTGCCATCCCAGGCTCTGCCATCCCTGTTTAATGGGGGTGGGGGGGCGGGGGTGGTTGTCCTTCTGGATGAAGCCACACCTGCAGCTTCTCAGCAAGGGAAATTCTGATCCTCAGTCCAGAAGTTGCTTCGCTGTGCATCCAAACTCACATGTTCTTCAACTGCTGTCCACTCAGATGTTTTTTGGTCAGTTTGGCTGAAGTACCAGGCACTGCAAACACGGTTGACTGAAGCTAAACTGGATGGGCATCTCCACCAAGCGGCTGTGAACTCTTAGCCACCACCTCGACATCCACCAGTGGAGATGCTCAGCCTTTTGCTGCTCTTTATGCTGAGTTTCCTCAAACTGGCTGAAATTCTGTTCTTTGAGATACGTTTTTGTACACATATTCCTACATTTCTTGCTTCAAAGCCACAAGTATTTTTCCAGAAATTCTGGCATTGACAGAAACAGGCATTGTAGGGTGTGCGCCTTTCTTTTTACACCAGCGTGAATGACACGAGAAAGAAGAAGGGAGGGAAAATAGAGGAGGGTACCTTGTACGTATCCCCTGTGCATACACTACTGAGATAAAAAATTGTCAGTCTTGAGTGTGTGAATATAACATACAGGAAAAGCACAAGTGTACATACTGGCAACACAATTAGCAACGGGTATGGAATGTTAATATCTCACCATTCTTTTCTAAATGTATTTTCATATATTCAAAATAAAGGAAAATGTAGCAATTCCAAAAACTTCCATGCTTGGAAGACCCGGAGTAGGATGAAATTAGCTGTAGAAGAGGTATGCGAATAGTAGCAGTTTAATTTCTAGTCTGAGCAAGTGTGATTTATGAGATATTTAGAGAAATGCATGAGCACTCTGTTTACATACGGGGTAGTTAGAATTTATAGACAAAGATACACATTGCTTTATATTAGTCACTATTTGAGAAACTAGGAAATACCATATAGAATGTAATGTGACAGTCATTTAGATCAGAAGTGGCTCAACAGGGTGTAAGAACAGGAGAAAAATTACTGAAGGAGTTTTGTCCTTGTTTGCAACAGAAATACTGTTCAGTGGCTACTACAGGCATACACAATGTAGGAAAAGGTCTCAGTGTACTTGTAGAAAAGGCAAAAAGACGGGTAAAAAGTTTTTTAGATCTTCTCATGCATATTCTTTCCTCTTACAAATTGCTAGTAGACTCCTGCTTTGCTTTTTTACCTGTTTTTTCTCCTCAATGAATAACATTTTCTTAACTTTAAACTAAAAGCTTTAAAATTAAATTGATAACAATCTTAGAATACTTATGTATAATGTGTTTACTACATTTTTCCATGTTAAGTAAGGATTAAAAGAGACAGAATGTAGGCTGTTTATTTTGTACTTTTTCCTCTTCACTTCAGGTCAAAGTGAACTTTTTCAGTAAACACACTGGGTGAGATTCTGATGTCATTAATACTAAACTTTTCCATTGATTTCAGAGGAATTAGGAATGCCAGTATTTCTAAAACTTCATAGACTAATTTTTCTTTACTTGTAGAAAATCACAGCCATAACTCTTAAGAGTTATGAAAACTGGATTTCTGTAAACTGCTTTCTAGTGCCGCGGTTACTTAAACAACTGAAACAAGATTGAATTATGTACGGGATGTTCCACAGAATCTGGAGGCAAGATCAAGCTATGATGCTGTTCAAAGTAAATAAATAGGATGTTATTTATCAAGATTTACTCTTTCAGTTCTGTTGCGTGTAAATAATTTGAATTAGTGAGGTTTTTCTCCTTTCCCAAGATTTACAATATAGTCAAATCAATATCGGGAAATAGTGAAACAACAATTAGCTGAACGCTCTGGTCCTAAGTCAGCAAAGTATTTAATTACGTGCTTCCCCTGCACGAATATTTATACTTAATGATTTCAATAGAGCTATATGAATGCTCAAAACTAATCATCAATCATGAAGCATACATATTAAAGCTGGTAACATGTTTCGCCACTTAAAGGAGCCCTTTGACCTTGATTTGATTAGCAGTGTTTTGAGTAATTAAGAGTTGAATCATCCAAATACTTCACCCTGCACTGAGGAAACAGGACGGCACCCAGAAGGAAAAGGGTATTCCTGGACGTCGTATCTTTGCCTTTAACATGGGAGATGGTTTTCCTTTTGTATCTTCTGTACTCAGTTTTCGGACAAGCTGAAAACCTTTTACAGGTGTTTTAATTGTCAGGACTTTTGATTCATATATTCCACCTAGTTTGTCATTAATATGTTGCCCCGCTGTAAAGATTTCATATATAAATTCCTCTATATTACGAGGTCCTAGGAAGCTGTCCGTAGGATTTCAAGTGCAAGATAAAAAAAGTGCACGTATATATTCAGTGGTTTTTAATGCTGTATTGGGTGTTTACTACAAATGGCAGTACTGAGGTTTACCACACAGTCTGTTAACAACCTGCTGGGTTTTGCATTACCTTTTTGTCATACGACAGTGCAAAACACGATACAATCCCTAGAGTATGAAGGGAGATTGCTATAATTAATGTGATTTGTATTTTCTTAGAAGGAAAACAGCCAGATTATTTTGACAATGGCCCACGCTCATGTAACACTTAGAACAAACCGCCAAGGTCAGAGATTCAACTAAAACAGTTGGCAAAAGTAAACTGGATGTTGTCAGATGTTGAAGAGTCAGAAAAATGTGACCTCATCTCCCAGGTCATTGGTCTTTATGTCCTGGTTTACTCCCCAAATGGCACCTGGACTGAAGCAGTGCTGGGTGGTCCCCAGGACCTGTGCCAGCACCTGGGCTCCGAGAGGCACGGTGACATGACAGACTCCTTTTCCAGGAGCACAACGGCTCCGAGCACGTTAGCCCTCGTTTCCCAGCCCTGGCTAGTGCAAGCCCACCAAGTGTCCAGTACTTGCCAACTGGATAGGGATCCAAGGTGCATAAGACCTTATTACCTAGTAAATTTTATTTCCTTGAAGCTCTTTTTTGGGAGATTTCCTAACTCAGCGTTAGCATTAATCCAATTTAAAAGTCCAGGTAGAAAGAAAGTGTAACGCAGGTCGCATGTTCATTTTCTGAATGTTTTCTGGGGTATTCTCTTTTAACTCTAAATCTGTTGTGGTATCAGCTCCAAAGTGCTGGTTTAATATGAGATTAACCTCAATATGTACAGGTGGTAAACAACTTTTTTTTTCTGCATCTCTTGGAGGTTTCAAACTTGCTCTCATTTATCCAAAGGATAGAAGTGTAGAGGAGGTGGAAGTTACCTCGCACTTTCTGTCAAACATCATCGCGTGAAACATCAGTAAATATGGGTCAAGTGTGTGTATTTCGTGACACCAAGCTTAAACTTCATAAACATTTTTATCACTAAAGTAACTAAATTGTCATTGCATCATGTCATTTTACATTTCCAGTGTTGAAATATAAAGTTTTCTCACTTACTGGTTTTATGTTTCCTTCTTCCTAAGGATTTCTTTTGAGTTGGATATGTTTTAGATGAACCTTCAAAGATAGGCTTCCAGATAGAGATAAATGGGGTGGTCTGACAAATTAGCCACTTCGTATCACGCTTACCTCTTTACAGCTCGATAGTACTCACACTGAAATAAGGGCTTCATCCTGTAGCAATAAAAAGAGGAAGAAAGAGTGAACTCATTTGTCCCTTTATCCTCACATATTGATGATTAAGGTCACTGTAGTCTATTTATTAAGAATTGTATGTTAGATGAAGGTGTTATCAGTGTTTTCAGAATAGTCTGTCCATAGACCTTTTTTATGTATATAACAGAAGGGTTTCTGCTCACGTTGTCCTAACTTGTTGCCAAATGAGGAGAAGCTGGGAACATCTATGGGTTTACTACCGTGTGAAACAACTCAAACTCGGGTATGAAAGAGAAGCACAGAGAAAAAATAATGAAAAATCAGATACTCTGTGTGCATTGGAAGGAATCTTCCCTGGTCTTACTTAACACATTTAAACCCATCTCTGTTAAGAAGCATGTGCTTTACATCAGCACATGCTTAACTGTGTGCTTAATACTATCCTGAATAGAGATCTCATGTTGAATTGCTGCTATACAAAGAAAGGGAACCTTGGCATTTGCACTGCAAAAATAAATCTGAGGCTTTCCTTCCTGGAGACATAGTCAATAAATAAAGATACATGTAGGGCTGAACCGTGTAATGCCAAAGATCCATCTAGCCAATGGCTTAGTGACAACTGCTGATAGCAGATGCTTAAGAAAGGCACGTAAGAGCAGAGCAGACAAAGTTGCACAGTAAACCCTCCTGGTGTCTGGAAGTCAGTTTGTGCTTTAGGGCCTCCATAACAGATGACTTTGTGCTCAGCAGCTCCCAATGGATCTCATCAAGTGAACCCAAATCTCCTTATTTACTTGTACGGTCCGGGAATCTTTCCCCACCATCCATCCTATCCCTCACAACCTGCCTTATCCTTCCCATCGCTCCTAAAATGGTCTACTCACCCAGAAAACACTGCTGTCGTCAAATATTTAATGTGGATGCTCTGAGAACAAGGACCAAAAAGCTATACTCTAATTAACTAAACAGTACTAGATCACTAATTAACTGAAAAATACCAGAGCACCAACCCAGACATTGTCGTGCTTTTTCTGTACAGTTAAACATCAGCATGGCCTACCCTAAGACTGGTTTGCACCAGCCCATGCTCCCCATTGTCACAGCACTCTCCAAACCATCAAGCTGCAGCAAGGTCTTTCACCATCTCATACCAGCACACTCTTCATGCAGCCCCTCTACTACCTTACCTTCCCTTCCCTCCCCTCCTCAGGGCATGCTCTCTTCTCTTGCTTCTTTCTCTCTCACCTCATCTGGGGCTTGTGTTCTCCCTTCCTTGACTCTCAACCCCTTCACAGACCCAGCCACAGCTGCACCTTATCTACATCGGCCAGCCCACCGCCCCTGAAGCCAGCCCACAGCTGTATATTATCAATGATAATTAACCCAGCTTCATTCCTCTACACCCCATAGCAGCTTTTATGCATGGTTTGGAAAGTTAGTGTGGGTGAGAGCATGGGTGAGACCTCTCTGTTTTAGAGCATAAAAGAGTTTAGACACGAAGAAGGCCACGTGAGTTGGCTTTGTGGTGTGAAAGATGTCCTGGTTTATTTACTGGTAAAAACCTGGAGCACAGAAATTCACTTTTGCTTACACTTGTGAGAAACCTCGGCATGGTTCTGGCTTGGGGATGGTTGGCTTCAGGATTGGATGACCCTTGCTGTCTTCTCCAGTTCGTTTCCTTAACTCTTCCTTTTCTACTTGACAGCTGGTCACCGGCTGCAGTTGACGTTCAGGGTGAGCTTTGCTTCCCGCCTGTTGATGGCCTGTGTGTCCTGAGAGGATTTCCCCTGATTGTGGCAACAAGTCTCCAAGTTTCCACCATCTACGGGCATTTCTGGTTTTCTTCCTCACTGGACATCTAAAGCAGGGCTGCATTTTGTGTTTAGCTGAACTCATGCATCTGCTATGCTTATATATGGATAGATGCCTTAAACCGTTAAAGGGATAGAAATAATGATGCTCCACAAGTATAAAACCGTTAAGGGACTGCAGCTAATGGGGCTTTAAAAAAGGAAAACATACTTCACCCCAGAAGAAAGTTATCCATTAGAAAGGCCTCTACATTTTCTTCTGAAGTGCTACATCAAGGCCACGGTCAACGATGGGATGCAGGTCCTGGTGATGTCGCCTGGTGCCTCCCCTACCTACTGCCTGTCCCAAGCTGCTGGAAGGCAGCCTGGCAGAAAAGGACCTAGGGGTCCTGGTGGACACCAGGTCGGACACGGGCCAGCAGTGTGCCTTTGCCACAAAGAATGGTGTCCTGGGCTGTATTAGGCAAAGCATGGCCAGCAGGTCGAGGGATGTGACTGTTCCCCTCTACTCAGTACTGGAAAAATCAACACTGGAGTACTGGGTTCCCCAGTACAAGACATGGACATACTGGAGAAAGTCCAGCAGAGGGCCACAGGGATGATGAAGGGACCGATCATGTCTTCCATGAGGAAAGCCTGAGAGCTGGGACTGTTCAGCCTGGAGAAGGGAAAGGCCAAGGAGGATCTCATCAATGTGCATAAATACCTGAAGGGAGGATGCAGATTCAATCTCTTATCAGTGATGCCCAACGACAGGACCAGTGGCCAGGGGCACAAACTGAAACCCAGGTGGTTCCCTCTGAACATCAGGAAACACTCTTCTGCTGTGAGGATGACCGTGCACTGGTGCAGGTTGCCCAGGGAGGCTGCGGAGTGTCTATCCTTGGAGATACTCCAAAGCTGTCTGGACATGGTCCTGAGCAGCCAGCTCATACTGGCTCTGCCTGAGCACAGGGGCTGGACCAGATGTCCTCCAGACCTTGATTCTGTGATTACAGGACCTTTTCCATTCCTCAGAGATAGCCCAGGTTTCTTCCAGCTGCAGCATCCCCTGTGCCCATAGCCCAGCTCCTACGTCCCCTCCTGTCACTGAGAGCCAGCATTTTGGGGCAAGCTGAGGAACACTCATTCAGCAAGGAGGAGGGAGCAGAAAAGTATCCTAAAAAAGGATCAGCATCTCCAGCTAAGGTCAGTTTAACACGTCCAGCCAAGGCTGAACCACTTTTAGAGCTACACTTCTCCCTGTTTGCTATCACTCTTCTTATCTCATTTGCAAAGATCACTCCATGTTGTGTGGAATGGCAGACAGCTGGGCTGACAGATATATTTCTTACAAGGGAATGCAACATGTGCTTCAACAATTGCTGGTCTGAAGTGTCGGCTTCTTGAGCCTGGGTTTGCACTGCTTTGGTTTTGATTCGGTCTGAGAGCACTCCAAATTTATAAGGTTTTTTTCCTGCTTTATAGCCCAGTGGGAACTCTGCAGTGTGAGGGTGTTTGTGTAACCTTGGGCTCTACCTTGAACAGTTTGCTGCTCCCCTTCTTTTCCAACACATAGAACATTTTTAATCAGTTTAATGAGTTATGAGTATAGATAACTTGTATGAATCACAAATTTAGACGCAGCTTCTTATCAGATTTTTAGTATAAAAAGACTTTCTTGGGAAAAAAAAATACTGCCACTTCATTAGACATGCTTTGGTTTCTGGTTGTTCTTAGCTGCCTGGGTAAGTTGCAACTGAAATATTTGAGCTGGGAAAGGGTGAACCTCTCAGCCTCTAACTGCTGCAGGTTAGAGCAGATCATCTTTTTCTCTGCAGTTACTGGGCTAGTGCAAAACCTAATGTGGACACAATTATTCTGGCTGGAAGGAGTTTCCTCTATTTGTGGGAACAAGATCTCCATGAGAAAGATCTGGTAGTTCTCGGAGGGAGGGGAAGCCTACACCCCAAAAGAAAGGGGATTTAGGTGGGTGCCCAGCCACCTGGCTGTTGGGGTGGGGTGGTAGGGGCTGCGGGAAACAAGTCAGTCTATGGGAGAGCTTTGTGTCTCGAAGCCTGTTGATGGCATTTTTCAGCCATGGAGGCTTTAAAGACAGCCTGTGGGCTGGAGAGGGATCACAGTGTCACCACGATCGAGTCTCAAAGCGCTTGACGTGCCAGGCTTGCTTAGCTGGTGGTCCTGCGCCGCACCAGTTTGTGGCTGGCGATAACCAGGGATGGCTGATGCTCTTTGGGAATCCACGTGACAAACTGCACTCCTTTTGTCTGTGTGGTTAGGGGCGATCTCTGGAAGTCCCCTGAGGGATGAACAGAAGGATGTGCTGACGGGGAGAGTGATTGGAGGCCATGAGGCCCCGCGAAACATCTGGAAGTGGCAGGTAATGGTGGTGCCTTATGCTTGAAAAAAGTATTAGACTTGAAAAAAGTATTAGACTTGAAAAAAAGTATTAGACTTGAAAAAAACAGTGAGAAAATGTCAGCTCACGCTGTCCCAAGCCACACACCCCATCTCCAGAGAGCCATGGCATTGCTTGGGTGTTAACACGTTGTCGTTCAATCTAGGTATCGCTTCAGGTCGCCTATCCTGACTACCCGTGGTACTACTCGCACGTCTGCGGTGGAACCCTTATCAGCAGCAACTGGGTCATGACTGCAGCCCATTGCCTCAGCATGTGAGTAGGATAAAAAGCATTACAGCTCCTGTTCTGCCCCTCATTCTTGCTGCAGATGGGAGCCAGCCCCTCCTCATCCTCTGAACTCCCCACTGGTGAAGTTCCTCGTGCTGTTGGACATCTCGCTGCACGCTTCATCGAGGGAACTGGAAAACTGTTTCCTTTAGCCTTGGTTTTACATGTTGTTGGCTGGTTTCCTGGGAGTGGAAATCAAGCTGATGGCTGATTTGCAGAAAGAGGGGGTGCATTTGCATGAATGTGAGCATTTCGGATGGGTTTGCACCCTGAGAAACCTGCACAGAGGTGGCGGGACCCAACAAAAGGCATGTCCCCAGCTCACGGGCCGTGGTGGACAGTTTGCTCTGCAGCGTACCTAACACGCACCGCCCAAACGGTGCAGCGCGACACCGATAAGCACACACTCCTCTTTAATTGCTCATGCCTGTAGTGAAAGTACTTACAGTGAAGCGTAACAAGCTGATCCTTCACAGTCTGGTTCAGGCATGCAGCAATGCAAAATGCACATTCTCGTTCAAGTCCAAGCTCTGCGCTGTGGTAGCTGATGCGGCACCTTCGCTTGCTTTGCCAGCAAACTGCAGGCGGCATTTGCCTAATTCCTAAGCCCATTTAGCTACAGCCCATTGAAAATCCTCCGGTGGAAGATGCTTTTGAAATGATTACACTGGTGGAAGGTCTCAGTGGCGCAGGAATTACAGTGCCAAGCTAGCGGTGGGGAGTAGTTTTTAAATTAATTATTCTGTGATTCATTTTCAGGCCAGAAGGATCAAGCTACCGAGTGGCTCTGGGTGAGCACAATCTCGTGGAGGAGGATGGCACCGAGTACTACATTGGTGTGGAAAGAGCCTTCATTCATGAAGGCTGGAATCCCAATAACATTGCCAATGGGTAATTATTTTGGATATTGTCAGATGGTTGAATGGTACTTAGCACCCAAATGACCTCCTCTCTTGGAGGTGTTACACCTGTGTGGGTGGCCTCAGTCCTGTTTTGCCCAAGATGGGGGAAAGATTGGCCTCACGGATGGATCCAGGATGTACAGCAGATTTGGTGGCTTGCCAGCAGTCACACCTCTGTGTGCATCTGATGGAGGGAAGCCATCAAGGAAATGCCAAGGAACTGCTCTAAATTCCCCCTCGGAGGCATGCCTGTCCACCCAGGGTCCACTGCAATTCACTCTGCTCTTGGGTGCCTCCGAAGGAGTGGGAGGTTTCTGGGGGGTGTTAGCCCTTTATCAGTCTGTTCCATGGCCTCTTCTCTCTTAATCGATAATAAAAATCTCAGGGTTTGGTGGTAGCTATAAGGATTAATCGGTGATGTTTGCCAGGTGCTTGTCTATCACCGTGCCGCAGACTAGAGACCTGTGACGAAATGTGAGTGAGGACGTCTGGTCTGCGGCTAAAGCAGGATTTGCAGTGAAGAGTCTTTTACCTGTACCCCGTTTCAGCTATGACATTGCCCTGCTGCACCTCGAGTCTTCTGCCTACGACAATGGGTTCGTTGAGCTGGCACTGCTGCCGCCTGAAGGAGAAGTGTTGCCCAATGACTATCCCTGCTACCTCACCGGATGGGGCTTGGTTAGTGGTAAGTAAGGGAAGGAGGAACGCTGAGTGTCCCACCTGGTTTCAGAGGGACCACCACGCAGGTGAGGCAGGGTGTGAGCTTCCCTCTTCAGCTGCTGGAGCTCCTGGACCCAAATCTTACCCTTTCTGTGCTAGCGAACGGCGACAGCACAGACAGGCTGCAGGAGGTGATGATGCCGGTGGTGGACCGTCAGATCTGTTCCCAGGACGACTGGTGGGGATCCCAAGTGAAAGTCACTATGATCTGTGCAGGTGGAGACGGCGTGAAGTCTGGATGCAGTGTAAGATCTGTTGTATCAGGGGACTTTGAGGCTCCCCTCTTTCCTTCCTATCTGACCTCGCTGTTCCTGCAGTTGGGACCTGGGTTTGCCGTTTCTCCACCCGCAACAACTCTCGTGCAAATCCTGGCCCCTTTGCTGCTTTCCGCTGAACGTCTTCTAGCCCAGACTGCTGCGCATCCCTCCACCTCCCTACAGAGCAGCCAGCAGAGGGAGAACCCCCAAACCCTCAGGCTGCATCTCGCCCCTCTGACTTTGGAGGGGTGATTTGCCCTTTATTCCAGCAGCGTGTCCCATTGACCAGGTCTTGGGGTCTAGGTTGAAGCTTTGGCAGTCCCCTCTGCCCTTACCCAAAGGGTGAAGCTGTGGAGAAGTCTTGCCACTCCTCCGACGCTGTGGTCATGTTGCAGTGCTCCCCCCTGCTTGTCACCTTTCTGCTCCCCAGCCACTCTGCTTACATGGACAGCTGATGTTGCCACAAGTTGTGGCCAGCCCCAGCTGCACTGTCTGGCCCAGGTTAGGTGGGAAAGGAAGATGCTGTGAGGTCCCCTTTGTCCCAGCGGCCCCAGGTGGCCCCAGCATCAAGGCAGGGAGGTTTGCCAGGTGGAGGCAGGGGATACCCGTTATCCCTGCCTGCATTCCCTTCACTACAGAGGTGGCTTCTGGTGAAAGCAACCATCCAGAGCCCTTAAAAAGTAATGGACAAGTACATAACATATTTGATTATGTAAATATATGATTATAATACAGAAATGTATAGAAATAAATCAAGTTATACAATTATATGTGGTACAATTATAGGTATAGTATAATTACAGGTCTATAGATGCATAGTGTAGGGTTTGGTGTGGTTTAGTTATGGCAGAACCTTGTTACAAACCTGGTTCTGAGCCCAGCGAGAGCCTTGATCTTCTCATATATTTTATGTCAAGTTGCTTTCTTTTTTACCACCTTAACTTCCCGGGACCCTTTGAATATGCTTGTTTGCAAAGAACAGACAGAGCAGCATTTCCCTCCTACCTGTAGCTGGAGAGTGCACTGACTTTTAACAGAGATGCTGTGCAGGTGGCCCTTGCTGGGAAGGACCACAAGTGATGCAACATGCCCAGGACCATTTGCTTACAGTCACTATATTTACAGTGGTGGTAGTAAATTAGGGTTTCAGTCCTTCCTGGGGTGGGGGTGGGGGTTGGTGGTGTATGTGTATATAAGTGTGTGCGTATGGGCATGTAAACTGAGATTACAAAGAGTGGGTCTGACCTTTGCAGCATCCTGGAAGGTGCTGGGTGGTCTCCACTCCCATGCTGCTGGGGAACAGTCAGCCCTTTGCAAAGAGAGCAGCACAAAATTTTATTTTCATGTTCAGGACAGTGCTTTAACTGATCAGTGCTCCTTAATCCTATCCAGTCATTCCTCAATTGCTTAGAAAATATGGCTTAATATGTTCCTCTCCATCCTCTGATCAGGGGGACTCCGGGGGCCCTCTCAGCTGCTTCAAAGACAATCACTGGCAAGTCCATGGGGTTGTCAGCTTTGGGCTAGTTCCTTACTGTAACACCTACAAGAAGCCAACAGTCTTCACGCGTGTGTCAGCCTACGTGGACTGGATCCACAGTGTAAGTCACTTAATGCCTGCGAGGTAACTTGGTGCATCTCCCATCAGGGCAGGGGAGTGCCAGAGGGATTGGAGTCTTTCATTTATTAAACCATCAGAGGCTGAGCTGGGAGATCTGGGGAGGTCGAAAATCAGGATATTTGGTGCTACTTTTGGTGTCGTCAAACAATTGTAAGGAAGGAGCTGCTGCCTTGAAGCTCAAATGCTCTGCTGAGGACCACAGACAAAATTCAAGCTGGGTGGGAGCTGGGCTTTGTGTCCAAAGAATCCATCATTGCTGTTCACCCAGAGAAAACCTTACTGCAGGAAACCACTGAAGGAATTAGCTGGCCGGTGAATGGGAAATGCAGCAAACACAAAGCACCTCTGCAAGTGCAAGTCCTGCAGAGCCGCACTGTGCACCCTCAGCTTTACATCTGGGAATAATCAGCAACGAGCTCTTTGCTCCCAGATACAATGTCTGGCACCAGGAGCAGCCGTTTCCCACGCACAGGGGATGGGTTTGTGGAAATGCCACTGTAAACTGTGGCACCAGTTGGAAAGAAAGGTGGGGAAAGGTATTTTAAGTCACAATGCAAGGAAGAGGGAGGCTACTATGGTCCATAAACCTTTCTGGGTGGGAACAGGCTGTTAGAGCAGTCCCCTGGCCCGGCTGAGAAGAAGCCCTTCTGCAGAGCACTTACATGGGATGGAGACTGGCATTATTCCGGCTCTACTGACCCCACCTCTTGTTTGTTTTCCAGACTATAAAGAGTAACGGGGGTTTCTAGAGAAGCATCAACTGGTGCGTGAATATGAGAAGAGCTAGAACAAAGTATCTCTGCTCATGAACCCTCTGCTCATCCCTTCGATACCTCTTCGGGATATGCATAGCCAGGTCTGGCTAAGAGTGCAATAAAGTGTCGGTGACTGCAGCCAGTGGCCAGTTGCTGTGTGTGCTCAGCCTTAGGCACCGGCTCAGACCCAGTCAGCAGGGCAGGAGGCTCCAGCAAATGCCACAGCCTGTCGTGACAATAGAAGCCGATGACGGTGTCCTTGCTCATGGCTGGGCTGTGGGCAGCGAGCATGGCTCCTCAGGGCTGTCATTTTGGCACTAAAACCACCCTGCAGAAAACTACCATGATGGAGTTTTCTTGCTGAGGGATTCCTTAAGGGTAACTCCACCAACAGTGAAGGTGATCAGCTCGGTGCTTGCAGGTTGGTGGGAGCAGAGCAATGGTGTGAAATGCACAAGTGAAAACTGGGAGTGACTGGAAATGATCAGCTCTACAGAGAGGGATCTGGGGGTGCTGTCTGGCAGCAGGTTCAGCAGGAGCCAGCTTTGTGCCGGGGAAGGCAGGACAACCTGCACCCTGGGGTGTATCAAACCCAGCAGAACCAGCTGGTTGAAAGAGGTGGTTATCCCGCTGTGTGCAGCATTGGTGCGGCCTTACCTGAGCGCCGTGTGCTCCTCTGGGCCCCCCAGTTTAAGAAGGATGCTCAGGTCCTTGAGATGTCCAGAGGAGGGCAACGAAGCTGGTGAAAGGGCTGGAGGGCATGTCCTAAGAGGAGCAGCTAAGGATTTGGGCTTGTCTCCTTTGGAGTAAGGGGGCTGAGGGGTGACCTCCTTGCTCTCTACAGCTTCCTGAGAAGGGGAAGTAGAGAGGGACCTGCTGAGCAATTCTCCCTGGGATCCAGAAACAGGACACATGGGAATGGTTCAAAGCTGCACCAAGGGAGGTTAGATAGAACATCAGGAAGCATTTCTGCACCGAGAGGGTGGTCAAACACTGCAACAGGCTTCCTAGAGAGGTGGTTGATGCCTCAACCCTGTCGGTGTTTAAGAGGTGTTTGGAATTAATAATGTGCTTTAACTTTTGGTCAGCCCTGAAGCGGTCAGGCAGTTGGACTAGATGATCGTTGTAGGTCCCTGCCAAGTGAAATAGTCCAGTCTGTTCCATTTCTAGTTCATAGTTGCTTTCAGCTCCTCAGTTTTACAACAGCTCTGGCTGTTTCTTTTGTTGTCAGTGATTTCACTCTGCTCTCACCAGCACAGCCCCTGTCCAAACCTTCCTGAGATCCCGTGGCCAGATGCAACTTCACTGACCATGAAGAAGATGCATTGATTGACCTTAAGCAATGAGCTGCCCTTCAGTTTTCATTTAAATAGTCCTTATTCAAAACTTTTAGGGAGGGTGGATGGCACACGAAAGGCATCTCATTTGATTTGGGTATTACTGTATTAGTTTTCCTACCGCAGTAGCACTTAACAGCTGTAGGCGTGGACAAGTGTGGTGTTGCACGGTTGTACAAACATACATCAGGCATTATCCTTGTGCCTCTGTTCCTCTTTTGTGTTTGCTGTAAGTGCATAGATAGCAAATGCAGCCCAATTTTATACTCTCAGGGTCATCTATTTGCTGCTTTTCCCTAGGCATCTGCTGCGGCAGGCAGGCTACAGAGCAGCATCAGTCTGGTTTGCAGCAGGGAGGGCAGAACTTAGCCTCACTGCATTTTGCCAAGACCTGTTTTTAAAGGGATGTCCTCTGAAGCACTGCTTCTGTAGTGTTTTTATGGCAAGGCTGTATCTTTCTCTGGTTTTCCAAAAAGATTCAAGCATTGCATATGTCAAGGAAGCTGTGGTTTGCATGTGGAAGGGGCAGTGTAAGGGAGTTGCTTTAACGTTTATCCTTCTGCTCTGCCTCCAAAAAAATTACTGCTTCTGATGGGGGCTGGTGATCTGGGCATAACTCTAATTTGAACATGGCTGGAGTCACCTTTCTGATAGCTTTAGCTCGCCAAATTCAGTGTATTCATTTTTGGTGTGTCCGTGATTTGAAAATAAAAGTTGATTTTAAGAAGGAATTGCACATCTTTAAGGGACAGAAATCACACTTTTTAGAATATGTCTATCAATTGAGAGCATTCTGTCTCATGGATGGTCACAGCTTAGTGTTCTGTGAACTTGTGTCCACATCACAAAATGACCGTGCAATTTGGCACGACAGGCAAGAGGCGTTTTAAAGGTTGTTAAGGGGATACGCTGGCTGATCTGCCTGTAAAAGCTTGTGTAGATCCTGGCCGAGCCTGCATTTTTGTGTTTCCCCCTCTCCTACGCTAACTAGCAATAAAAATTTAATCTGTGTAGAAAAAAATCCTTTTGTTTCAGGGGCCAGGCAAATGTCCCAGGTTTTGTGTTTATTTATAGGAGATGAACTTGCTTGCAAGATGAGTTTTGTAAAATTTGATCCAGGTTTACCCAGAGCTGAGCCAGATCCATGGCTTGCATTATCAGCAGCTGGTTTGCATGGGAAATATCTGGCTGATGCAGAGGAGCACAGGGTGTGGAGGAGGACAGTGGGAGATGTAAGAGGTGATGCAGGAGACGTGTGGCCCTGGGTTGCCCCCTACCCAAGCAGGGTCCTTTGGTATTAGACTAACATGACAAGGAAGAGCATGAGGGATGAGGATAGAGGACTGTTTTGAACTGACAGGCTTGCCCTAAACCAAACACAAAATTTTGTGCAGATCATGGAAACCACCAACGTGTAAATACGCCAGCAGTGATGTGACAATGCCACCCTCAGTGGCACGAAGGTTTAGATGTCAGCTCTCCAGGTTTCACAGGGATGCTCACATTAATGCATTTACAGTACCAGTTGCAATATCTATCATGGACGTTTGGGGCTTGGCCCTGTCCTGTCTCTGATGGCTGGCAGAGTCGGCAGTCGCTGCTGGGACAGCCATCCCACCTGCACCATCCCAGGTGCTGAAGGTCAGGCCACCAACCCCTGTCCCATGGCCACATGGTTTGAGCTCAACCCCCTTTTGTTTGCAAAGCACTGGGAGCGGAGAAGGTTTTGTTCAGTAGCATTTGTGGAAGTGGTCCCAGTGCCTGGGTGCTCTGTGTGTGTGTGTGTGTGTGTGTATTTTATTTGCTGCTGCCTGTGCTCTGGGTTGGCTCCTTGGGTTCAATGATAAATAACATGAACTGTCATCCTGAGACATACACGGGTGCCTGTTTACCATTCGTGGAGCAGCGCTGCTCTGATGACGCAGCACACACTAGCCAAAAGTTCACTGGAGGACGGTGAAGGTGATTAGGAAGGGAAAAAAGTTGATTTTCTTCCAATGGTTTGAGAGCCAAGCTGTAAAAGGCAGAATGTTCTCGGGTGGTTGTAGCTGTGCCTGCACCACTGGGGCTGGGCTGGGAGACCCTGGCTGGTCCTTGGGGTTTTATTTTGTGTAATTCAGACTCTCTTTATACAAACGTCCCACTCCAGATGTCATGTAGTCACCTGAACCTGTTCTCTCCTGGCTTAGTGCTGTCAAACGGCGACGTGTCTCATTTCCCAGCGCGTGCCCTGGGACACGTCTGCCTTCGTGCTCAGCCCTGCGCACGCGGTGCTGTGCGTGACGGTGGCCCCAGCGTCCTGGCATCGGCAATTCTTCAGCCTCAGCCACGCCAGCTCCCCAGATCTTTGAAGATCATCTTTTAAGATGCCAGGCTGTGCATCTCCCGCAGACCAGGCTCGCACATGCTGAGTGGCTTGGGACGCAAATGGCCCGGCAGCCTCGCCGTGACGCGTTGCTGCTCACGCTAATGAGTTTCGTGTCTTGCTACGGTGGATGGCAATTAAAGGGGGCTGATGAGCCTGAGCCCGCGGGCAGGGGCGGCCTTTTAAGGAAAGATGCGAAGGGTGCGAGCTTTTCTGAGAGCATCACACTAGAGGGTGCCAGATTGCTTTTCTCCGCGCTGCTGCCTTCCCTCGCACAGGTTTGGACCGATTTGGCTTTGTACATCTTGCTGGCTCCTTCCACCCATTGCAGTGCTCGTTGTATGCGCACGGGCGTGCTGCTAGCTGGGTGGGGGAGAGCACTGGCCACCCCAAAATCCATGCCATGGGTGCGTGGTGTCCTCCTCTGCACAGGGTGGCTTGGTCCTGAAGCCAGAGCTGCTGCTTGAAATTCGGTAGTGGCCAAACAGCAAATTGGGTTGGTCAGGGGACGTGCCTTTTGGGTAGTGGGAAACACCCCTGGTCTTTGATAGGGAGCCCAGAGGCGGGGATAAGGGCAGCTGCCCTCAGCTCGCCAAGTGGGAAGGTTGGGGTTTATCCCTGCTGTGCTGTGGCAGGTTCCTGTGCCTCCCTGTGTACCCCTCCAGTCAGCACATCCCGTAAGTTCGATGGGATGCTGTTCTCATTTCTGGCTCTTTGTCACCGTTTTCCTTGCCCCTGGACCATAACCCAGCATCTCTTGCTGTGCCTGTGCTCTGGGGATGTTCTTCCAGAGGGCAGGAGGCTGAACTTGCCTCTCTGGATTTCCTTCTTGCTTCTTTCAGATAGTTACATTTCAGGTCGTGGTCTGCCTGAATTTTGCTTCTCTCCTCTTGAGCACTTGCACCCCTTGTGGGCTTGGTCCTACCGTGCATTTCACAAGCACATTCCTGACCCTTGGTCAAAGGCATCAATCAGATGCAGATCTGAGGCAAGCCTCTGCAGGTTTGGGAGTGAACCATGGCTAACCACTTTGCATGCTGTCTTTCATCCACTTGTACCCTTTCCTCCATAGCTTTTCCTACAGCCTGGGACTATCAACTGGGCTTTCTGGGCCCCCAAAGCATCTATATTATGGATTCACCAAGATCCATGGATCTGCCCATGGATGGTATTGTGCAGTCCCAGCCCTGCAAGGACGTTCCCACCCTGGTGGGGTCTAAGCTGACCTTTCTGAAGTAACTGGTATTTCATTACGACCAGATCTTTTCCTTCCAGACTGGTTGATGTATGTGTCTAGTGTACCAGATTCTTGCCCACATTAACTAGAAGCCCCTTGGAAATATCTCTCCTCCCCAGAGAGGTGGAGCTGGCACCGCTGATCCCTGTAGGTTTGAAATTGTCTCCTAAGATGAGACATGAAGAGTCTGGAAGAGAAGGTGGAGTATATGAGACAGATGGGAGAAAATAATTATAAACTCCAAATCCCCCAAACTGTAATCCCACCCATGCACAAAGATGCTCTCCCTCACATACCAAGCTGAATTTTTACCCCCAAAATGCCTGTAGGCACTGCCACTCCATGAAATCTGTAGTAATAGTAGAGGCTGCATATTGCAGGGGTGGGTAGCAAACTATTGGGTAGGTAAAGCTGCAGAATGGTAAATTAGAAACAACCTGATTCCTGCATACCAGCAAGGTAAACCTTTCTTCAGTGGAAGGATGCCTCCAGCTTCACCCCTGGCCATCATGCACAGGTCCAGGGACGGTTTTCCTTCTTCCTCCTGTTGCTGTCACCCTTGGAGCCAGCCCTCAATCTGTGTGTTACTTCTTTCTTGTCCCATGTGAGTAAATTAGAACAGAAGTGATGTCAGGTGTAATCAAACCTGTCAATTAGAATTATGTTCAGTTAAACATAATAAGCCAAATTAGAACCCAGTGTAGATCTTCTGTCACTTGATGAATTTGCACCATGGTTGGACTTGGCCCTGTGTTTTCACACCATTTTCATGTGTCTGTAAGTGGCTAATGTGTGACAACCTGGTGGCATCGTAAGACAGCCCAGGAAGAGGAGATATCTCCTATAATCCATCCTGGCTGCTTGCTCCTTCATCCAGCCTTTTGCATTCGTATTTGCTCACTTTTATTTTTAGACTGAGTCTGGATATTACTAGGAATGGCTGGCTCATTTAGACGCTGTCCTGTTTGATTTTCCTGGCGGTGTTAGCAGTGCTCTGTCTTATTATCCTCTGAGATGCAGAGGGGTGAGAAAGAAGGACTTTCCCCCAGCTGCACAAAAAAAATCCCACATATTCATTGCTCCTTACAACAAGCCAGGCTCAGAGGGGTTTGGGAACCAGCTGTAAAATGTTGTGGCAGCTGGTGCTTTCTGGAAGTGAATCTTTCCGAGCGGTGCTTGGCATGAGCAGCACCTTTCTTGGGTTGTCCTGGTGGTGGTAGTCGAGGTGTGTGATGAGTAACTTGTGGTTTGGTTAGCAGTGAGAGGACACAGCCTCTCATGGCTTGTCCTGTGCCTGGTTCTCTCCATCAGGCTCAGCTGGGGTCCTGACCGGGGTCCCTTGTCCCTGCACAGGTCAGGGTGGCACCACCCCCCCGAGCGAGGGCAAAGCCCCTGGGAAGACACTTGGGGCCAATGGCTGCTGGAGGGCCTGTAGAAATTATTTTCTACAAAGTTGCTTGGGTCTGGCTGCCGGGTACCACAACCATACTTCCCTCTCTGATTTAGCATGACTCCCTTGATTTTTCTCGTGATCGTATCACCAGTTTCAATTTCAAGGTGTTCCCCTCCTCCGTCCTGAACTGAGGTCTCACCGATTGGAAATATCCAGTGCCACATCTCTTGTGTACCCTTGTCCTTCTCTCTAGCCCTACCAAAGTTTGCAGACTTTACCTGTTCATGCTTAAAATGCAAAGGAGGGCAAAAGAGGCATTTGCCCTTGTTTTGGGCACCACT
>JAVJGJ010000047.1:56347516-56370017 GCA_035590215.1 Microhierax caerulescens | reverse complement strand
TGGTTGATGCCCCAAACCTGTCAGTGTTTGAGAGGAATTTGGAAAATGCCCTTAATAATGTGCTTTAACTTTTGGTCAGCCCTGAAGTGGTCAGGCAGTTGGACCAGATGGTTGTTGTGGGTCCATTCAAACTATTCTCCTCTTCTCTCTTCTCCTCTTCAAATCTAATCTGTTCTATTCTATTCCATTCCATTCGCACCCAGCAGTGGGTTTGCTTACAGAACTGGGTTCTCTTTATGTTCCTAAACAGCTTCAGCACAGCGCTGCTCATACAGAGGGCATCTGCCTCAAGTGTATTGGCAAACTCAACCCACACAAAGCACAATTCATCTAACTTCTTCCTAAATTCACCCCGTGCAGGACAGTTACTTTTTTCAATTCATTTTCTAAGATCGAGTGCATTAAAAAGAGCATTTCCAGAGGGTGTTTTTCTAGCGAGGAAGCAATAAATTCCGTGTAAAACAATCCCCATGCTCCAGGCAGCTGGGCAAGCTGGGCTTCATAGTATTCTATGGCTTGGAGGGCCGTGAAATGGATTCCTAGCAGGACAGTTAGGCTGGGGGCTTGAACTGCTTGTTTGCGGTTTCCTTCTTCTGCAGCGCGTGACGTTCTCAAATAAAAGCCACGTTCCTGTTAGACCCACAGCAGGGTCGGTGAAGCGTGGCAAGGAGGAAGAGAGACACATGTTTGTGCAAAATAAAGCAAGATTAGTCCTGTGATGAGCTACGAAACCATCTCCTAGGAATGCACGGGGAGTCCCACAACCTTCCCTCTCATCCCTTTGCTGTGTACAAGATGAGCATTTATGAAAGGAGGATTTTGATTTCGCTTTTCTTCCATTTTAAACTACCCATGTCCCGTCTCTCCCAAAGCCTGCATGCACCTAGGGCATAGCAATGTTTTTTTGCAATTTTTTTTTTTTTTTTTTTGGGGGGGGGCACACACACATGCACATTCCCTCTCTTCCCTCTCTCCCAAATCCACTAGAGGGCATTGGCAAACCGAAGGAATACCGGTCAGGGTTATCACCGACTGATAAAGGAGTTTTGTAGGCTGGGATGAGAAACCGGCACGTACACAGCCCTGCACTCTGTCCTTCGCCTTTGCGTGCGGACACGCCGATAAGCAGCAACACCCAGGAGCTGCTTTTCGCTGCTGTTATCCAGAGGTCCGATTTGCAAACTGATAAATCTCCCTCGTTACGGCAAGGGCAGACGAAAGCAGCAGCGCTTTCTGTGCGGCTTGTGAAGGAGCAGAGCCCCAGCTGCATTTTTGGCTCACTGCGTTATTGGACTGCACTTGGCAGCGTGTCCTGGGTGCTCAGGATTTTGGCAGTTCTCCTCCTGTGACAAGTTAAAAAAGCCCTGAATCTCGGCTTTCCTGCCCCATAATGTTACTGAATCATTCCTGCTCCTTTCAAGGCAGCACGTGTGGTGGCTGCTGCTATACCCAGTTCAAATATTTGACTTCTCCTGAAAGAGCCCGTGTCTGTTAGTAATGTCCCTTGTAAGAGCACTTCGCAGCCAAGTGGCAGGAGCACACTGGCATCTGAGATCTTGCCCTGACTATATTCAAGCTTTTCCCTTTGAGTTTCGGAAGGAATTAAAAATTTGACACAGATCAAAGGCTTTGGGAAATGGGATTTTTAAAGGGAGTTCCTCAAACCACTTCCAAAAATCGCTCAGATGCTGAGAAGTCTCAGACTGCCGGGTGGTTTCGCAGTGCCTGATGCCTGAGTTGGGGGTCCAACTCGGTGTGCTCAGTGCACGGACCATGGGGAGGTTTGGGGATGTCACACAGGGGCCCAGATTCTCATTGCCTCCATCCCTGGCCTGGGCTGAGCAGAGCTGGGATCTGTGGGGGATGTTGCTGCTCCCTGGGCCAAAAGCCCTCCCCAGCCTGTATCAGCCATTTAGTGAGTGCACATGTGCCTCGCCACAGCCCCAAACCCCACAGCCATCCCCTGCTCATCCTCTGAAGTGACAGCAGTGACGCGCTGTCCTTGCTTCTGCCCACAACCGTGCAACTGTCCCTGGTCTCCACGGGGCAGCCGTGGTCATCAGGTGCTTGAAACATCTTGTCACAAGGTGCTCCGAAAGCCAGGCTGGACATTGCTGCTTTAAATCCCTCCTCCACGTGAGCAAGACCTGGACCTGGTCCTGCAGCAGCCGGGGAGAGAAACAGGCTGCGCTCACAGGAGCAGGAGAATCAGGTGCTGGAGACATCCAGCTCTAATTCAGGGTCATTATCACGTCCCTGGTGCCAAGAGGCGTGTTTCTTTCTGTGTTTCGATGACAGGAACAGCTTGTGCTGCTCAGCCATGATTTATTGCATAGGATAAGAGGGAAGAGATAGCCTGGCAGCACACAGACAGGGTGCATGTGCTTCTCCTGTGCCTCATTTACCTTTCACTAGCCAAGAGCCTTGCTAGAGCTACCTGTTCCCCAGAGCAGCCGGGAAAGCTGTGATCCCAAGAGCACACGTCGGGAAGCCGGTGGAAAATGCAGGGCCTCGCACAGGTTTTACCGTGTGAAGATACGAAGTGTCACAGCGATATAATATCCGATGAAATTGGGAAAACATGGCTGGGCACAGTACCGTAATGCTCATATGTAATGTTCCCATCCTTTTCTCCAAAGCTGGGTGGTGAGGATGCAGCTAAACCAGGGAATGAACTAGATTTTGGAAAGCTGGTGCTTCCCACATCTTTAAGGGGAGCAGAAAAAGGAGACAACCATGGCAACAGGAGACATCTCCTGGGGCTGGTCCCACAGATGTAGAGTGCTTTGCTGAGGTGTAAGGACTGGTTACACCACCTTGAGCTACTTGGGGAGGTAAGGGTGTAGATGCTGTGAAGCACAGCTTGCGGGTGCAGGGATCAAATACAGTGGTCAGTGCCATTAGGGAAGTCTGAGGACATCCCACCTCATCCTTTGGTATCAAAGGGGCACAGCTCTCCTGAGGTCCCTTGTCATCTCCACCAGCCCCATGGAGATGTCTTCATACTCTTGAGCATCTCAGCTGGCCCAATACACAACAGAGCCGGGCAGCTCTGAAGTCACACAGAGGGATAAGCATGGGGCCCTCAACCACCCCACAGCTGAATAGAGATGTTCTGGTTATAGATATCTCCTCACCCAAATCCTACTTGGAGCCGCTGTCCTTTATCAGAATAACTCCAAAAAACTCTGCTTGAAATTGGGTGACTCGTGACACCTTCACCCACTCGTTCCCTTGCTCACTTGCAGGCAAAAATGATGCGTCTTTGGGAGTATGACTACCACCAGCTCCCTTCCCTCCTGGCAGCTATCCAGCCCTCCTCACCAGCAAGCACTTTGGGATGCTTTGACTATGAAAAGCACTTGAGGACCATTAGGTTCTCATCTGTATTTACTCCCAAGTAGTAGCCAAGTATTTATTTCCAAGTGTAATAGATACGTTTCCTACTCAGGGTGTCTCAGTAAAGCAGGTTTATTTTGTAGGGACATCTTTTTTATTTTATGCATCCTGGTGGCAGGGTTCTCCTGTAATGTTTTACCCCTGGTGTGTGGCTCATGCAGTCCCCAGGGAACTGAGTCCTCAGGCCATCTCGAGTCTTTCAGCTTCCCCAGCTGGAGTGATCTGAATCTTCGCAGCCTTCGTGGTCATGCGAAAATATTTCAGCTACAGAAACTACACCCTTTGGTGGGTATCATGCCCCTACCATTGTGAAGGAGTTGGGGCATGCCCAGCTGCAGCATTTTGGTCCCTTATTCAGCTTTCCTGGCCAAAATGTAGGTGCATCCATGGGGGTGTTTTGAGCATTTACTTTTCGGAGATGGTTTCCCCCAGCTGTGGATGTGTGTGCCAGGCTGGGCGTGGAAACACAGCCAAGCTCCAGGACATACCCCCTCCCCCAGACCCGAGCAGGTGATTTAAACCTTATTTTGTTTTTTTTTTTTTTTTAATATGATATCTCAGGGAGGTACATCGTGTCTCTGGTCCCACAGAGGAGGCCTCCCAGTTGCCCAAGAGCAATCTGGCTAACTGGGAGGCTGGGGGAAGAGGGCAGCTGCCCAGTAGATGGCAATGGTGCCATTCACGCAGCAGCAGGCTGAGCGGTACAAAACAAGCTGATGTGGGCTAAGCAGCACGGAAAACGCCTCACGGTCATAGCTGTGAAGGGGAAAACTTAATTCCTTCTTTTAACTGCTTAACTAAAGTCTCACTTCAGCCAGAGCTCGGGCAAAAGAGGAATTTTTGCTGGTTTATGCAGGGAAAACACTGAAGCCAGAATGCTTACGTTTATCCAGAGCATTTAGCGTCACCTGCTTCCCCGGATGCTAAGGGCTCGCAGCTCCTCCAGAGATGATGACCACGGACGACCCTCACACAGTGCAGAAATCAAACTGCTTTTATTTTGGGGTAAAGCTTGGGTTGATTTGGCGGAGAGGACATTTCCTTACAGTGCGATGAGGATTTCTGTGATGCTGAACAGCATTGAGGACTAACAGTTGTACTTTTGTTTTTCCCCCCATCTCGTATCATCGATAGATTAAAACTCAAACGGGCCACGTGCCAACAAAAGCCAATCCTGCTGTGCCTTTTTTATGGGAAAGTCATGCAGATCTCTAGGTCTGAGATAAAACCTCAGCACCTGCAGACTTCTGCCCAATTCCATGCAAAACGCATGTGCACAGGTGGGGAAAGTGCCGGTTACTGTGACAAAGGTCCTGAAGCCAGCAGGGATGCAGAGGCATCACCTGGGATGCTTTTATTGCCTTTGCAGAAGGGGCAACCTTACCCCATGCAGTGTCATGCTGCTTGGCCACACGGTGCAAACCTGCCTTGTTCTTCTATCGACCAGACCAGCGATGAGAAAAGGTATTTTTTTCCCCAATGCTCCTGCCTCCAAAGCAGACACAAGCCCTTGCGATGCAGGATCTGCCCCTATGGAAATGCCCCCGCTGCCACAGAGCCAGCACCCCTGCCCTCGCCTTGCCTTGGACCTCCTGGGCTGGTTGTTTTGTTTTGTTTTTTTTTCCCTGCTGGAGATAAAGTCCATCCTACCCATCATTTTATAGCTGTTCCTGCTGAGAAAATTCCTTGGGTGTCTCATTCCTGCATGGCACCATGTCTGCAGGAGCCTCGCCTGGCGTCACAGCCCGTCCCTGTCCCCGCCAGCCCTGGGTCATCGACTGCCTGACTCATCCCTTTTCCGGAGGCTGCTCCGCCACCCGGGGAGAAGTGCTTTCTGGTCTGGTGGCTACGCGCACGCTTCAGCGCATGGCGGCACCTAAAGATGAAAGGAAAGCAGGCGGTGAGTAATTCTGCGCCGCTGGGTGTTACAAGCAAAGGCGTACGGGGTGGCGGGATGGAGGGAAAAAATGAAAATGGAAACAGAGGGGCCGACGGAGCCCTGAGCAAGGTGGGGAGTGCACAGACGGGTTTGATTGGGGTCAACGAATCACCCATTCCCGGCGCTGGGAAGGAGAACTGCCACCCACCGCCAAACGGGGCGTGCGCCCCAGCGCTGTGTCACGTCCGTCCCAGTGTGTGCGGCTGGTCTCAGCCCTGCCGAGGGCAGGGAGCAAGTGCAGGGTGGCACCTGGCTTCACCCCGTTTCAGGGGCAGCCCCGGGGGCCGTGGCTTCAACAGCATCGCCCTGCAGAGGGACAGTCCCCAACCAGCCAGGGAAACTCCTCCAGGGCTTCTGCCTGGCTCTTCAGCGCACGCGTGAACTCCTCCAGGCACAAAGAAGCTGGGATCAACTGCCGCTTCCCCGTGGAGATGCCGGTGCCAGAGGCTGGTCGATGGGATGTGGCACCTCAGGACTCTTCTGGCACCATCCATCCCTCTGGGGGGTGACAGGTCCCCTGGCCACTGTGCCCTTTGCAGGGGCACAGTGCAAAGCCACCACCATGAGCTGAAAACCCACCGGTGTGGCAACCGGAGCCATATGCTGGGGGCTTTTCCCCTCCCAGTCAGAAAACAATGAATGTGAGAGGGAACGATAGGCATAAAGCCCATAAAAGAAAAAAAATGAACACAAGCAAACCCATCCTTCTGGGTGGGGACACTGGGGCCGGGCACCACCATGCGCTGCAGGACCGCCCCGGACAGGCATTTTTTCAGTATCACTGCTTTTATAGCCCACCAAGTCATTTGTAACGAATAGTTTGTTTAATTAAATGAGCTTCTCTGCTCTGGGGGCAGATGACAACCTTTACAAATGGATTCCCAATGGAAAACTAGACAATGGCATTCCTGGGCCAATATCCCTCGCTCTCAGGTCAATGCCAGTGGTTACAATTTGCGCCAATGCCGCCAGACGCAAGCCCGTGGGATAGGTGCGCATCTCCCCATCTAGGTTTTTGGGATTTATTCAGCTTTTCCTCTGCACTATGGCCTGGCTCACATCCTCACCCTCTTGTTGTTTCCCTGCCATTGCCAGGACCAAATGTATTTTCCCTGCTTTTCCCCTGGGGTGCAGGATCGTGGTGACACTTCTTTTTGGCTTCCAGACCCAGAGGTGCCGAGAAACAGTTTGTAGCCCTTGAGGGAAAGGGGTTTCCAGGGTTCCCCAAGACTTCTCCTAAATGCTTCTTGGTGATGGTGACGCTGCCCCAACTGTTGCTTTTTCCGTCGTCCCACAGAGAGGGGCAGCCGCCACCCACAAGTCAAACAACCCCAGGAGACAACACAGCTGGACCCCAGCTCCATGCACTGATTTTTAAAATTTTTTTGAGGGGTGGAGGGGATTGTGTGACACTGGTGGAGCAGGAAGCAACTTGAACAGGACAATTGTCACATGCCACCGCAAGCTGATGTGCCCGGGACATTGCCATGGCATGGCTGAGCAGCCAGAGACACCCCGGGAGCCTCAGATGTTCTCCTTGCTGTGCAGGCAAGAGCTTGCATCACATTTTTGCCCTCAGATTAATTAAGCAAATTGCCAAAAAGGTCCCTTCTAGTCCCAGCTCTGGGGTAAACTGCTCTTTGCCAGCCCAGGCTCTCCCGTGGCCAAAATGTGCTGAATTGACTTCAAATTTGAAAGCAGGGGCTGGCACTGGGTGACTTGTCTGCAAGGACACCCACCTCTGGGGGAACTAAGGGACTCTGGGGCACCCCTCGTGCATCTCCAGCTGCCCCAAGAGCTTCTCCTGCGTGACCTCCCAGGGCTTAGGTAGCGTTCCTTGCTACGTTTCAGCGTTGAGGTGACGTTGAGGCTGTGATGGACCTGGGGACACCTTGGAGGCTACCTGGGAAGTCTCCCCCTTGGTGTACCCAGCTGCCATGCACGGAGGGCTCTGCCGGGAAGGATGAGCTGCCTGGGCTCCACGCCTCCTCCAGGGAAGAAGTTCCCTTCACTCCAGGGACCAACCCTACAGCCCGTTTCCCACTATGGGACTGGCCTCATGCTGGTGCTCAGCCTTCCAGGCTCCCCCCGTGCCTTTCCCCCATGCGGGGGCATGGGGATGCTCTTCCCTGGGCTGCTTTTCAGGACGTGGGGGTGGGTGAGAAAGGAACGGGGGTCCCCAAGCTCAGGAGAAGCCTCTTGGAGGACACCAGCCTGGGACAAGGGTTGTTCCTGCCCTGGTAGGATGCTCCCATCTTAATACTTGGGGTGGGAACCATTAGCTTCAAAAAGGGGTCAAAAAAAGCCAAAAACAAACCAAAAAGGGACAATTAGGACATACAATGCAGTGTACACACCCATCATCCTAATTTTTGAGCCAGAGTAAAAGATCAACAGGGTGAAGTCACTGCCATACTCAAACAAAATTCTTTTATTGAAAGTGTAATGGAAATTTCTTCATATTGCTTTGATGAAATGAGAGACAGCAGCTGTAGACAAATATGCTTTTTTATAAACAAATGCAAATGGATAAGGTAAAAATAAAGCATTTTTTTAACTTGTACCTTTAAGCAACATAATCACAATATATACACAAAGAAAGCTAAAATAAAGCTATGTTGAAACCAAAGCGTTTCAATCAATACATTAGATAATTACAGATTGTGTCAATAAATACCCAGTTTTTAAACTGTTTAACAGGCAACTTTTTACATAGATACCGAGAAGAAAAAACAAATTATATATTTACAATTCAGTGCCCTTGGGGAAAAAAAAAAAAAAAAAAGAGAAAAAATCTTTTTTTTTTCTTTTTTTGGCACTGACACAAATAAAAAGAATAAATTATAGAAAAAAAATCCACAAAGGCAGGAGTCTATCCCCGTCATTCATTAAAAAAAAGGTGTGTTGGTATATATATAAAATATATGTATATATTTTATATATATAAATATATATATATATATATGCAGAGAAACCTAGGAATGTTATAAAATATATTAGTGCCAATAAATACGGAACGGTACCAGACTTTCAATTGTCAGTATTTTTGATGCAGTCTGAAGGATAGAAACTACCACCTAGGAGATAACCGAAGGGGATTTTTCAGTCTAAAGAAACGACGCCGAGAACAAAAGATAATAATTATATATATATATATATATATGCAGGAAATCCTCCATCTGCCAGTAGTATTCCTACAGTCGCCCTCCTGCCCGGCGGGGTGGTCCCCAGGGGTGATGCTTTGCAGGAGGATGCGGTGGCGAGCGCGGGGTGAGCACCTGCCCACGGCCACAGCGGGTCAGCTCTGCTTCCAAGTTGACCGGCTCAATACCAGAGAATATGTACAATTAAATAGCAATAATAACGATTAAGAAACCCCAAAACAACCCAGTCTTCACCATATTTGTAAGCCAGAAGTTTCCTAAATGGCTGGCAGGTTTGCACGAGGCGCCTGTCGAATAGCAGGTACCCCAGAGCACCATCCCTGTCATCGGGGGGATAAACAGTTCAGCCAATGGAAAAAGCCTCAAATCCACATTTTGAGGTTTTTCTCCTGTCCGGGTGTCTGCGCACCCCCAGGAGCTGCTCCCAGCACCCCGCTCCCAGGGCAGCAGGGCTGGGATGCCGGAGCTGCTACCTCCCCCCGGTGCAGGTAATGCCAGGAATCACTCCCATCACCAAATCTCACATTTTCCACGGGGGGGATTTTGTTGGGTTTTTTTTCATACCACTGGCGTAGGCACTTAGTGTATCACTGATGTACAGATTTTAATGTCCAGTTACATCTCGTGGCCAAATAGTGTCATGTTCTCAGACTGATTTAAATAGAGAAAGGCCAAGAGGGCCTCCAATATCCTTCCTAAACACAATGATTTGCCTCATTTCAAAAAACAAAAGCCTTCAAATTTTGCAGCTTTGTTTTCAGGCATTGTTTTTTCTTCCCTCTAAAACTGTACTCAAAGGATAAATAACCCAATAACCTTCATAGCCATCTATTTTACTTGATTTACCTATATTAAAAAAAAACAACTAAAAATGTTATAAACAGTCTGAACCACTAGATTTTGGAGCTGCAACACCCTTGACGCTGGGGAGCCCCAAGGAGCACTTTGATGAGGAGCGTGAGCACAGTGTTGCTGTTGTTGGCTTTGCTCTGCCAAAGCCGCCTGCCCCCCCCCAAGGGCTGCAAAGGTCCTTCCCATTACACCCCCCCACTGCTGCTAACAGTTCCTCTGCATATTTAGGCACCACAATTCATCGGGAAAGATCTCGTGGCCAAATCCTTAAGAAATTAAATAAATTATACAATAATTTATGGAAAGGGGTTTGTTTTGTTTTTCAGAGCTAGTTTATATTATTTGTTGAATAGCTAGCTTGGCTTGGTTTGCTCTTCACAGCGGTATTATGGAGATCACCCACCATCACCATGTCTACTAGGGGGCTGACAGAAACCGAAGAACGTTGTACAAACGTTTCCCTCGTCCCTCCCCACCCCACCCATCTGCATTCAGCTCTTTTAGAAATGTAAGTGATGACCGAACAGCCAACATCTTTCAGACCCAGAAAAACCAGGGTCATCTTTAGGATGGGTGCTGCTGAAGACCTTATTGCCCTTCCAGGTCATGGATAAACCACAGTGCTATTCATGTACTACAGGTAGAAAATAAATAAATACAGATATATTATGCAAAAAAAATATGATTGTACACATAATACATCTGAGGTATTACCAATTTAAATAAGGTTTCATGCTAGTTCAAGCTTCGGTGGCTAGTTAAATTCTGGAATTTGCAATAAATAGATGAAAAATTATTATGTATATAGTGTACGGATCTCTTCTGTAAACCTTGTCCGATTTAAACGTAAGATTGTGTTGGGCTAACTCTTACGCAAACAACACATTTTCACAATAAATACAGCTTCAAAAAGTTGTTTTAAAAAGTTCCTGCAACACTGAAACATTTCTAGAAGGGGCTGTGTGTACAACTGGCAACGTTAGCAAGGAGTATTTCTCAACAGGTCTTTTCATAAAAAACACAAGGAAATTCATATGCGAATATCTTTTTCCCCTCCCTCCCCACCCCATCCCATCATGAAAGTTTATAAATTTTTGCACAAACAGTGAGAGAACTGATTGTAGCTGCGGTATGTTAAAACGTCCGTGTTCTATAAAGACCAAAAATAGTTTGTTTGCTTAGAAAGTTGGGTTTTGTTTGGTTGGTTTTTGTAGGGTTTTTTTGTATTTTCCTCCTTATTTTTAAGTAGCGCATCATCCTTTTGGTGAAAGTTTGCCCGTCCGATTGTTCTGCCATCTTCCTTTTGGCACCAGTCCTTGCTGCCTGAGCCACATGGCATTTCACACTTTCACTGTCTCCATCAGCGATGACTTGATGGCATCCTCCAAAAGTTGATTGTCTGTGAAAGGGGCTGGGGTTTCGGGGACGGATTCGGACAAACCGATGAGGGACTCCAAGAAACAGGAGCCCTGATCTCCGGCTTGTGGGAAGCCAGGGAAATTAGGCAACTGAAACTGTAACGCTGAGAAGTTATCAAGGTTCTCGTACTCCTTTAAGGAGTTGTAAAGGGGTCCCAAGTTATAGTCTGAGAAGGACTGGAAGAAATCCAACGAGTCAGAGGAAAGGCTGAGGTCGACGTAGCTCTTGGAGCAGGGCTCGGCCGGGGATGAGGCGCAGCAGGACAGCCCATCGCAGCGAGCATGGGCAGCATCCTCCAGCAAACCCCCACCATCCTGGTTGGCATTCTCATCCAGGCACTCAGAGAGGTGGGACAAGTGGCCAGGGACAGGCTTGGCCTCACCACTGTGGTCCTCGATGAAGAAGTCGGTGGAGTGGAAGCAGCTCAGGTCATCCTGGCCACGGCCACCATCTTCCTCGGCATCCGAGTCGTTGAAGTGGAGGATGCGTGCCAAGCCATCGTCGTCCACATCCGATTGGGATTTGTCAGAGGGGAGGCTCTCGTAGGGCTCCTCCAGGTCCTCGCTGGGGTGGGAGGAGATGGAGGAGTCCGTCATGTCGCTGCTGCAGCTGTTCTCCCCCAGGGCCTCCAGGTCAGGGCTGAACTGGAAAGCAGGTGCCAGCGGCACCGCACGCTCATCCAAAGAGCCTTTCCCCGCCGCGCATCCCAACGACGGGAGCCGCTCCCGAAAAGGGGGCTCAGCCTCCACCACCTTCTCACTGCTCTGCTGCTGCTTCTCCAGCTCCAGCTTCATGATGGTGTGGATGAAGTGGGTCTGCACGCGGGCCTGGTTGAACTCGATCCTGCCCTCGGTGTTGCCGCAGCCGTCCTTGGTGCAGCCGCAGGGGAAGGAGGTGTGATCCATCTGGCACGGGGGGAAGCAGAGGCGGAGGGTTAGGACTGAACCTGATAGCACAAAACCGAAACCACCCGCGACTCACCTGCCCTGAGAAACCAATTAACAACTGAGTGGTTTAAAAGCAGACTAAAAAAAAAAAATAATAAATAAACAAAAATAGACACCCTGCTCTTTTGAAGGGCTGTCATTAAAAAAGTTGGATTTCAGTGCAACTGAAGAAAGTTACAAGGTTCCAAAAAAAGCAAAATACAACGCTCCAAAAGGAGGCATAAGGGGGAAACCATGAGGTTTTGTATATTGCATCATGATACTTAATACTTGATCCATATCCGGAGCTTCTGCCCCTTGCTGAGGTAAGGACAAATCGCTTAACCGGCACCTTTATGTCCCCGGGAGCAGCAGCCACTAGAGGGGGGTTGTGACACACACAAGGAGCACCCATCCTGCATGCACCCCTCCGCCTGTGGCACCCACCCTACACCACCCCCACCAGCCTGCGGCCACGGCATCCAGGGAGGGAGCAGCACCCAGAGTAGGGAACAGGGCTCTCCAAACACAGCTGCACGGGCACCCATAAAAAATAAAATGAAAAGTATAATAAGCTAATTGAATACAAAGGGATTATCCCACTTTGCAGGTGGTTTGCACAGGTAGCTGTGGGCTGACGCTCAGCTGGCACTCCCACGCTCGCCTGAGTGCGCTGGGAGTTGTGACACCCACCAAAGGAAAACAAAATTAGAAATAAAACCAGGGGGAGGAGGAGAAATCGCAGCCTTGTGTAAGGAGGAAGAAGCTTTCATTTGTGAAGACATTCCCACATGGCCCATCTCCAACAGGAGACCAAGCAGGTAGGGGTCTCGTGGGACGAGCGGTGCGGGGGCGTTCACGCCCCAGGCTCAGGCACTCCCCCACGGCTTCAGCGCTGCGTGGGGACGGCCGCCTGTGTGATTTGGGGAGCAAACGCTTTCGAGCGGCGTCTACCTCGCAGCCTGCGGGAGCTTCTCCAAGAGCTTTTCTTGCCCGCTGCGCTCCGAGCACAGGTGGGCACAGATGCATTTTACAGGCTGCCCTAATTCTGTCCTGCTTGCTCAGAACCCCCCTCCTTTAACACACCCATCAGCTGGAGCTGTGGCTTTTCCCCCGTGGCCAGAAGTGAGGGCAGTACCTGACATTTAATGCCTGCCAAGCTGCAGCTGCAGGTCTCTGGGTCGCAGACCTCCCGGCAGTCGCAGCCGCAGTCCTCCCGGGACAGGCGGATGTTGTGCAGCTCCCGCTTCTCCTCCTTGTCGATCTTCTTCACCCCCACAGCTTTCAGCAGCGCACGTCTCTTCTTGGCGGGATAGGGCTGGAGGAAGAAGCCGTCCTCCAGGTCCACATTGCTGACGTCAATGTCGTCATCGGAGATGTCTTCGATGGTGAGCTGGTTGGCCTCTTCTGACTCCTTTGTGCCGTTCATGGTGAGCTAAGGGCAATGAATTGGCAAAGCATTAGGGACCTGTTTGGGACACGGAGCCATCAGCACCTCCAGGTCAGGAGAAACATGAAAGGCAAGGTCTGTCCCCCATGATGGGCGATCCCAGGACCAACATCTGTGTCAGAGCCCCCAGAGCCCTCACAGACACCTGACATGTGGACTTCAGTGTCTTTTCCATTGACTTTCAAAGGTGGAGAACTGAGCTGAAAATTCCCACTCTGTAGCCTGTGTATTTTGGAGGCCAAACAGGGTTAAGGACCGATGCCCCCAGGCCTCAGAGAGGCTCCTATAAAAACTGGCCATTAACTAATGACACCTACCAGCAACTCGTCAACCCAACCCCACGCTCCTACTCACCTTCCACTTCAACGCTTCCAACTTCTCTTCTTTTAATTTCTCTTCGAGTTTCTCTCGACGAACGTTTTCCTGCTCCTTTGAAAACTCCGCTAGCGTGAACTGCCGGGAGGAGCTGTGTTTGCTCACCATCCCCAGGGTACAGCCCCCACGACTAGGCACGCTTGTGAACCCCTGGCAGCGTGGGAAGTAAAACACAGTGACCCGGTCAAACTCCACATTGTTCTTCTTTAGTCGCTTGGATTTCTTCAGGATAGATGTGGCTAGAAATGGGGGAAGAAAAGAAAAAAAAGAAAAAAAAAAAAGCACAAAGTCAGTACTGCCACCCTGCAGGCAGGATAGAAATATGACAAACAGGCTGTAAATACTGCAAACAGGCAGGACTTGCGATTACTTTCTCAACAGGGACATGATGGGATACGGTTGCAACATCGCTTGATGGTTTCTGGTGCTTTAGGATCTAACACTTCAAAGGTGGGATGAGGACGGAGAGGGAACTAAGCCAAGTCCCGATGCATCGGAGTCACCGGTAAGATTCGCCCTAAGAAACGGTTGCTGCTTCTCCTTCCCGCTTGACTTCCTCCAGGAAACATACATTTGCTTATTCTTCAAGTGCAGCAGAGCATAACGAACAAGCAACAAACCATCCTACATGCCTGTCTTGCTGTAAACCCAAGCACCCTGCCCCACATTCAGGAGCTCATGGTCTGCTCCCCGGATGCCCGAGTGCCAACACTCCAGCGCTGTGCGGCTCCAGCTCTTGTGGCAGGGCAGATAATAGCCAAAACGGCTGTTTTTCTGGTACTTCCTCTCACCATCCACCGGGAGGAACTATGAATCTATAGTTTATTCTCAAGGGGCTCATTTGAGAGCAGCTGCAAAGATGTTAAATCTTTATGCAGGTGATCCCAGGGTAAACATGGCAATACATGACGACTCTGGTTTATCTTAAACTGCTGAAACATGCTACACACCATTTAATGCGAAGCCTCTCCAGAGATACCTGGTTCTGCACATTTGCACATACAAACGTAGCAGATGGAGGTGGACTAATTAGCTAGGGCAATTTCAGAGTCGGTGAGTTTCCACGAACGTTGCTAGCCATGGAAAACAAAGCAAAATGCAGTGGCACTGGGTTGCAGAGCTGCCTTTTCTGCTGCATGAGCATGTCAGGAGTAGGAGTGGGCTACGCACAAATTCAGTGCTGGGGGTTTTTGGTCCCATTCTCTGCTGGTGCATGGATGTCTCCGTTGCCACCAGGGGGAATATGGAAAAAAATAACCCAGAAAGGATGGGTGACTGCAGAGCTGGGATCTGAACACCTCTCTTCATGGCAGAGCCGCAGGCAGCCCTACCCCTGGGAAGCCAAGTGAAAGGACTGCTGAAAACCTGAGGGTCTCGGCTGGCCTGGCTGGCCCCAAAGGCTGGGAAAGTGCAAGACTGGGCAGTTAGCTGCACCCACATTTCACAAGTCTCGCTTGCCAAAATATAGCATTTTGGTTTCATATGAAAGCAAAAAAAAAACCAACCAAAAACCCAACAACGTTCACCCAGCTGTGTCAGGAGCTTCTGCTAAATAGCTGGGGGTTTCACACTGGGCTCTGCAGTGGCTTTGATGATATCTTAGCACTGCGCGTTGCATTTTCATAATAACCTTGACTCAATCTTCTAAAACATTAGCTCTTTATCAAAAGGCAAGTTAACCACCACGATCATCTATCGGTTGAGCTGCTGCACTTTGGCATTTGCTTCTCTCTCCCCGCACCCCTCCTCCAAAATTGTTTTCCCATTCCTGACCCTTTTCCAATTGAGCCAGAGAATACAAAAAGTTCATTGTTTTGTCACAAAACCTGGGAAGACAAGCAAGAATGAGACGCTTTATTATTACAAGACTTCTAAAGCCTTTTCAGACCACTGCGTGTTTGTGTATGTCTGCTAAGTGGACCTTAACTGCTATATACAGTGGGTGTTCAGTATAATTTACTAGGTTGGACTATTTCTCCTCCATGAAGATGTTCCCCTATTGTATTTTTTATTTTTCCCTTCACATGGCAGATAAAGGATTTTACAACCTTGCCTTCTGTGCGTTTTCCTAAAAGCTCTCAAAACTGATATTGCTGGGAAAACAAAATAGCATTTATCTGCACTAACAGTGGAGGCAATGTCAAACATGTCATGTTCTTTGGCAAAGTACCCAACTGACGTAGGAAACAAGTTCTGAAATGGTAATTACACTACTGGTTAATCATTTTTAAAAACCAGTGTTATGGGCCTTTGCTGTCTGTTTAGTTTTTGCCTATGGAATAGCCTGACAGGGGACTGAGGGATCATCCCACAACTCTGGCTTGGTGGCACCTGCATGCCTCTGCACACCCAGGTCCTTGACTTTCTATTCCTGGAAATTTGGACTTCAAAAACATTAAAAAGGAATGATAAATGCTGGGAGAAGGGCTGAGGAAGACAAGGCTGAGGATGCTGGCCGATTACAAAAACAAGATTAATTGGTGTAATGACAGGGAGCTGGCGTTACGGCCCCTTCCACCCATAAAGCTGTGCCACAAGGAGGTCTCTGCATGGTGATGACCCCACCACCACACTACAAAAAAGCCCTGTGCAGCGGCACGCCTGATCCCAGGAAAGGGGCTGCCGGAGATACTCACGGGTAAAGCTGGGCGTTAAGGCAGAGCTGGGCTTGGGCTCTCCACGGGAGCTCTCCTCATCTGTCTCCCAGCCTGAGGATGCTGAGGAGGAGAGGGGGGAGCAGGAGGTGGAGGAGCAGTAGGTACTGTCATCCCCCAGCTCTTCATACTTCCTTTTCAATACTCCACTCATGGTGACGCCGTATTTTTCATATAACTGGAAAACAAAGGAGAAAAGCAAAATAAAGCGAGGGAAATACTGGCTGTTTCAGGTGATGAGTAGGGTGCCTTTAACCCCAGCAAGGTTTCTCCACCAGGTCCACCTGGCTGCACAGGTGCAGTTCCCAAAAAGCGCTCCCCCAAAAAATCCACATCTTTCCACCTTTGCTGTGCACACCTGCTGAATTTCTCTCCCATTTTACCACGCTGCAGAAGAACCGACCATCCCAGGCAACAAACTGTCCGGAAACCAATTCAATCAACACAAATGTTATCCAACAATAAGTATTACATTTTGCTTACTAATTCTTTTACGTTAACTCCTTACCCAGATCGCTTTCTATGCAGTTACAGCTTTAACGTTTCGCTAATTACAAAAATAAGCCAGTTTGCAGAGAACAATCTGTTGGCATGATTTACTTGCTACAGCCCCCTGGGGAAACAGACTTATTAAATGAAGCACTGAAATACAAATATATCAACTGTGAAGAACAGCCCTTCTCCTCACGGTGCCTTTCATACCCAGTCCCCCATTCAATAAGCTATTCTTGTTTAGGCTGGGTTATGTATCAAGCATAGTAGCAATTAAAAACAACGCAGCTAATTAAAAACAAAGAAGCTCTGTACTTGCCTAGATTCCTAAATTTCCTGCATGCTTTTCCCCTGCTCATCTTAAAGAAAAAAGAAAAAAAGAAAAAAAACTTTGTTGCATCTTTTTTAACCTTTGCTTTTATAAAGTTTGTGTGGGTTTTGTCTCCTGAAATTGCACAAAAGCTGCATGCTCTGCCAACAATAGGCTAACGGCTATCAGAGCCCACCTAACCTGGGATGCTCTTGCACAGACGAGGGACTATGTCTCTTTTTAGATGCTGGCAACACCACACCGCATACCCCTGGCTTCTGCAGAAGTCACTGCCAGTTTATTTTACAGCCAGTGAGCCATACCCAAAGCTGAGCACCAGGCTGCTGCTGGAGAAGTGACTTGCTTTGACCCCATCCCACCGGGTTGCATGGCACAAACACAGGGATGCAGCCCCAGCCCAGAAACTCCCTCTAGCAAGGAGGAGAAAGCCTCAGCAACGTGGGATGCTGCCCGTGCTTCAGTAAACCCAGAGGTAACACACAAAATCTAAAGCATGCCTAGAATTCGAGTGACACTGGGACAGACATATACTGCCTCAGGACGGTGACACATATGGGGGTGACAGATACAGGATGCAGATACGGGGGTGACAGACAGCTGGTCCCCATCCCCTCCCGCCAGCTGAAACTCCTCCACCGGCCACATTTGCTCTTTGTAACGGTAACACTTTCTCGCCTTCTTTTGCATGTCTGAAGTTAATTTAAGTCTCTGAAAAAGGAAAATATAAACCATAACACTAAACCCACCCTCCTGAGAGCCCTGAGCAGGCAGCACAGAAACCACACCACCTTCAAACCCTCCTGACGCTGGGGTTTTCAGTATCTCGGCTGCTGCACAGTCACACATCACAGGACAGGAGCACACGCCGTTCCTTCAAAGCCCTCACTAATTGTGTTTACCAGCAGCTTCCCAGGAGACAACAGTCCCCTAAAAAGTAAAAAAAACCAAAACCCTGGATGAAGAGTTCCTCGGCCTGAAGTTAATCATTCACTGCAACGTGTGCCTATTGGGACCCAGTGGATCCCCCACAGTCCCCTAAACCCGGGGAGAGGTGATCCCCTCCATCCCTCCTCCTCCTCGGCAGCCCCAGAGCTGCAGGTGGTTCTGCCACAGTGAAGCTGTTGGGTTTTCTGGCTTTAATCCACAAAGAGATGGGGAGAAGGTAGATCTGGCCGCACTCCAGCCCCAGCAGCACATGTCCTACCTGACACCTGGATTAACCCCTTTCCTGCCTGTGCTCCCACAAAGCAGAGCTCGCAGGCAGCCACAATGCCCCAACAAGCTACCTGGCTGCATTTACAAACCTTTTTTTGTTGTTGGTGGTGGTGTGCCTTCTGCTCTGTCTCATATATGCTTTAAGAAACAACCAGGAGCAAATAAACCCTACAAATCCATGGCAGGGGTCCGAATCAAAGCCTGGGTTGCAGCCAGAGGTTTGCTCATTCCAGCAGATCCCATCATCCACCCAGAGCAGCCAGAAACTTTGCAAAAAAATCCTGCACATGGCTTGAAAGAGCATCAGTTCACACCACAGAGCAACTGGTCGCTGCTCCCAAGGTTACCTCCGACACTGACGGTGAAGAATGCTACAGACTAGCCAAGGGAGGGGGACACCAGCTCCCCAAAAAGCCCGCAGGACACAGTGAACACCCTCAGAGATGTGATGTTGACCACATCCAAACCTCACAGGGGACCTCAAGAGGGTGGTGGAGCAGTAAGATCACACCACTGAAACAGGCATAACTCCCAGTTCCAGAGCAAAACAACCAAACCCCACGTGGCATCCAGTTCTCCCAGGATTTACCTGGCCTGCAGGACTCTCAGAGAAGTGAGAAGGTGGATATCGCTGTGCTGCAAAGTGATGCAGCCCTGATACTCGGGTAACCTGCAAACCCACCAACGCCCAGCACGAGCTGTGCTGCCTCCCCCCAAACCAAACAACAAGAAAAATTGAAGCGTTTTCCTCACACAAGCTAACCAAATGAACATAAACACCAAGCCAGAGCCAAGGCAAGCTGTGTATAAAATGGTGCAATTTTTTATTTTTTTTTTAAATACTATCATCCCTCATTAGCCACGCCTGGCAGGATGAAAGAAGGTGTGTGCATCTCCCATCTATGAGAATAAGCCAAATACACAGGGGAAAAAAAAACACCAAACCACCTCTGGCATGCTATCTTATTCAAAACACCTATTGTTTTGTTAATGCAAAGTAAGTGTCGTGCAAACATGATTCTCAATTAATGGGAAAAAGCTGGTGAACCTGTTGCCCACCAGCCAAAACACATTAATTTCCCCCAATAACGCCTTTCCCCTCTTTGCTGATTTACGTTTTCCAGGTCAAGTATTCAAATCTTTCTCAGGAGCTATATGCAATGTAGTGGGGCTGCACCCATCGGTGTCTTACTTGTATCCACCCCCAAAAAATCCTCCAGACAGGGTTTTTACTGTCAAGGCAAAGACGATCCTCTCCTCCCCTTCTTCCCCTGGCACTCGGAAGCAGAATTATGCCAACAATTTGGACACTGACTTGAAAGCCCTGTCGCCGAAACCGCTGGCCACTCAGCCATAAAAACCCAGAGGCCAATTCAGACACAGCCAGGATATTTGAATTGCCGTAATTCCACAAGTAATCTTCAATCCACACTGATGTCTTACAATGAAATCACAAAAATGTGCACAGCAGCATGGAAAAAAAGAAAATAAAATATGCTTGCCATTGTAAATCTCTGCAGGCACCACCAAGCACAGGATTTTACCACCTTCTCCTTATCTTTTTTTTTTTTTTTTTACATAACCTGAAATAAAATAATCCTATCTTCCTTTTAGTTGCCAAAAAAGACATTCTGTTCTTGGCTAAGACTTCTTACTCATCTATTTTACTGAAAACAGCTTTTGGAACAAGTACATAATGCAATGGATCAAACCCGCAGGAATTCCTCTCTGGCACCAGAACTCCCACTATCCTGGGAATACTTTCTAACAAATATTTAGCCCAGATGTGCATTCCTTTCTTTTTCTCTCCCTCCTCTTTTTTTTTTTTTTTTTTGTTGTAAAGCATTAAAGTTTGGGTGGGGGGAGTAGGGGGAGGTGGCTGTCTAGTTGGAGGGAAGGGAATTGAATCTGCAAAGTCCCTTTTCTGGCGCTCAGCAAGTCGCAGAGTAAAGCCCTAATACACTGGAATGCGAGGAATTAATGTTTTAACTATCCTCCTCTTGGACGACGTCTCAACAGTAAATATTTCGAGTAATTTAGATTTAAGAAGGTTTGGCATTTGTTTAGCCAAGCGCAGAGGAAGGCAACTGAAACCCCTACCAGTGTCCAGTTCGTCTATTTATAAGAGACTGCACAAAGAGGCATCATGGCTTTGTGCAGAAGTACACGGAGAAGATGTTTCAGTGTTTTATTTTGGGGCTGTATATGTGCTTTGCACCGGGCAGGCGAACGCAGCACTGCAAGCAAGGCAAAGGAAACTTCTCCCAGCAAGTCCAGCAGCTGCATTTGCTCGTGCCACAACCCCCGTGGTATTGCAGGAGAACACCTATGAGCAAGCGTATTTTATATTTGGGGTTACTGTCAGAGGAGTAACTTAAGGAACGGAAGGATCCCAGATCTGTGCATGAGCTACTGAAAGCAAACTTGTTCTGCAAAGCAATTTGGGTAGTAACAAACAAAACAAAACAAAAAAAACCCAACACCTAAAACCCCCCAAACCTCAGTGCAATGCACTACAAGTATTTATTTTCCAGGGACTTTTTGAGCTGGTTTGCCAACTCTACAATTACAGCCATCTGTTTGCAGCCTGGGAAGCCAAGGTGGATTCTTCCCGGCACACCGGGACAAGGGCTCGGGTGCTGGGAGCGAGTTAACAACTCTGCTGAGCCATGAGTCAGAGTGGCTCCCGCTCCCTCCCCCAGAGCTGCAGCGGCTGTGCAGGTCTAGCAGGAGTAAATATTAGTTTAAAAAACATCACCGCATATTTGCACCAGGTACCGCTCCAAACATGACTCGTGGAGCGAGCCTGGGGGAGTTTTGGGGGTCGGTGTTTATTTGCACGTCGCTGTTTATTGCAGGTCAGGCGACGTGGGTGCGAGTATCACCAAAAATTGGTGGGGAGCTGGGCTTCCCGTTCAGCTACCCCAGATATTTGGTGTCTAACAGCAGTGGTGATGCCAGCAACACCTCTGGGTTACTTAATCATCATGCTATCAACTCTGATTCACTGCTTGTTCATTTAACTATCTTAATTCTTTGCATATTTACTTAACTGGTTTCCCCAGCGCCGCTGTGACAGCTTCCACGATGACACCACTTCCCAATTTGGGGGCTGATGGGGGCTAAGGCGAGCAGGATCATCCCATCGGGACCCTCCAGGGGACAGTCCCGTGCGTGTTCCCAGCCACGCAAGCTGTGCTTTCCAGTTCAGACCAGATTATTTTCACCCAGCTGGGTCTAAGGTTTCATAACCTTGCTCCAGTTAAAAATAGCCTCTGCCTACTATGCAACAGCAAAACCCGAAGTACCCCGTGCCACGGAGCAGGAGCATGAATCAGTTCGTAGCACCATGAGTTTATTCTCCTGCCAGAGACAGAACAGGCAAGCCACCTTCCCTGGGAACTGTATCAGAAGCACTTACTCAGTCTACTAATTTTCGGAAGGCTACAAAGAAAAAGGCTTTTCAGATTTTTCTATTCAGCTCTTATTTCTGGCTGACAGCTTGAAAGGTAAATAAGAAACATTAGCAAATACATTAAAGGTTATCTGACACAGCCCGAATGAAACAAGGTTCAAATGTACTCGGCGCAGATTGTGCTGTAATAAATATGAAAACAGCGAAGTGTGCTTTGTCTAGGAAAATCCTCTATTTGATTACACCTCATGAATAATTCACACCAGGTTTCCATATTTGTCCTCCTGTAGGTACACACTGTGCATTACCTTGCCTGCTATATATACGCACGCGTTTCCTGCGCTGAATTATTAAAGGGCTCGCCAGGAGCTGCGGAGTCTTTCCACAGTGGAGCACAAACGCATCATCCCGAAAAATAAACCCCATCACCTCGACAGGCCTCAACTGCGAACTGCTCAGCGGAGAAAAAATTTAAAAATTCTGATATGGGGGGTGTGGGTGTGGGGAACTTCTAATTTCTGATGAGTTCCCTGTAACGAATGACAAGACTCTGAGGTTCGTAAATGGCCGTGGGGTTTTTTCTCTCCATCTCACCGAGGCGCTGTCATTCCAGCCGGCAGCGAGGCAGGGCTGCTTTAGGAAAGGGCTGTCCCTGCGTGTCAGCCTCTTCCCACAGCGACATTATGTAACTCGGAGGTGACAGACTCTTCGGAGGATGCCGGGGGGGGGGGGGTGGTGGTAGCAAAAAAAAAAAACCACCAACCCAACAGCACCACCACCACCACCCCCGAGGAAATTTAGTAGTTTTGCAGGGGGGAGGGGTGCCCCTTTTTTTTTTTTTTTTTTTTTTTTTTTACTTTTGCCAGGTGG
>JAVJGJ010000047.1:56316959-56338311 GCA_035590215.1 Microhierax caerulescens | reverse complement strand
AGTTGGCTCCAAAAAGAGTAAGTGCGTGGCATTAGGTACAGAGTTACTTATTATTTGCCTTTGCTGGTGCTTTATGGGCTTGGTCACAGGTCATGCACCTGAACTGCTTGGGTTCAGTGTTGGGGCTGCTGAGCCAAATTCATGCCTGCTGTAAAGCTATTTGACTGCCAGCAAGGTCGTCAACATAGCTGCCGTGTCCAGGGGTGTCAGCACGTACCAGCGTGACTGTGACACCCTCATTGCTTCCTGGGGAGCAGGACCTGGCTCTTACCCCCAGTTTTATCTGTGGGAAACTGAGGCACCAAGCTGGGGCCATCCTTTTGGAGAAGGATGGACACAGGCACAAGGTTTTAAGGCTGAGCCTATGCCAGCTATCACCAAGCTCCTCTGATAGTGCAGTGGGAAAGCTCAGGAAAAGGAGACTCCGAATTACCCTGTGCAGGAGCTCAAGTACTTCTATAGGAATCCTAACCCCCCAGTGCAGGCACCTACCAACCACACATACTTAGGCAGGGCAGGCACTGCCCTGCAAGGTGGAAGCTGCATGGGAGAACTACCACGTAATAGTTTACGGCAAAATATTGGTCTTTGGTAATTTCATTGCCAGCCAAAACAGATGACCTTTAAATTTGGGGGACTGACCGCAGAGGAGCTGGGAGCATCCACATCTCCTAGCGTCTGCAGCAAGGAGCCAATTTTGCTTATGCCAATTATGAAAGATCTGGGCTTCTCCTTTTTTCCTTCCCTGCAGATTCTGGCAGCCCAGCGTGCTGCGCTTATCTCAAAATGCTTTTGAGCTCTGGCTCCTGTTCATGGAGCAGCCAGCTGCTGTGCTTTAAAAGGTTATGCAGCCCTCAGCTACCTGCTACGGAGTCTGCGGGAGGCGATTCCTGCTGCAGAGTCAGCGCAGGCTGGGGCTGTGCCCCCACCACCTCAGCACCCACCTGACCTTGCGTGGGGTGTCAAGGGCAGAGAATGGGGCACAGGTAGACCTCCTGCCTCACTGGGGGCTGCTCTGTCAGAGCCATTAGCATCTTCGTTATAAATTTAAACAAATGGACAATTTTAATGAACCTCTGTCATCAAGGGTTGGCAAACGGCATGGTGGTGGTGGCAGTGTGAATCAGGTCTGGTATGGCCTTGTGTCCCAGCATGAGGGGACATCTTGCTTTTCTGGGATGCTTGCCATCAAAAGTATGTTGGTCTCCTAAAGCCCCCAGTACTAACAGTCCTGGGGAACAAAATCTTCTGACTCAGCTGGTGCCCCATTAACTGTGCAGAGGTGTTAGGGACCTGGACAGCCCCACAAAGTAACCTGTCCCCAGAGCAGCAGGGAGGGTTATGTTTCTGGCCCCATCTGAAGGTTATTCTGCCTGATCCTGTAACACTGAGCGCCTTTACTTTCCTCAAAGAATAAGAATGAAAATGTAAGAGATATGTACAAACACTTACAGATACACTGTTTAACATAACGTATATGTGGTGGTGACATCTGTGGGTGGCAGAAACCTCTGTAACACAACAGGGTAAACGATTGACACCCCATTTAACAAGAGACAGAGAGGGAGAAAGGGAGATGAACATTGTCCTGCTGGGCCCACAAATTCATAGGAAATACGAGCAACTTGGCCAGGTCCAGCTCAAACACAACAGTGCTGCAATTCAGAGAGTATTCAGAGAGGTCAATAAATCTGGGTCCTTTTGGTTTCCATTCTGTTTTTTGAGCTTCTAAGCATTTGCACATGCAAGCTTTTCTCCTTGACTGTGGCAGCTGCAAAAATGAGTTCTCTCCTCCAAACGAAAGCCAAGATTACCATGTAATGACTTGACCCCAGGAAGCAGACTTCTAAGAAAAGTACCAAAAATGTGGCAGTTTCCCTGCATCGGCAATATGCACATGCATGTCCAGACATGGGATTTAGGGGAAGGTTTTGGTAAGCCAGCATTTGCTACATGCAGTCTGGAGGGCAATGAAAAGAGGAGGCTTTTTGTTTTAAGAAACACCATTTATATTATTTTTGAAATTAATCTACTCAAGACAACAGAAAGAAAAAGATGGCAAGAGTAGTATAAAAAAGGAGGTTGAGTTTAATTCATAAAGTTAATGCTGCAGGAGGCCTGAAACATCTTTTTAGGACTCAACTTGTCTCCACATGTGTGGTTTTCTGTTCATCCATCGACCTGAGGAATCCCTTCCCTGCCTGGCTCTGCCCACGGTGCGGTCGGGGTTGTTTCATGCGCATTGGAAAGATCACCACTTTAACTCCACAGAAAAACACTTCAGGGGAGAAATAGTTCTTGAAGTCAAGCATTATAATTTACTAACAGGTTTATTAAAATCTTATTAGAAGATTATTTTTTAAAGTCCATTTTACACAGCTGTTGCCCTTCTGCTGCTGTCTAATCCTGGAAAATCTCGGTGAATGAGTCATTTGCACTTACTGTCTATTACACCCTCTTATTATAAGCCTGAGTGTGTTTGCATTTGCTTCAAATAGTATCAATAGAGACATAAAAGTGCCATAAAGTCTCACACACCTTCCCTTTTGGAGTCCCTTTTGCTGTTGGAAGAGAGGTGTCTCAGTGTGGTTTCATGGGGTGGATCTGGTGGGCAGGGGGACGCAGGGAGCATTTTATTTGGAAATAGCTTATAACTTTGCTCCCCTGGTCCTGACCCTTATGGAGAGACTTTTAATGCATGGCTTTTGGGTTGTGTGGGTCAAAGACACAGCACTGAGGGTCAAGGATTTGCAAAAGACGTTCCTGCTTCCTAAAGGCAACCTTGAGCACCAGCTACTGTTACCCATGTGCTTGTATGTTATAACAATGAAGGCATCTGGCAGTGGTGCATCAGGGATATCTGAGAGCCCTCTTGTTTATTTGCTGGGGTTTGTTATCTGAAGGCTGTTGAGTATTAAATGTGACTTTGAGGCCCAGGATCCTTGCATGTCTGCCTTTTTGGCTTCAGGACACGGTGTTCCTGCTTCCATACAACCATTAAAAAGAGAGTGGAGGAGAACCCGACACAAGGACATTAATTTCTGGAGTAGTGTTGTTGGTTAGCAGGAGGTGCAAACATGGTCATACAATTAAAACAAAAATATTGGTAGGTATGAAGATGTGGTTTGGTCATAGCTTTGATTCCCAGCAGTGTCCTCTCCCTTTACCAGTTGGTGAGCTTCACTGTCCCTTTGGTGGTGCAGCCACTGCACCACGTTCAAAGCCCCAGGCATGCAGCAAACCTTCCCTCAACCCATTCTCCTCCTCCTCTTACCCACCTGGGTGGACTGATATGGGGCAGAGACATGTGAGGAAGCTGCCCTGTCTCCAGATGGGCTTTCCCTGGTTGTGCAAGCCATGTTCTCCTGGCATCCCAGAGTGATCCTCTCCTCCGGGACAACTGGCCAGGAGTCAAGGGAAGAGACTTGCTCTGAATGTAGCTATAGGAGGGGGGAAAAAAAATGCACATTCAGGGTTTAAAATTGCACTTGCTGCAGGCGATGTTTCCATTGGCAAAGTCGCCAGAACCAGCACAAATGATTCAAAACATTTTGTTAAATGAAATTCTCAGATGATGTCAAAGCTGAGGTTGCTTTAGCAAAACCAAAAAAGAAGGAAGGTTGAAACCAAAAAAGAAGAAAAATAAAATTACATGATTTGACAGGGAGGGATTAGAAGCTTAAAATTATATTTATAAGCTATCCAAATATTTGAAAGCTTGGAAATTCATAGTTCCAGTGCTTTAGCTCAGCTCTAGAGTCCTGCCAGCCTCTTAGTGTAAGTCACGCAACACAGCCAGCTGGGCTGGACTCACTAAACTCACGAAGCCTATTCTCTGTTATCCAGCCCTAGCTCCGATTTCCTGCAGGCTCACAAACAAATCCCACCTTGCGTGCCTCAGTTTCCCCCTCTGTCCAATACAGACAGTTCTGTCCTCCGCCATAAAGTGCTTCAAGATTTGGCATTGAGAAGAGCAGGGGAGCATTTTCATCTTCTCTCATGGGGCTCAGCACCCATACTGCATGGGTCCAGATGAAATAGCAGACTGATTATTCAGAGACCAGCAGAAGCTCTTTGTATGACCTTTTTTTACACCACCCGTTTCTGTTGGATGCAGAAAACCCATGGCTGAGGAGGACCAAGCTGTTGAGACGCTGTTTTCTTTCATGCCTGCTGCACCTGTCTGTTTCTCCAGGACTGTGCAAAACAACCCCATCTTTGTCATGGCTCTACTAGTCTACTTCATCTTTATTGATTAATAGGTCATAATCCTCTTTTAGTGAAAACATAACCATGCCCACGACTAGAGGATTCAGATATCACCGACGGGAAGATTACAAGCTCTTAGTCTGAACATGAAGAGTGAGACAGACTGTCAGAACAGCAGCACTTGTTAAGAGGAAAATCAATGGTAAGCTGTTTGGGGAGGGGAAAAAATATCCCAACCACCACAAATGCATTAAACACAGGCTTCAGTGCTCCATCTTTGTATAAGTCCAAATTAAACGTGACCATAATAAACTGTTTACTTTCCTTGGGTTTACCCAGTAGAAAGGAGATTCCAATTTGCTGTAATGCCTGTGACAGTGGAAGTGTTGCATCTAGTTTGTGGTAATATGGTTGCTGTTATTAAGTTTTGCTAGAAAACACTTCAATGCTTTTCCCTCCTTTTTTTGAGAAAGTAAACCAGCTAATCATAAAATGCTAGTTGGGGCTGTAGACTTGATTAGTTACATCTTTGCTGAGGAGTTGTGGTGGCTCATGAGGATTTGTGAGCTGGGGAGATGGGCTGTCCTGCCTTTCTCTTCCCTTCCTTCCCCCTGTTTCACCTAGCTAAAATCCCATGGTGGAACTGAAGGCACATGCATGCAGATCTCAGGCACATCCCATAAACTAGTGACTTCTTGATGCCCCGGGCAGTGCTTTCCTGCTTGTCCCCCACTATTTATAAGCTTTTGCCAGCAGCAACTGCTTGTTATTGCATGAACATCCAGCCTTGAGCATCAGGGAGGGATCAAAACCCTATATACTGCAGGCAGCCAGCGATGTATAGAGTACTCGTTTCACCCGTGTTTTTCAGACAGTGCTGCTGCTGTGACTTTCTGAGCAAGGGTGCATTTAAGCATGGGTGACCCTGCAGCTCTGCTCCCTCTCTGGAGCCAGGTTCACTGTAACCAGCCACTTTTACCGGTCACCAGAGAGACACAGAGTTAACAATAAATAACGAAAAAGAACTAGATTTCCTTTGTTATGCAGTTCATTGAATGAGGTTTCCCACATCTGTAGAACTCACCACATCTTTTATGAGATTTGACTGTCAGCAAGATGTTATGAATCCCAGATGTTAAAATATGGATTTATTTATAACTCACAGCTTATAATAGAGAGCACTCAGAAAGATTATATCCAGCCCCCCTCCTCAAAAGATCTTCCTGAAATAAAAGTCTTAGCTTTTATTATTTTTTAATTATTCTTGCTACATGATTTATCTTTGGTATTACCTTTTAAAATGTCCTTTAATTACTGTGGCTTTAGGAGTGGTGTGTATTGGGCTTTAGGGAGTATTGGGCAAGGAGAGCTGAGCACCGACTCTCCCAGCCCCCATGAGACTGCTGCTGTTTGGAGGTTGGAGGGCAGCGTGGGGAGGGGGGTGGCATGGGGAAAATCCTTGGCAAAGCCATCAGTTGAAGGCACAGCCAGCTCCAGGCACCTGCGAAACTTGGAGCTGGAGGTGTTTGGTATCTATTGCAGCCCTGAGGAAATGCTCTGGTCAATAAAAAAGTGGTTCCTCACAGCTGGTGACCATTACACCGAACACAGCATTGGACATGCCACAGCTGCTATTCTGCCGGAAGATGGAAATGTTTTTGGAACGGCTTTTGGAGCATTTGTTCCATTAGTGCTTTCTCCCTCCCTCCTCCTACTCCTTACTTTTCAGATCGCCGCAAGAAAAACCTGCAAGTGAAAGAGGAAGGGCCCCTCCATGTGCAAAGGCTACACTGAGGGTTGGGGTGCAAATATTTCTCTGGATTAATACTCCAGCAAGACCTTCGGGTCCTGAATGAAGCATGCAGTGCTCGGACCTATGCACTTGCAGGAGTGCAAGAGACAGGCTCCATCACAACCCTCCACGCTGTAAACAAAGAGGACAGGTCTGAAGGGAAGTATGAAGAGTCTCATTTTGCACATGAGGAGCAGAAAGCCAGTGATTTTACCCCAGTTCACACAAGCAGCTGGCAGCAGCCTCAGGAATCATGAAACAAGTGCTTGAGGCGGTGGTAGTCAAGAGCAGCTCTCTTTCCCGTCCTCCCTGCCCCCTGTGACCTCCTCCTCACATGGCAGCCCATGCTGCCATCTTGTTCAGGGACTTTGCCAATATTTAGGCCACCCCGACTCCCGCTTCCCTTCCTTTCTTTTTTCAAGCTAAGTCATCTCCCGGGTCCAGTTAGGAAAATGGGTTTGGTGCAGAGATAGCAGAGAGCATCTGGCCAAGCATGACCATGCCATCAACCCCTTGAATGCCATTACTGCAGCCTTTAAAGACTAAACCTGCTCTCCACACTGCAAAGCTGCAAGCTTCCAAAGGTGCTCCAGCTCCTAGACGATGTCCAGGCCCTTCCAGCTTGTGAGCGATGGCCTGCAGCACAGTGAGTACATGGGATCCCAAGCTCCGGTCGCCAGGCTAAGGGCCAGCTGGACAGAACAGAAAGCAGGCAGCTTGTGAGCCCTGCTGACCTTAGCTTTGCTCTCATGCCTCATCAGGTCCATGTTTCACTGGAGAGCTGGTGGCTTTCTGCAGCCTCCTCTCTTGGGCTTGGCAGTTTGGCATTTTAAAGGCAAAGCAGAAAGGAGGATGCATTGAAATTATACTTCAAGGTTTGAAGCCTGAGGTTTGCAGAGGTGGAAACCAGAACCTTACCTGCACCGCACCAGCGATGAACTGACAGAGAGCCAGGAAACTGGCTGTCAGTGCTGACACTACACAAATCTGTGAGGGGGCAACCAGGAGAAACTACCTGGGCTTGGCATCTCCTGGCTGCGGGGAGATGGTATAGAGAGGACCAGAGCTCTGGTATAAATCAGCACAGGTCCTTTGGTGCCTGAAGAGAAAAATCTTTGGAGAGAGTTCGTGGGATGCTCACCAGCTTGTAAATATGTTTTGACATATCAATTTGTGTGTCATGAGATTTAAAATCTTCATCACCCTAACGTTTTCCATCCCACTAGAGAACTCTGATCTGAATATGATACACAAGAAAGTCTGCCAGTAGTGTGACATTACAAAACTTGTGAAATGCCTCGCTTAACCACAGTATTATGCATTTTCCAAGCCACATACCTATCTATTACAAGGTCTTTCAGATAGAGTTATAGACAGACTGTGGGTCATGAGATCCTGACCTTGGTGTGTTTTTGCTCACTTCTTCTCATGAATTAACTCCTGAACTATTGACTCTCTATTGAATGGATAGCAGAGTTCAGCCACATTTTACATGCAAGCTTTCCCATCCTGTATCTCAACAACTGCAAACCCCAAGGACAAGTAAATACTTCAAACTCAGCCATAAAATTGATGTGTTGCAAAATGAACAAAATGGGTTTAGTAACTTACAAGGGAGATACCATCAAGTCCATAATGAGCCAGACTGAGAGTTTTCCTGTCCCCCTCCTTGGCAGCATGTCTGGGAGAGTTGGAAGTAGATCACCCCTTTACAGGTACTCAGTTTACACCTTCTATCTTCTTCACTGAAAGCAAAATCCACCTGTGGTTGTGTCAGGTATCAGTCTCATGATCCCCCTGAAATAAAAAGATTGACTTAAGAATCAGAAAGCTTGTGAGGATCAACTTTTAAGTTCTTTTCTTGCCTTCTGGTTTTTGTGTCTGCAGATCACTCCCTGCTAGGTTAGTGAGCTTTCCTCCACAACCAGAAAGGCAAAAATATCATCAATAAAACATAAAGTTCCCAGGTTCTTGGGAAGGAAAAAAAAAAAAAAAAAAGCAATAAAAGCACAGAAATCATCCAAATTGCCAGTATCACATTAACAGATCAGCAATCATGCTCTGCTGCTGTAACAGGGTACAAATGAGCATGGTAAATGTGACTACAGCAGCAGATTGAACTCCTATTTTGTCATTAAATAAAAGAAGTCCCCTAAACCGGCATATAACACTGGCATATTAGAAGCTGTGCAAGTCATTTCTGCATTGCACATCCTGCTGAACAGAGTCCTTAAGAAGCTGAAATTTAAAAACTAAAAGTAAAAAAGTGCAGTTTTCTTTTGAGTTAGAGGTCAGATGGAAAACATAGTTTAGGATCTGGTAAAGAAATTCTCTTCAATATCTGAAAGTTGCTTGGTTGAGGAGTGAAACAGTTTCACATACTCCCAAGGCTCCCTAGCCAGCCTGGCTCTGAAAAAACACTCCCCCGTGCTCCTGTGGCATCAAGGATTAAAGGTTTGTAGCTTTTCATGCTGATTCTTCATGTCTAACTGAAAACTAAACCACAACATCTGTCTCCCCATTCCAAAATACAATACAGACAGTGGTGGCATATTAATAAATACTCTCACAAGAAAACATTATGAAGAAACAGTAGACTGAGCCTCCAAGCATAATATTTCCATCATCTTGGCAGGGAAAAGTCACTGAAATGCAACGGCAGGTTAAAATGCAATGGAGAACAGAGGTGGACTGAACCCACCTAGTTCAGCACAAGGGTGCTAGGGAGCTGGAGAGACGTGTAGGGTGGCTTTGCCCACCTTTCCGTGTGATCTCCGTCAGGTATAAACAGGGCAATAACACTTCCCTATCGCAGACATGGCTTATCAGGAGAGGTTGGCGACAGATGAACTCAGGTCACATTCAGGCTGCCTACACACATCGTCACTGGGGCACCTTTGGTGCAGAGATCAAAGTAGCTGTCTGCCACCCCAGGCTGGCAGACTGGTTCCTGCTTCCTCGTAGGCTGCGGAGGGAGGTGATGGCAACGCTTGAGTTAGGCTTGGTAGTAGGTGGTCTGAATGCTCTACTAACGAAGCAGAACCTGGGCACAGGATCAAACGCTCTCCCATGATCACCAAGAAGTTATCTCATTCCCTGGCATGACTTTTGGTCCATGCAAACTATCAGGCTCCCATCTGGGCATGATTCAGGGCATTACATGGGCCAGTATGTGATGTGACCTTATAGGCAAGACCACTATGTGGGGCTTGTGGAAGGGGGCAGGAAGAAGGTAACTAGGGATATAAGCTGTGTTGTGGGTAACCATATACATATGAGCTATGTCCTGGTGCTCATCCTCAGGAGCTATGTCCTGGTGCTCATCCTCAGGACCAGAAAAAAGGCTTGGACAAGCTGGCCCTGCTTGGTTTGCTGCTGTAGCCACAGCCAGCATGGGCTGCCAAGCCCTCTGACTGGAGTCAAAGGTAACCCCTAAGTGTTAAAAAGTATTAAAAGGGAAATGGGCAGCTAAATGGTAACCATCACGTTCAACCAAGCATCTATTCAAATACAGCTCCTAATGCCTAGAACCTTCCTCAGGCTATGGCCAGTCACATCTTAATTCCTTCCCTACCTGAACGTCCTTACTCAAAACTGATGTCTTGGTTCCCCATTAAACCTCAAGGTAAGAAAAAAAAAAAAAAGAAGAAGAATGGAGGAGGTTAATATTTCCCCAGGTTTCCTCAGTCAGCCCTTGTGTCTCTGTGGGAGTTTGGGATGTCAGACATTTGCCTGAGATTTCAGCCTGCCCCAGTCACATCCATTCTGTGTGCTCAGCTCCTCCATATAGTACATTTCCAGCAGCCTGACAAGCCCAGGATATTCATGTACTGCGTATTTTTTTTCCCAGGAAACCCTGTGAGAATCCTACAAAGCGGGAATAATAAAATATGCATGATACATCAGTGTTCACTGAATGCATTAGCCTTACTTCTTGCTCTCTCTCCTTCCTGGCTAGAAACTCTTTAGGCCATGGAGCGTGCCCCTGAGTCCTGACTATCTGAAGGATGCTCTGGAAGGCCCAGCTTGCAGGTAGGTCTTGGTCATCACATGGCTCCACTGAAGCTGGCTGGGCTCTCTGAAGAAGGAAAGGCAAATTAATTCAACAACATGGCAAAAAGTGGCTCCTATACATCAAGGCTTGATTCTGCACTTTGATTTCCATATGGGGAGAGGATGCTAGGGAAAGGGAGAAGAAACATTAATGGAAGCACATCAGGGAGGACATGTTACATGATGAGCATCTGGATTCATCTTGTAGGCACCGGTTGTTTTGAAGGTTAACTCTCACTGTATAAGGAGCATTCACATTGGAAAAGTCCTCTCAGAAGGGCAATAGAAAATTTTAAGACACATGTTCAAGGCAAAGCTTATTGAGATTGCAGAGCAACTTAGAGTCCTCCCCAGCAGAAGAAGAGCCTAAAACTAAGAAAAGGGAGGTGTAAATATCTTATAGGGTGCTTCCAGATTTTGATTTAACATTTGCATGTAAGTTTGCTTCCATCATTTGTCCACAATCAGTCACCCATAAAGATTGCCTTACCGGTAAATCTAAATACCTAAATTTTCTTCCATTCAGCAGAAATCTGCTACAAAAACATCTGGGTTTGCATCACAAGAAGTTTTCCCCTCCTTCTTTGCAGCCTGTGATGATCTAGTGACATGGAGAATTTTCCTTTTCCTTTGAAGCAAAGCAGCTCTATTGGAATCGCTGCTGAGAATAAGAAAATAAGATGTTTTACATGGATATCACGTGCAACCCACCCGGATCCTGCTTACTTAATCAAAACCACAGCAGCTCATATTCAAAGTTTGCTTGGGTTCTGACTGAAGAGCCTGGAAAGGCCCCCCTCAATGTCCACCATCAAATATCCACCGTCCCTGCTCTGAGCCCAGCTGGCTGGAAAACTCCAGGGCACTCAGAAAGCGCTTTCAGCCGGACACGTGTGCCGCGATAGAGAAGTAGGTCAGAGCCATCATGTTGTGGTCTGATTTTCAGTGTGCAGCCAAAGGCATTCTTGTGACCGAGTCTTTAAATACATGAAAAAAGAGAGAATGAACCTTAGAGATGCTGTGACTACCGCTGGCTGGCCCAAGCCTTTTTGGCAACACAGGAGCCCTTTGGTCATGGTACCACCTGGAAACAGAGCAAAATGTCCCAGGACTGGTGGGTAAGTGCCTCGAGCATATTAGCCAAGACAAAACTCTTCGACATGAAGGAGAGCTCTTCAAAGGCACAAAAGGAAACCTAACTCCTCTTGAATTTCATGCTTTGGAAAAACTATCTAGCTATAGTATTTTTTTGCTTCACAGGCAAACTTAGGCTCAAGTTTCTCCTTTTTAAAATAAGCTTGACAAACTAATTAATTTTAAAAATCTAGCTATCATGTTCTACTAGCGCTTGTGACACACTAACCATTAGTGGATTAGTAGATAAATTTATCTGAGTTCAGTGGGAACTTTGTGTATACCTAGTTTACATTAAATAGTTGGTCAACACAGTAAAGTTAAGCACACAAACAAGTCTGATCAGGACTAGAGAAAACATTAATGTGATTAAGTATGTCATTAATTGATGATTCAGAAGAGGCAGGCTACAGGACACCATAGAATTACTCCAAATTATTTTCTCTGTTGTTTTTTTTTAAGTATTCCATTTGGATGAGCCCATCTGGGGATTCAGGCACACCACAGAATCTGGCTAATCCCAGCAGGACCCAAAAAGCAAAATGACAAAACACAGTGGAGACAATTTCCATGACCTGGCAGACAAAGACTGACCAGCCGAAAAACTGATCTAGCTGTGAATTTTCAAGCAGCTGATAGATTTGATCTTGTCTTTCTCTCCCAAGTTTAGGAGGCAGATTGAGTTGCTTTATGGTCCTTTAGGTATCTTCAGGAACCTGGGAAAATATATTTTGTTTGTATTTTATTTAGGTTTATTAATTGGAAGGCCTGGAGGAGATTATTCATGTATTTATCCTTTAAGTACATATATTTTAGAAAAAAATATCTCCGATCTGTTGTTTTTTAAAAATATGGATGGAAAAAAATTACAAACCCTAGAAAATGGTTCCTGTGGTTAATACTTCTTATTGTAGAAAAATATGTGTCTTGTTTCTAATATGAATTCATCCAGCTTAATTTTTTTAATATCTGATCTTATTATGGCCATATCAGGTAAGCAGAATATCCTTCTGTCATCTTTTTGATGACTTACCAGAGTCAAGTCACCCCTTAGCTGTTTCTTTGCTTTTCCAGACATCCTGAGGGTCCTTTCAGCCTTGCAGTTTAGGCCATGTATATTCAAATCCTTTTATCAGTCCCGTGCCTCCTTCCAATTTATTAATATTTCTTCAACTTCAGAAGTCTGACTGAGTCAAATCTTGCATCCGCCAGATCTGTGCCAGATGCAGAGCACTGTGCAGAAGCACAGTGGGTCTGGTTTTTACCTTCAAGTTCCCTCTAAAACCCTGGAAGATACTCTACAAAATCTCTGCTTCCTGGGGCACTGCCCTAGACAGTAAATACGCACAGAAAGTCTTCATTCCTCCAAGGAGAAATGTACAGTGTGCACCAAATATAGTTTTCCTGCAATGAACATTACAAGCCATCAAGGGTACCCACTACCCTCACCTCTTCTTTCTTCGGCAGTTCCCAGATTCTCCCATCATTTGCAGACGCTAGTAATGTCTTTCGTTCCAGAATATTAGTAAAAAAGGCCAAAAGCTGAGCTCTGCAAAGTACCACTAGAAGCACAGGGGCTCAGTCAACTGTCTCCTGTAGCAGTTAGGGTTTGAGATCTATCAAATGTCCAGTTCTTAACAGATTTTACATATGCCAAGTGGATTTAATCAGCTTAAAATACCCTGTGCTACTGATACCTTCATAAAGTGCCAACTCCGTTAACACTGCTGTCCCTATCAACAGTGAAAAGGTAAGTTTACTTTGACAGGATCTCCTTTCCCTGAACTGATGCTGATTGGTATTGACTACATGAGTGTCTTTATTAATCTAGTAAATTTGAACTGATGTAGTTATCAGCAGTTTATTATTGTGCTAGGATTGATACAGTCTCCAACTCTAACCCACAGACACCCTGGAAATAATGAAATTCAATACTAATAGCCCTTGGGCCTCTTGGTGAAAATCCTGGGGTTCGAGTTATCCATTTAGCTTTAGTCACTTGCTGCTTAATGACCACAACAAGTATTAGCACAGCGGAGGTATTTTAATTTTCAGCACATAATAAGGCTGTCACTGGGCTTTGTTGCCAGTGCAGTACAAAGATACTTACTGAACAATTCTTCCCTCTGTCCTTTTGCTTCTTTCATCAAAACCCTACAATTTCTGACTTCTTTTCTATACTTATTGTTAAAGTCAGTTTTGTCTTTCCTCTGTACGTGTCGAGTCTGACTCTGTACGTGGCCACCCAGACATGACCCTATAGGTAGTGCATATTCACACCTCCGCCTGGCTCAGTGTCTCAGATGTGGGGCAAGAGCAAAATATGCTCCACTGAATTTGTAGTTACCAGTTACATTCTTACTTAAGTTTGTTCTTTCAGGGGTTTTTTTTCTCTTGTAACTGATATCAGCCTTAGGAAACTGGCCATTTTAAGCAGCTCAGCATGCATGTAATATGCACCCTTACATATGTGTACTTACATATGGATTTACTTCTCAATCTGCTGATTTTTGTGTGCATATTAGGAAACCTACGTATTCCCAGTTCAATCCCTGCTTCTGTTTCATTTGGTCAGTAAAGGAGTAGCTAGAGATGTCTTAGGAAGATAAGGGAACTGGGCTCCCGAAGCTGTAAAAACCAAGCATCTGATGGCAGAAGCTGATGCTGGATACCTGCCAGCTTCTCCTTCCTTCCCACACCAGGATTTTTTCAGCTCTCCCTGCAGCAACAGCAGCAGCAACTTTAACTCGGAGAAGAGGAGAAGGGCTCAGAGGTATCTCAGAGGGGTATTTCCCCCATTCCCACGTGCCAGTGGGAACTACAGGGAAGCCTCTTTGAGTAACAATGTTAGAAGTGAGATTCCTGTAAATACTTCTTTCCATACCTGATGAATAAAGTACCTGTTCCATAACTCAGAGAGCACTGTACCTCCATGGAGGAGGAGCTTCAGAAGAAGACCAGGTTAATTACAGGCACAATCTAAAGGTTCGGGGTGCACTGGCAGTCTCCCACCTGAGGGGTAAACCAAAATCAACAGCTGGTGTAAGAGAACATTCTTCTTTTGGAAGACCCAGTGCTGAGGTGGCCAGTGAGGGGCTCTTAGTTGCATATGTGAGCATCTCCTCTGGTCTGTATGGCGCCTGAGATGTGTCTTGTGGTTCTTGGTCCTAGGCAGGTTTTGGTGCCCAGTTCATGAAGCCAACTTTACTAGCCAAAACACAAGGACAGTATGAGCTTCTCTCTGAGAAGCACGAATGAGCCAAGGTGATGTAAAACCCTGCTCTGGACCCTAACCTTCAGCTGTGGTTACAACTACTACTCTGAGGGCTACTACTTCTCTGCTTGGGCTCTTCATATTCCCTCTTCATCATAGCAAGAGGAAGGGATCTTCTGGTGAAGGTACCAGCCTGAGCTATTCAACCCAACTCTTGAGTAAAGACCTTACCTGTTCAACACACCTGAAGGTAACCACCCACGTTTGGCCAGTGTGATCCCTCTCAAGGCAGCTACGGGAGCGCAGACTCATAGCTGACCTGTGTGTAGTGTAGACAATAAATTTTAATTGAATGGCTAGATTTAGATGTTTTGGCTGTGAGCTGAATCTTATCCCACCGTGCCTTGTCCCAAGCCACAGTTTACCCTTGGACTGCTGTATCTACAGGCCATGGCCAAGGGTCCTGTTATTCTGAGTACAAGCCTTCAAAGGCCTCTGCTAACTGAAAGGTTAGCACCACCACCTTGATGTCCTCTCCATTCTCATGCTCTCCATGAGTTCCTGACTGCTGTTTATTTTGGGAAAATCCACATTTCTCAGGTGTCCCACCCCATCCCCCTGTACAGAACACCTAAGCTGACACGGCTTGAGTTTTACCAAATACCTTGACCGTAGCAGACTCAATGCATCAATATTTGACGCAATACAGAGGCACAGCCTCGATTCATGATAACACTCAATGAGCGTTCCAAGAGCTCTCCTAAGCTATTGAGTGTCATCAGTAACGTCAACAAAAAGGTCAGCAAACTTTGTGGCTAAGCTCTGACCTCCTGGATAGATCACGATTTCCTAACACCCTCGTACTGCGACAACAGTGACACATTAACCTGATATGCTTATGCAGGTTTGGCCTGAAGAACCTCTACGGCTATTCATCTTCTGCTATTCCTTTTCTTGTTAGACTGGGGGAGAAACTGAGTTTTCAAAGATTTCTATTGTTGTTGTAAAACTTAATTTGCTCTGCTGCAAAGCAAGCCAGGCAGAGTGAGCTGTGACTCTTTTCCTTCCTTGCTGTCTGCCTGTCTGCCATCACTTTCTCTCGTAAGCTGGGCTCTTAAGTGAAGACAGTGCATCCAAGGTAAGGATATTACCTCAAACCTCCTCTCTATAAATAGTCCTGGCTGCCACCCCGAGGTTGCTCATTCTGCTGTCAGAATATGGCTAAATGGCCACTTACGAATTCCAACATGTGCTTGATGTGGAGATTACAGCTGCTATCCAAAACAAAGGAGCTTTCTCTTCTCACAACAGTGCTGCTCCCTTTACGAGGCAGTTTGGAAAACTCCCATCTTTTGAGAGGTTTTAATCTATGCCCTGGTGCTCCTTTTGTGTGAGGACAGCACAGCTTCCTCCAGACCTAAATGAAACCAGGACCCTTCAGTGTCTGCAGGAATATATTTGGTGTCCTGAAAATCACAGGGGAGGAAAGGTCTGATCCCTGGGGATCATATGGAGCAAAATGCGAAGATGCAAGTTATGTCAACACAGCACAGGATGGCAGAGTGTGGGGATGCCAAACTGGACCCCAAAATGGCCTCGGTGCAGGAGTGTGGCATTGCCCCTGTACCCCCAAGAGCCTTCACCCAAAGGAAAGGTGCTAGGTTTGGGCTCAGGACCATACTAATGTGCCAGTGGTGGTAGCGTTGGTGTCTGTGAGTTGGGATTAGCTGAGGGTGCCTAATGAATATTGGTTGGTACAAGAAGGTGAGGTTTTGCAAAGAAAACCATTTGTTAAATGCTCCTGCACAGCTGCGTTTTCGCACAGTAGTTTTAACGGGGCCAAAGAAAACTGTTTTTCTTGTACTTTGTTCTTACACTATTTTTTCCTGCTTGAGGCATTTTGCAAAGGAAACGGGAATGGCTGCACTCACTTGATGGATGTGGGAACTGGGACATCAAGTGAAACGATGTTTCTTCCTGTCTCCCAGCAAGTCCAGGAAGGGTTTGAGGCAGACTGCCCTGCCACGCAACCTCTGACAGGGGAGAGCATCCCTCACACTGAGATGCCATGGCAAAACCTGAATGTGACATAGCAGCATCTCCTAAATGCTGGAAAAGCCTTGTCCTTGCTGCTATGGTGGGGCTGAAGCATGGCTAACCCCGAAACAACTTCCCTTTCAGTCCTGGCAATGGAATTTGGGCCTCATTTATTTGCGTATGCTTGGCTGGCATCTCCAGCTGCTGTTGTGTCTCCACAAAAAAATATAATTAACTTTCTCCTAGGCAGCCACAAGGCAGATGGCCATCATGGGCTTGGCAACAGCCAGCCAGATGGCACGGTGAAGGTGGTGGCTGAGGGATGGCCATGTTCCCCCACCTACCAGCTTTGCTACGGGAGTTGGGCATATTCTGTGGGTGGCCAGTATTTATATTTGCTTGTAAATTACGGCCCACAAAATGCTAAATGAGTCTGGCTGCAATCTCAGAGCACAGCCTGGCTCCTGTGACCACAGGTTTGAGTCTCACAAGTGGAGCCATGCTCACCTCCCAGCTACAAAAGAGCCCTTTGTGCATTTTCTCCTGCTTCTCTCCAGCTATGCACTTCTCAGCTACGACACTGTCCCAGCCCGTGCCTCAGCCTCTTTACTTCTAGCCACGCTGATGCTTGTGACTCAGCTGGACTCTCTTTCAACTACCTAGAGCTCTTAGCTATCAATCAAGACACCTACTACTCTTCTGCCATCTGCTCTCCTCCTTTCCTGACATCTCCAGAGCTTTGCTCCTCACCCACCTGCCATTTGGTTGCATGTCTCGTGGAAAGCATCACCCGGGCAATGCTTCCTCACTTTCACCACCGAAGGTCCTTGCTCTGGAAGAAGGGAGACATGGCTCTTCAGTGATGGGAACGCTGATGGTCTGCCTGTGTTCCAGCCTTCACCAGCAAGTCGCTGCCAGCAGCAGCTGGCACCTCTCTCCACCTGTAGCATCCTAAGGGAGGGTAAGGGTAGTGTGCACAGCCTAAGTCACTAAACAAGGACTGCCGTCGTTTTAGGAAAGCAGGACTCAATCGTTCAGGCTCTGCTGATATTGTCTTCAGCTCTCAGGCTGGCACACTCCCGTGTCCTTGTTTAACCGCCTTGCTGCGGCTGTATCAGTCCCTCAGCCTCGCCACATTACATGAGAGGGAAACCTCAGCTCATGTCTGCGACCGTGAGCTCGGTTTCCTTCCCACTGCACTCATTTCCCAGCAATGGTGACAAGCAGCTTCGATTTACTGGCTCTGAGGGAGTTTTATTTTGAATGTTTTATGCAAGCCAGAAGGTGGCTGCAGCCTGGGGCAGAGCTGTGGTCCTGGGGGCTGCAGCATCTCCTCCCCAGCCCAGCACAGCCATAGGTGTGGGAAGGTTGCCCAGGTCCTCGGTGTGAATAAACATCCAAAGGGACGGACTTTGCAGCTTGTCTCAGGCTAACGCAGCTCTCGTTAGCTGATGATCTTTGATGGAGATGTGTGTGTACTAATGGGAGATTGCCAGGCTAGGAGTAATTAAAAAAAGTTCCTTTCAGCATGTTATAATCATTCTGAATTATTAAAGAGGACAGAATTTTTAAAGTCTAATTCACTTTTCCATTATTTATGCTGTCTGCTTCCGTTTCATCCCGTCTTTTGAGAGGTATGAATCCACCAGCAAGTTTCACTTTCAAGCTGTGACACTGTCAGTGCCGGACACTGCCAAGGCTGCGGTGCCGCTCAGGTAAAAAGCCCAGGTGGAGGCTGCATCTTTTCCACACGCAGCATCTAAATTTCAGGCCACTTTTAGCACTGCACCTACAAGCCGAGGAATTTCTCCAGTTGCAGGAAAAGGCCGCTAAGGATCAGAGAAAAAAAATCAGCACATCAAAGGTAGAGGGTATGGAGCAGCACACGGGCAGATCTGTCCTGCAGTAGGTATGCGATCAAACAGATAAGCGACCCTGCCTGCAACCCGGCGCTGTCATCCCGCCCCTGCTAATACATCCCAGCTCTAGCAGCAATCTTCGCTTCCTCAATGCTCTGAAACAAAAGGGTTTTTAAACCATAATTTACTGTTTCTTTTTCCGACGTATTTCTAAATCGGTTCAATATGGTTCTCGAACCACTAAAGTGTTTGACTTTCTTCCAAATCGAAGTGTTCATAAAAAAAAAAAAAAAAAAAAAAAAAAGGGAGGGGGGGAAAAAAAAAGCCAACAAAAAGAGAAGTGCTCGGTTAGTTTAAATCAGTCAGCCCTGCACAGTGATTTAAAACCAGTGGAGCACTTCAAGTTTTCATAAGCACTTAGCTTTGGAAGCAGTCCGAGTCCTGAACACGTGCATTTGTGGAATCATTTACCATTATTAGAGAATTTGAATGGTGCTTGAGCTCTCCCTCTGCCCCGATAAGCACTTAGATTGCCTGTGATTACTAGGGTGGTTTCAAGCTTGTGCACAGTTGAGAGTGATTATTTTAAAGCGTGCCATCGCCTGTCCCTATCTCCAAACATCTGAGATCTTCCAAATTCATTAATTCCTTCAGCTCATCTGAATGGAAATTACTAACTAGACGGAGTTACCTCAGTGCAATTTTACAACATGTGTCACAGAGAATAATAAATGTTTGCAGCCAGGGCAGATGGTGCAATAATGCGCATGCCATGGAGCACTCCTGTGCTGGGCAAGACCTGTTATTAAGATACGTGATTGTAGAGACTCTGCACTTCAGCCACGGACTGGGAAATTCTGGTTTGAGATGCCCTGATGCTTCCTTGAGCTGGAAAGGACAGAAGGACAGTACTTGATATTCCCATGTGCTTTACTGTGTTGTATTGCGTTGCACTGGTGGACAATACTTGATCAGCCCAAGTCCAGATTCTTGCACCAGCATGCAGAAAGTCAGGGAGGTTGTCAGATGAAGCTGTGCAAAGAGCTGAACTTTCAGGTTTTCTGACCGAGCCAAGAAAGTTAAAAAAAATTGTAAGAACTCAGGTTGACTAAAGATGTGAATGTTTTGCTTTTCTGAGCTAAGCACAAATCTGAAAAACAGCCCTGTTTCTTGGGTTTTTACTTGCAAACGTTTTGGTTGTTGACTGCACACAAATTTTGAAATAAAATTCTGTTGCAATAAGAAAAATGGAAATGCCTTGACTTGAAATCATCTTAGCAATTTCCCCCAGGTCTTTTGCCGAGGTGGTAAAACCAGCAGAAAATGCAAACCCAAATTCCTAGTTTTTCATGGAAATTTTTAACTAGCAAAACCCCACGTGGTTCAGTATAAAAGCAACATGAAATGCCCAAATTTGTGCATGAAGCAAGCTGGGTTTGTGACGGCTGCTGTGCAGTCCAGCTCCCTGACAGACAAAGCTTTGCAGAAGCCCAGAGCTCTGCTGCTGCTGGTAGGGAAGATGACAGGAGTTTGAACTTTCGAGAGGGTCCCTAGATTCCTCCATGTGGAAAATCGGAACAATCTGCTGGCAAAGAGGTCAAATTGGAGGCATAAGAAAGATAATCCCACCCCTGCTCCTCCCAGACATGCAGCCAATGGTCTCCAGCACCCTGGCCCACTCCCGAGTTCCCCCAGCCTATCTCAAGACATCACGAGCTGGCTTGTCTCTAAAAAGAAAAAAAGAAAAAAAGAAAAAAAGAAAAAAAGAAAAAAAGAAAAAAAGAAAAAAAAAATTAAAAAAGGGAGTTTTCCCTGGCAGACAAACGATGGGAGTGGTGGTGCACTCCCTGTCTCTGGGACTGCTAAGCCCCCCACGAAGGGGGGTAATTCTCTGTGTTATCTATGCAGGTTATTAAGTGCTATAAGGGTCCTACAGCTAGGCTTGGGTCCCAACCTGCCCCAGGTCTTGGTTAGGTGTCTTCAAGAGTGTTCCACTCTTTGCTAATTAGTATGCAAAAGAAGGGTTTGAGGTGGACCAGGTGCTTGGGTGTCCCCACTCCAGCAGTCCGCAGTCCCAGCCATCCCTGGGTAGGTGAGGTTGGTTGGTCCCCCTTCTCCAAGGCTCCACCTCGGGCTTGTGTGTCTGGCCCATTGCTCCATCGAAACAGGTGCCTCCAGAGGATGATTCACCTGATCCAGACCCCTGTTTTCAGATGTGATTACTGTCTCCTTTGGGTGTAAAAGCTGAATGACTCAGATGGAGACATTTGTGCTACAGAAACCTAAAATCAGGGCAGATGACTCCCTCACAACCTACTGACTTTTACCAGCGTACCCCACGACCCCACCATCTCATACACAGCAACCTTCCTGGCAGCTGTTTAATGGCAGCTGAGGGACTGTTTGACTTTCTGAGGTCGTGCAGGTTGTCTGTAATAACCGAAACCAAAACTGGTTCAAGACGTGGGCCAACATATTAAACATGTTCATCCTTCCTCGTGCATAGCGTGTGTGCTCTGTCTTGAGCTTGTCTGCTGTCTCCTCCTGCAGAGTTGCAAAGCATTTCATGCGCAACATTGATGTCCATAACGCTGGCAACCCTTTCCTGGTATTTAAAAAAGCAGATATCTACTGATTTCCTCCTTGTAGCAACATCAGTGTCTTTGAAGTTTGCTTTTAAGCGTTTACAGGCTGTGTGCAGATCCCCTGAGATGATGGTGTTATAGGGCTAAACAGGGCAGGGATATGGAGCTTAATTTTAACTGGGAAGTTCTGCATACTCCTCTGATTCCCCACCAAAATTCAGCAATTGCAATCCTTCATTCAAATACTTGAGAGAAAACTTGAGTGAAAAGGTTTTCTTTGCAAGAACAAATTCAGAGAATATTTTTGAGAGGAGTGCCCAAGAAAAACCTCAAAACCATTGATTTTACATATCCAAGATTCCAGTGTCCCAAAGAAACATATAGCAGAAACACCCCCACCCTTCCATATATTAGCATATCATGGGTTTTGTACACATTCACTCACATATATATACCAAATCTCTATGTG
>JAVJGJ010000047.1:56290407-56308489 GCA_035590215.1 Microhierax caerulescens | reverse complement strand
TCTTCTCTGGGTGGTCTCCTTTGAGTGTTTTGAACCAGGCTTTGCTTTCAGGAAAGCTGCCATTCTTTTCTTAGACTCAAAATGTCACTGCTGCACTCTCCTGCAGGAGAGGGCTGGTGTGCTGTGTCCTGGGACTGTGGTTTACAGAGCCCGGAGCCACACAGACCTGGACTCCCTCCTGGTCTTCTTCTCCAAGTGCTTCTCTCTGCCCCCATTGCAATTAATGTTGGTTTTTGTTGTTGGTTTTTTTTTTTCCAAAAGACTAGCTTCAAAACAAGCCAGGCAAGGAGAAAACACTGAGATGGCTTTTCATCTCCTGCAAGACCGAATGATTTGAGCAGGTTACAAAGGGAAGCTTGAGAGCATCTGTGGAGGTTGTGGGACCTGTGGGGGAAATGCCGTGAGAGTTTTGCAGTGGAGTGACCTGTAACCATCCCTAAGCGTAGGCTATGCCCCACAGAGGGAATTGCCCCCTCTCCCACACCTGGCTTTGCTGTCTGTGTGCTAGCTTAGTGCTTGTGTGCGTGTGGGTTGAGCACCTTGGGGTCTGGAGCTGCCCCTGACCAAGAGCATAGATGCATCTCTCCTGGCTGTCAGCAGCATGCAGAGCTCTGGCCATCAACCCCATCTCCTCCAGCATTTGGATCCCAGGTCTGTGTCTGAGTAGGGGACAGCTGTTGTGACTGGACACAAAGTCTTGTTTCCCTTAGCAGCAGAGGCTTTAGGATCACGCCCCCCCCTGCAGCATGCTTCACCCCGTCCTGAGCAGGGGCTGGAGCCACCCATGCCCAATTTAGAATCAGAATAGTTTGGGAAGGGACCTTTAAAGGTCACCTAATTCAACCCCCTGCAATGAGCAGGGACATCTTCCACTAGATCAGGTTGTTCAGAGCCCCGTCCAACCTGGCCTTGAACGCTTCCAGGGATGGGGCACCTACCACCTCCCTGGGAAACCTGTGCCAGTGCCTCACCACCTTCACCATAAAAAATTTTCTGCCTTATATCTACCCTCCTTTACTTTAAAACTGTTACCCCTTGTCCTATTGCTAAAGGCCCTGCTAAAAGCTCTGCCCCCACCTTTCTTATAAGCCGCCTTTAAGTATTGAAAGACCACAACGATGCCCATGGGGGACCTGGGCTGCACCCTGGTTTTGCTGATGCCTTGTGCCTTGCTGCCCTTCCCCTGAGCACCACGAGCCCCCTCCATTTGGAGGAAGGGTGTTGCATTCAGGAGACCAAAGCAGCAACAGAAACATTCCCTCTTCCCAGTTCCCCTCTTTCCCACCCAGTCCACAGGAAAATTCACAGTTTGCAAGTTCAAGGGGAGATTGCAGAAGTTGATGGAAAAGGGTTATTAAGCTGAGAAAGCCCCTATCCAGCCCAGGAAGTCCCTGAGCTGCAAAAGGCTGAGGGTGGGGGAGATCTGTGGGGAAGCATCACCTCCTGTCCCAGTTCTTACATCCCTCCCGTGGCATCTGTGCCTGGTGGCTGCTGGGTCCTAGGCTGGCTGGCCCTTTTTTTCTGGCCCAGTTCAGCCACTCTCATGCTCACCGCTTGTGGCATGTCCAGCAGCAGAGCTGGGAGCTGAGCTCCTGCACGGTGGGTGGCAGGGGTCAGGGTAGACAGTGTTCACCACCGGAGCCGAAAAATCGGTTATTCACCTTCATTTACACTGAGTTCTTCAAAGACTGACTCTTGTGCACAGCACTTTGCACAGGATGGAGACCATCAATTTTGCTTTGGAGCAGGGACTGGAGGCTTGTATACATTAACCCATGTGGCTCCAGGGTTAAGCCTCTACTTGTGTACCTCTGGACATATATATATATGTATAAAAAAATACGCATGTGCTTGTGTGTTTGTGTGTGTGGCACAGAATAGCTCAAAACTGATTTCTCCCAAGCTCATTTACTGCACATTTTTAAAGTTAGGGAAAAGATGGGACAACTGGTAAATAGGTTAAAAAAGAAAAATGCCTTTTTTTTTTTTTCTTTGTGCAGCTCCAGAAGTGAAATGCAGTTAAAAAGCACAGAACAAAAACCACCAAAAGACCAAGAGCAACAATAGAGTGTTTTCCTTCCTGTGTGTTTGTTACAGTTCTTGCTGGCCATGCAAAAAAAAAAAGCCAAAATAAAATCTGGCACATAGGTCATTATGTTCTTCGGGAATCAGAAATAGACTGAGTGGGCTTGGTAGGCAAACACACATTTCACAAGCTCCTTCTCGTCACAAGGCCAATATTTGTTCAGGAGAGAATTCTTCCTTTGGGTAATTAATATTTTTTTGCTATTTATTGCTCACTGGATGGAAGTTTTGGAATGCGTAAGGAAGGGGGGGAAACCTGGCAGTGTTCCTCGCAGTTATTACATTGCTGTTGAGGCCTCCAACAAAAATCACAGCACCGAGCGTACATTCCTTTCGTAAGCAAAATGGATCATCAGGCGATGGAATGGCTTCAAAGGAATGCGTGCATCATGCCTTTGACATTTTGCTACAGCTCTAACAGGAGGGGGAAAAAAAAAGAAAAAAAAAAAAAAAAAAGAAAAGGAGCTATGGATAAGCACTTTCCTTAGGTCATACATTCGTTCTTGCCCGTCCGCTGCGAAGGAAGATTTCCACTTGGCACCTGAGAGACTGGAGCCTCGGCTACTCCTCTTCCAAGCTGCACGTTCGAGAAAAGCCAGAGAGTTTACATTAGAGAGGAACAGGAGGTGAAGGAAATTGTAAACTCAAGTGAGATATTATAGGGCAGGTTAGATGCTGGTGGGTAGACTAACAAAAGTGGAATGTTATTGCTAAAATCTGGCTCGTTCCAAAAAACCCGTAACATTGTCAAAGCCTTGAGTTTCGTCTGCTAGTTTCAGACATTCCAACATATGCTTCTTATTTTGTTTTTAATACTTACAGTCCATCCAGAGACAATTCATGGCAACTGTGGCTATTGTAACACTATATAAAACACAGGGTTTGATGACAACTGATATGAAGTGTGATTGGAAAAAATAATGCCCCCTGGTAATGATAATATTTCCTGCTCAGATTGGTCTCACGATAATAGGCCTGCTCCAGCGGTGTTTTCAGAGTTATATACAGGACTCTGGTATTACATTACAGCTGCTGCCTGCTTATACATCCGTGTGAATGGGAGGGAATAAACGCACATGCAGAAATACCAGAATGTCTGAAAATGGGGGTCAAACAGCGACGATTTCTTGCTTGGCTCTTGGGGGATGGGTAAAGAACCATCGTCTGCTTGGACCCGACTGACCAGGGAAGCATCTTGACTGTTTTCAAGGAGAAAGATGCAGGCTCTGGAGCGTGTCCCCCAGGCATCCCGGGCTCTGCAGCCCCCTGCCCTACCCCAGCAGCCAGCCTTGGCCAGCTCGTCCTTGGGAGCTTGGCAGCCTGGCTCCGGAGGTCAGAAATAGCCCAGAGCAGGAAGCTTTGCTTTCAAAGGGGAGGGTGGATGTGGATGAGAAGCAGAGCTGCTCTGGAGGGAGGCGGGGAGAGGGAGGCCGAAAACCTGCCCGATGGATGGGGTTGCGGATGGTTTGCTTCATCCTGTTCCAAAAGGAAACACGTTTGAATCCTTTGTTGTAGATCCACAAGCAGTCCAGCTCGCCGGCTCGGGGGGGTTATTCTCGCAGAGGAGCAGAGTCATCGCTGGCGCGGGATAGCAGCGCTAACACGAGCCTGTTTATCTTGGGTTTCCCCATCTCAGCCTTCTCACTCCACGGCACTTAATTACAGCAGTGCCAGCGGAGCTAGGGATGGGCTCTGGTTTCTGCCCTCTGGCTTTTAGCATTTAAATCCTCGGTCTTTCCGAAGGGTTCCAGGTTTCAGAGGTCAGTGGGTGTAAGGAGAGGAAGACGAGGGACCGGTTTCCTTGGCCAGACGTGCACGAATACCTACGCTGGTGAAAAACCTGCCCGAGAGGCCGGTGCTGCGGGGCTGGGACGAGGTGAGGATCCTGGTTCTATCCGCTGGCTTTCTGTGACCTGCAGCAAATTCCTTCCCAGATTAAAGGCCTAAATCAATGCGTGTCAGATAAGGGCACATCCCCGCTATCTGTGCCTGAACCCGGCCCTGCACGCCAGCGAGGTCTGCCGTGAGGTGGCACGTTGGGCATCGAAGCCGCACGCACGGCTCGGGCGAGCCTTGGCCAGTGTGGAGTGTTCAAAGCTGATTCCCGCTGTCATTGTGATTGGTGACCACGACACCCCTCAGGGGACAACTGCAGCTGGAAAAGTTCTCCAGAAAAGGTGTGAGCAAAGGAGAGATTCCTGAAGGTGGGGAAAAAAAAAAAAAAAAAGGAAAAAAAAGAAAGAAAAGGTCAAAGGGACTTTTCTTAAGAACCTGGGGGAGGTGTCTTGACTCTTTCAACCTCATTTCTGCCCCACACAGCAAAACTGCAAGGAAATGAGGTAAAATGCCCTGTTTTTGAGGCTGGTGGAAGTCCTGGCACCTAGCTAGAAACTGGGCTGTAAGCTGTCACCTCCAGAAAGCAGGGATACCTCAAAGACCCCTGTGCTGGGGAAATGTGCTACCAACAAGAAGGAACGAGATGATGCTGGTACATGCAGAGTCCCCCAGAAAGACAGAGCCCTTGGACTCAGTGGCCCGAGACTGTATATCTGGCAGTTATCTAAGCAGGGGGATGTAAGACAAAGTCGGCAAACAAGATCTGATCTCGCTCGGAGAGGGAGGGAACTGAGTCACCCAGATACACATTAACATCAAGGGGAAACTTCAAAGAGGCCAAGAAATTCAGGATCAAGGACTCCAAGGAAATATCTTCAAAGGCTGAGCAATCTGACCCTGGGGCGGAGAAGAGTGTGAGTGTCCACCCTCTCCAGTGTGACGGCGGAAGGGGAAATTATGCAATTCTCAAAAGTCTGAAAACATGAGCAAAGACACGTGGAAACTGGGTATCGTTCAAGACGACTGGCGTCACGCCTTGGGAGCAAAACCAGCTGAGGTCCCCACCGCTCTCACAAGGGAGCGGACAGGACTTTTTTCTTGCCAAATCCCAATGGCCTGGCGTAAGCCTTCGGCTCTGCGTCACAAATATTGGTAGTGAAATTTCCAACTGGGTTTTTATTCTTCCCAAACTGTCTTTCGCAACCGCTTCCCCGCTCTGCAAATTGTGTCGAGCTGCTGCTGCAGAAGGACCCTTGGATTCTGTCTCAGTGATACCACGCAGAGGCAGAGAGCGTGGGGGCATGAAGGGGGGTGACTTACACATGGTGTCTTCCTGGGTTATTTCACATCCCTCTCCAGAGCAGCATGTTGCAGCGCTGATTATCGCACTGTCTCTGCTTTTGGTTTTGTCCTCAGAGGTTTCCTTCAGCCTGAAGTTGAAGATGTCTAGTGCAAAGGGATGCAGTTTGCTCTAGGTTTGTTGGCTAGTGTCATGGGACCTCATTTCCCCGTCGAGGATCCCAATCCCGTTGCAAGCCACAGCATTTCAACAGGCTTTGGGAATGGACAGCCCTGGAGCTACCTGACCTGCCCCAGTGCACGCACGTGCTGTACTAGCAAAAGAACCAGGAGGAACCCTCTCGAGGAGGTGGCTCTGGAGCCACTTGCCAAAGCAGGGCCCAAGGGCATCTTTGCCTGGCACCAAGGGCAAAGAGGAAATATGCCATTAGCAGGGATACCAAGTCCCAGGAGGAGAGGGAAGAGCCTGTAGCAAGGCATAGCGCATCCAGCTGTATTTCTGGAGTCAGCACGTGGGCCTGAGTCTGACCCCTCCAGCTCAGAGCGAGCAGAAGAGAGTCTTGGACCCCCCAGCATCAGTGACAGCCAGTCCTGGTGTGTTTTGAGCAGGTCCAGGGCTGAATGTTGATGGAAACCCCCCAGGGCAGGTTTTACCTGCACTAAAGCTCCAGCCTTTGTCCTGCAAAGCAACAACAAGGGGTGATGGGTGATAGGAAAAATGGTTCAAGGGATGGAAAGGCTTGGGCCAGGCACCCTGTGCTGCACAAGAGGAGTGTCGACGGGGTTAGCACGGTTGGGCATGCTGAGCAGGGAGCACACACCTCCCACTAACGCTGCCCACCACACAAAGCAACACATCCCGCTGTGCAGCCTCGACACCGCAGCTCCATCCCCTGGGTACCAGGGCCGACATCATCCAGCTGGCACGGGGAGCTGTGGAATCAGCTGAGAAACATGCTAGCAAACATGCTAGCAACCGCTGCATGAGCTCTCTGGGGGCTGCCACTTGCCAGGCCCTGCTGCAGCCCGCACTGTCTTGCCCCGGCTGCCGTGCTCCCCTAGACAGCCAGCACAGGTAGGCACCTCGCCCAGATCCACACCTCCCCGCGCTGGGCAGACACCAGCACCCAGCTGTGTGGGTTAGCTGTCTGCCCGCGATAAAAATCACATGAAAGAGCTGGCTTTTTGGTAAGGGCTGTGATTTTTTTATTTTGTGTCTTTTATGTCTACCACCCTCTCCCGAGTGCTGCTGTGAGGGGAAAAAAAAAAATAAAATAATCCAAATTAGAGGCACAGCGAAGATGGTTCACCCAGCAAACAGCAAATATTCCCATAGCCCTGGAACCAAGCAATGACTAGAGGCCAGTTTATAATTTCAGTTGTATTGGCAGAAACTTGGAAGTAATCCACTTAAATTACTTGGGTTCGCCGTGGTGTAAGTGAGATCACAGTCCCCTGCTTTGCTGCTCTCAGGCTGCCAGGCACTGCCTGCACCCTTCCTCTGATTCACGGGTGCAAGAGTTTGGCTTTCTGGTTGTGAGCACAGCTGGTTATTGCCAGCCAGGAAACCGGCTCGTTTGCCATCAGTAGCAACAGGCTGCCAACGCCGTGACTCGGCTTTTAGCCAACATGTGCTTGCTTTTTTTCTTTCTTTTTTTTTTTTTCTTGGTGGAGCAGAGAACTCTGATTATTCAGAGGGTGTGATTTTGGGGTGTTCCAGGCACAGACCTCACTGTGCGCCTGTTTCTCCGTTTTATTTCTATTTGGGACCAAGTGCAAGAAGTGTGAGTGAGCTTGGTCTCCTGTTTTCCCTTGGCCACAAGATCCAGGCAGGAGGCATGTACACAGAGCAGGGCTCTGAAACAAACTGCTTGCCAGCAAGCATGGGCTGGCTTCTGCAACCGTGCGTTGGGTAGGTTCAAAAAGCTCAAAGAAGACTCAGCCCGAAGTGCTGGAGAGATGCAGGGAACCTGACATCCCTCTTGAGTCAAGCTCATGGCTCTGCCCCAGGAGAAAAGAGAACAGAAGAGAACACCCTAAAATTGATTAAGACTGGCACTGAAGTTGATGGGTGCGACTGGAGGAACATTTTTAGAGATCCTGCCAGCAGCACAGTGTGGAGGCAGAAAAGCTAGCCCGGCAGGAGAAGGAGGAGCAGTCCAGGCAGTCGGCTGGGTGTGAAGACTGAGGGGACCACCTGCCCCTCAGGTAGTTCCTAAGTAGGTTGCTTCAGCTCCCAGCATCTCAACCAGGGCCACCTGCAAAAAGAAGGCTACAAGGTGCATTCGGGACAAAATGCGCAGCATGAGGCCATGGGAGCATGGGTTTTGTCTACTGGCAATACCTAAAAAAAATGTTTTGCAGAAAGACCTTCTCTGACTCTGAAGCCTTTGTCTCTCCCCAGGCCTTGTACAACCTCCTTTCTTGCCCTGGCAGAGGGGACTGCCGCTGCTTTTGGCTGTTGCTACCTTTCCACCCCCAGGGCTTTGCGTCTGGGGGGTTGCCAAGCAGAAGCCGTCATCAGCCCTGGCTGCAGGGAACCTCCACTTCTTTGCAGCCGCCCCGTCTCGTCTCGCCAAACAGCTGGGCTTGCAGCCGGCACAACCCTTTCCCTCTTAATCCCTTTCCCTTCAGGTGGGTTGGGAGCAGAGAGAAGGAAAATGGGCTTTGCCAAAAGAAGGAGAGCCCCTGGCTTCGGCAGGCCATGGAGGAAACAAGAAGGTGGTACTGTGCCTGTAGAAACCATAGCAGAACCGTAGAAAGGCGTTATGCCCATGCCATGAAGAAAAAGAAATGAGAGGACTGACACAAGGAATACACCCTGGAGCACATTTCATGCAAAAGAGACTGTTCAAATATCTCTAAGGAAATAGCTAATTTGGTGCCTTTTCAACGCGCTAAATGGGATGCTTCTAGGCTGGGCAGCGTCTGCCTGTTTTACTGTGATTCACATCCTACCCCTGCAACACTAAATCCAGCAAAAGGGGAACGTGCCCATCGACAGAGGACCTGCCACAAAATATTTTGCCCAACTTTACGTGGATTTTTCATCTCTGAAATTGTTACGCAATTCTGAACATTGTGTGTATATCTGGCTTATTAATAATTTATCCTTTGGGATTGCATCCTGCCAGAACAAAGTATATTTATAAAACAGTTATGTAGGTGTACTGAGACAGTGTGTGCCAATGTCAAGTGAAAGTGTGTTGCAGCAGTGATTTAAATGACAAGGCTCTGTGCTGATGATTTGGCCCCATGTCTTCACAGCAGAGGCTGTAGGACTCTCATCCACAGATTTCCATATGAAACCTGTAACTTCTGGTGGAGGATTTCCATTCCTTCTCATGAGCTCCTCTGGGCCAAGCACACTGTAAATTAAGTTGCTTTATTTAAGGACTAGAACCGAAACCCTGGAGCCAAACACATTCTGTCTTCATTCATATTTGAATTTGTGGCTTGGGCCCATCTCCAACTGTATTGTGAAGTGTTTTTTATTTTTCTCTGTTAAGGTGTAGACAGAGCCAGCAGTCAGAGATGATGTCCGATGCGTGTGTCTCACACATTCAACAGATCCTTTGAGGTCCACGCACCCACGCACAGAAATGGGTTATTTAGAGGAGTAAGAGTGGGATACAGCACTGATGCCCTGTGTTTTCTAAAGGAATGTCGTACAAGATTTATTGTGTGATCGGGTGCGTTGTCTCACAGGGTAGGAGAAGGAAACCTAAAGATCCCTGAAGGCTGAAGAAGACCCTGGGAAGATTTGCCCTAAGCCCCACCAGGCAGTGGGAAGCCTGGAGCAGGGAGCCACCACCGCTGCTCCCTGTGCCCACAGCCCACGGCGTTCGTGGCTAACGAGGCAGCATGAAACACGGAGAACAAAGAACAGATCTGCCCAAAGATGCCCAAACCTTGTCTCTGGTGCTTTACAAACCGAAGCGCAGCAGCCATGTGGGTGTGAGGAGGGGGCACGGGTCCCCCTGCTACCTCGGACCCAGCCATTTTGCCACCCAAACCCCCCACACCAGCACTGCTGATGTGGATAGAGGGGGTGGCATCTGTGTCAGTGCAGGGTTTCAAGTATTCATACCATTTCCACCAGTTCCACGGTGTTTTCTTGTGCAGCTGCTGAGAGTAGCCAGGTCAGCCTGTTCGCCCACGGAAAGAACTCCCGGCCAGCAGGGAGACAAGCAAACTGGGTGAGATGTGACCTAAAACCACTGTCAGGTCAGGCAGGGTATGACTCGGCTTCCCCTGAGTCTGATTTGGGCTGCAAGGCAGAAACCAGATAACAAGGGAGTTTTGTGCTTTTTTTTTGAATGAAGACGCCTGAACACCAAAGGGCTGAGAGTCACATGCCGGTGGTGGTTAGAAAAAAGATAAAATGCATAAATCTTACCTGTTGGGACAGACCTCAGCTCAAGAGTGCTGATGCCCTTGCAAATAATAAATCCTTCCTCCATATTTTGTAGAGTTTATGAGGAAAATTGTGTGCAAGGTGGTTAAAAATATGGCTTATGGTCTCCCAGAGAAGCCAGTAACAGAACCAGGAGCTCTAACACCAAAGAGTGTTCTCTAAAGGAAGGGTTTAGGTGAAGAAAGCGTGGAGGACACCACTGATACACTGATTTTGGCCACAGCCTTGTGAGGGCTTTGACCCTGCAAATGGGCTTTCCCTCTGTTCCACATGTGTCTCTGGGAAAAACAGTCAGCATCGAGGAAAGGATTGTTATTGCTCCGTCTGGGTCCAGGAATGAGGCTGAGCAGCTCAACTGGCAGCTGATCTTTAAAAAACAACAACCTTTTGCCCCTTCGTCTTGTCCTTTTGCAGGTTTGCACGTAGGTTTCTCTGAGCAAAGAAGCAGGCTGGTTCCACACACCTCGCAGAGAGGGAGGAGAAAATAGAAATGATTTTTGTTCTCCGGTATCTGTGTCCCTCCAGTAAGAAGATGAAGCCCTCTCAAATGCGCTGGGCTCACACACCAGCTGAACAGGAACATTTCCTTATTTCAATTGCTCTGGCTTTTGAGGACACCGATCATGGTTGTCTTTAAGGCACCGAAGGGTTTAGATCAAGCAGGAAGATTTAAGCTGGAGTAGGAATAATATTTGAGTGTGCCCAACAGGTTTGTGGAGGGCACATCATCACCCTGTTTCTCTGCATCCTCCTGTTACACAGAAAATCTGAGAGGTTCGAAGAGAGGGGCTGGGCCTTTGAGGAAGAAAAGAGGGGGGGGAAACAGCATTAGATGGGATATTACCCACTGACTGCTATTTCATTTCTCGGGAGAAATTTACAATGTGATCATTAAATCCTCAAGAGACAAACCTGAACAGTGTTTTCTTCCTTCTGGGCAAAAATCTTGGAACTGTTAAAAAGACATTGTATTTCACAGCTCAGCAACCCGCAGCATTTAAAAATCTGGAGAGAGAAGAGGAATTTTTAAATGAGCAGTCTTTATTATTGCCCCCCACCTTTTTTTTTTTTTTTTAAAGACTCTATGCTGTCAGAATTCTTTTCAGGAAAAATAAATAAATTCTAACATCTGGTAATTAATAGCTTATGAGCCGAAGGATAGTTGTCTATCTATGAAGAGGCAGCTCACAAGAGTGCAGTGTTTGCCTTGCCCCTTATCTCTGAAGATCATTGCTCTCTCACTGAAGCAAAAGCTCTCCGGATATGGCATTTAACTGCATTTCTGCTGTTGTGCTTTAGGAGGACAAACAGTAAGATTGATTTGTCACAATACTCAGGTTTTCTGCCTTAGTTTAGTCTCCAGCCAGGACTGGTACAGCTTCACGGCTGCATCGAGCTCTGCGGCTCCATCTTGGTGCAACCAAGGGGTTGCGGCAACCCACCGTTTGGATGGTTCCCCATCTTGGTGGCATCCAAGCCTTTCGGATGCCAGCAGCATTTGTCCTCAGATGCTGCTCTTGTGGCAGGGAGGGGTTCTTTGCCCTTGTTTTATGGGAGAGAACTGCAGCAGAGGGATGAAGTGACTTGCAGAAGGTCACAGAGGCAAGGCGGGTGTCTGCTAACAGACTCAAAACCATAACCACAAAACTTTCCACTTCACCCTGCTAACGCTGAAGAACAGAACTAAAACACAGAAGCCTGGTATAATACTTCAGTACGGATGTCACCCACACCGTTGCAGCTTCAAGGATGGCATAAAAATGTCCAGGTCAAGTTAAATTTGTGGGCCTTCAAGAGCTGTGAAGCAGAATCTTTGAGTTTCTGAAATGTCCAGGTCCATTTTGATTTCTATTTCTGGCAGGCAGCAGCCACAGCTCCTTAATACAAAAAAAGGCCTTTCCCTTGTTCAAAGCAAGACACTATGGATGGACACTGGAGAAGACACTGTGAGATGATGCCAGGACATCCACAACAAGTACCCGCAGCACTCAGCTCCGCAAAATTTGGCAACCTTGCCATCTGTGAGGAAAAGCTTGCCTCGTAGCTGTCACACATCCTCAGATAACTGGGCTCCCTTCCTTGCATTTGTGTGGAATTCCTGTGTGATAGCCCACCAATCCTTACATCCCTGTTGCTTAAAAGTATGCAAGTGCTTAAATCCACACCCGGTGTCTGGTATCTCAGTCTCTGTCTCCGAATTGCTAAGCACCAGCCTCCAGATGCAGTGAGGATCCACGCAGGAGGATGGTGAAGCGTTAGGTCCTGTGCAAATAAAGGTAATGGTTTTCATCCTTTAGCCCCTCTGATTCTGAGGAAAAAAAAAAAAAGAAAAAAAAAAGAGTCCTAATGAGTTTAAAGCTCACACCAAATTGCGAAGAACCACAGGTTTTTGCAGAAGTATTCGTGGCACTGGTACAGCCAGAAAGGTACTTTTCATCTGGCGTGGGTGAAAATTATACAGAAGGTGAACACCCTTCTCACAGAGCAGGGATGCCGTACGAAGGCGCCTGGACAAGATGCGGCTGGATGTAGCTATTTAGATCTGACTTGCTCCCCATGCAAATGGCCCTCCCACGCTTCCCCTGAGCTGCTCCGTGCTGGCCCTGCTGCAAGCAGAGGGACAGGGCACCTCACGGCTGCTGCACTCGCTGCTGTCTTGCTTACCCTTGCAGCGTGGGCTCCTGGCCATTTCTGCAAAGCAATTTCCTTTTGGTAACGCTCAAGACACTCGGACTTCTTGCTGCGTGAAAAGTGGGTTGATGTCTCGCCCCACGGTGCTGAAGTGAAATTGCTGTTGTCTGCTGGGACAAGGCGAAGTGCAGGGTGATACCGGCCGAGCTGGGACCAAGCCTTGCTCAGGCTGTCTTCTCCCTTCCCTCTCAGCTGCTGGCTGCAGCGCAGTTCAGCTGGGAAGAAAAGTGTTCCAAGGAGGTGGGAGAGGCAAAGTGGCATGAGTGTTAAATGCACCCAGGGACCGAGCGGCACGCAGGCAGCTCGCATTCCTCACAGCCCCATCCTCTGCAGCCGGGTTTGCCCAGCGGAGCAGCCAGGACACCATTTATTGTCCTATTTAACCTCAAGACAGAGGATCAAAGTGCTACCCTGACACCCCACCTAGGAAATTAAAAACCATTTGACGATAAAGAGCAGAAGTGTGCCCGTGCTGTGCCCGGGTGACATCCCTTAATTTTCAAGAAAGAACTGTCTCAGTCCTCAAAAATGCAGCCAGGAAAGGAATTAAAATTTTTCTGCGACTCTCTGTGCTTTGAAGGGCAGCTAACCTCAGGTCAACCTCGTGGTTAACACAAAAGAGCAGAAGAGAGTGTTCTTCACCTGGACCTTGGCACTGTCAAGTATTTTGAGTGCCTCGTGTCGTTTGGGGAGGAAAACGTGATTATCTTGCTCTCCACGACATGCACTGCTAACAGCATACTAAATTTTGAGTAGCTGCAGTTCAAAGGAGACAGATTTACGTGGCAGAGGGATCTGAACTCTCTGATCAGCTGAAATAACTGGTCAAACTCCCATGGACTTAATGCCGGAGTCCTCAGGGAAATCAGTGGGAGTTTTCCCATAGGCTTGCGCTGCGGTGGCTTAGACAAAGCAAGGGAAGGGTTTCTTAGTCAGACGCCAAAAGAAAGAAGTCTCCTCTCTCAGCAATTAAAATATAGAATTCTACTGAAATGTGATTAATATTTCTAGTGTCTACTTACGGCCAAGCCACGTATCCCCAGCCCTACCAAATATGACCTTAAATACACAACACTCTCCAGAGTTACTTCTCAGTTAATAATTTATGTATTCTGGCAACAGATCAATGCAACTAGAAACTAGTTTAGTAACTTACCTTCGAGGTTGTCTATCTATAAACACTGCAGATTCCTAAGTTAAACAGAACCCAATTGTTTTCCCGTGTAACAGAGGCCGGGGCCTGATTTATATAGTTAATTTAAATGGTAATCTTAAAGAGTTGGGAAAAAAAACCCAACGTGTATCATTAAGGCTTATGAAAGAGGGAGAAGCTGTTTACTACTGGGTTCAGAAATATGTGATATAAATGAAGATAAAATGCAAGTATCAAGACAAAAGTAATAAAATGATACCGGTATATGCTTATATAAGAGCGCATTAATCCTCACCGATTTCCCCTGAGGTTACCCCGCGCTCACAGGGCTCTCTAATGCTGGGATTTGTGCACGAGTGTGCAACACTGATCCTTGCCTTTTGAACACCAGGTTGAGCCCGGTGTCAGGAAGCAAGCAGGGCTCACGTCGCTGCAGCCAGGCCTGGAGTTTGAGCAAAACAAGGGCGTCCAGGCTTGCCCCTTCTCCCTGCATCTGGAGAAGAGAGGGGACAGCAGCCTTCACGGATGGCTCAGCACCGCGGCTTGCATTTGAACGCGCTTTGCAGTGACTAATTAGCAGGCATCTGTTACAACTTGTTGAGCCTTATCTTCATTTTCATATGCGCTATTTTGGAATGAAGTTTTATTCAGGCTCCGGCTCCTAAACATTGCTCAAGAGTCACATTACAGGATTAGCCTTCCTGACGAAGGGGGGGCGATGCTTCGTGGTTAGCAGCGCGGGGCAGGAGGCTGGTCCCTGTCCTGGCTGCTGCCTCGTCACCTGCTCCGAGGCTGCTCACTTGACTCAAGGCAGCTAAGCCTGCACAGATAGGAAAGCTTAGTTAACGTGTATAGAGTGTTCAGAAGCCCTCTTTTAAAAGCTGCCAAGTAAATAATGATTTAATAGTTCTCAGGTGCTGCTGAATTAATTACCTTTCTGCAAATGTCTGCTCCTGCAATCTGAGCTGCATGGTGTCCCCCCAGCTGCAGGCACTTGTTCTCAGGGGCCAAGCCTTAAAAGACTGACCTCCACCCCATCAGAGCTCCTCCCAGCTTTGCTTTGGCTAGAGTCAAGGCAACCAGGGCAGAGACCTCTAGATGTGGAAACCACAGCCCATTGAAGCTAAAAGCCTCGAGATGGGATAATAAAAGATACCCTCTTTGTGGGTCAGTGTGGAGGATTACAGATGCTCACCCGCATCGTGTAATCTTATCTCCTGGTGTTGCTCATGAGAGTTGTGAAATCTCTGGCGGCACGTGCACACGTACGAAGGGGAACTTCCAGATCCCATGAACCGACTCATCTGAACCATTTTTATTTATTTATTATTTAACCAAAGGAAAACCAGCGGAGGCTTTTCAGAGGCAGATGTGTGAAAGTCTGGGGATACCGCACCACATGCAAAGCTTGTCGGCATGGGTAGCTGCACCGCAGCACTGCAAGGTGTGAACACAAAGCCCCCGAACAGGATGGGTAAGGCTTCCTTACATTTTGGGATCAAGTAATGGAAGTGATTGTTCTGATAGGGGTGCAGTTCCTCTGCTGTATTTTAGGCATCTGTTGTAGGAGGAGATGAATGGTGCTCCAGACCTCAGTGGGCTGGTCTTTAATAACTAGTGGAGTGGAGGTGACTCGCTTGAATGGTGCTGCCTGGATACGGCCATCTAAAGGAAGCATTAAGGTATCAGTCCGTTTCTCTGGAATCGTAGTCACTTCCTTACAGTTCCATTTAAAATGCCTCCAAAGAGAAATCAGCTGAAATGGCGAGGGGGAAGGGGAGCGACTCTCATTTCAGAGACACTAAAATGAGTGGGAGTGTGAACATATGTGTGTGTCCACATGGGGAACTACTCTGGAGTCTCTGCAGTCCTTTAAATACACAGCGAACATGATGCCAGGTTCACCTCCCCTCCTGCACACGCTCTTCCATACGCGTAGGCTGCGCACTGCTGGTTTGCCAGCTCTGACGGGGGTGACTGGAGCGGGGAAAGCTGCTGATGGGCTCTAGGCTCCTGTAACAGATAACACAAAGCAATCCCACTCCTTTGTACTCATTTGTCATGTGGCAGTTGGCCTGACTGAGGAGTGAAGGCAAGCTGCTCTCAGCCTACACCCACTAAACCATATACTGTTCTAAAAAACAGCATTAAATTGATTTAAAAAAAAAAATCCTATTATTTTATAGACAAGAACCACCAGCCTCTGTGTTGGTGTGATAGAGCTGAGTGAGAAGGTGGCCCACCAGTGCCTAAACCCTCTGATCTTGTTACGCTGGAAGAGATGAAGGGTCAGATCCTGCTCTTAGCTACACTGATGTCGATCTGGAGCGACTCCAGGTGAGCTACGATGGATGAAAATAGAGCACAGTTTGGGCCCGAAGTGTTTCACAATACACCCTGTTAGCACGAATTACGTGCATGCATTAAAGGAAACATGAAGCCTTCAGATTCCAAGAATGAGATAAAAATTCAGCTCTTCTGCTGGCTTTCCCGGAGCGGTTTTAAACTGCTCCTTGCAGAGGTGAAAAGCAGGTGTTGTAAAGTCACTCGCAGCATTTCCCACCGCCCCTGCTGGTTTCCAGGGGAGGTCAGCTCGTGTCGCCACGTTGCGTGGTTTTCACCTTGTACATCGTGATCCTGCCACGTGACAGGCATGGCAGCAAACAGCTCAGATATGTGCCGACACCACCTTCTCCTGCAGGCCTGTGGGGGGAAATTCTTATTGCTTTACCCTCAAGGAAAAAAAAAAAAAACCTGCATAAAACACCAAAAAAAACCCCAAACCACTGAGTATGTATTATTAAGAAAGTCCCAGGGAGGGAGAACGGCCCCAAAAAGCCCAGTGCTGTGATGCAGCCACAGAAAAAGGACATTAGTGGATGCACTCACAGTGAGGGAGGCAAAATGTGTGGGTTAAATCTGCAGAAATCCCCACCACCACCACTGGCTGTGAGTGTGAGTTTAAGCTCATGGTTGTGACCCTCATTTACCACTGGCTTCTGACAAGAAGAGAAGCTGTTGAGGGCTCAGGCTGATAAAGGAAACCCTATATTTCAACATAGGGGTTTTATTTCAACAAACCCTATATTTCAACATTGTGACATCTGATCTTTAGAGACTGATACTAGAGGAGAGATCCTGAAACCCTGTTAGAAAGGAGGCTCTCCCAGAAGTGCAGGTAGCTCTGGCAGAAGGGCCAAAGCACTGCCACCTTGTTCCTTGCACCTACCTGCTCTTGACTTCTTTGATGTGTGTGTGAGCAGTTGCCCCCCTGGGCCAACCTACTGACCTGCTGCTCAGGGACATTTGTGGCATGGGGAGCGCTGATGTTGTCCTCAGGCTGTGGAGCACATCAAACACCCCCTTCCCACCTCCTGGGATTTCCAGCTTTACAGCAGGAGCAGATTTCTGAGAAAAGGGGTATTCAGTGCCCCGTTTTGAGGGCAGGCTGATCCCATCCGTGTGGGTGCAGGAGCACTGAGTGGGTAGGATCCCTCTGGGGCATCAGTCAGAGGACTGGCTCATTTCTGGATGCTGACGGAGCTCGGGGTGACGTGAGTGTGACCTAGGCATCAGGCCACTTCCAGCTGGCTGCATCCAAGAGTAACTCTGGGCCCCCAAAGACATTGCAAATCTAAAAGCGAGGTGCTCACAGCACCTTCAGGCTTGGGTTTCTGTTAAATGGAGTCTTCAACGTCTCTATGTTGAGCTTAAATGTATTTTATTTTACACAGCCCTTAGTCCTTTGAAGTTTAGCTCCCAGTAGTAAAATGAGGATGTTAATATTCAGACCTTTGCCTTCATTTTGGCTTTTTTTTTTTTTCAGACAGGATCCACCTCTGCTCTTTATTGGACCTGCAGTAATAAACGCAAAGTAATTATACCCAAAATAGGGCTGCAAATTAATCTATCATGAGCAATGTAGACTGCAGGACTTTTAAAAAACTAATTATTGTTTTATGCAGTAGATTTTCTAAATAATATGACCTAATAAAACTTCAGAAGAAATACCAGGACACAGCCCTTTCATGTCCTGCTTGTGATACTGGGAAGCAGCGTGAGTCATTCTACTCCTGAATGAAATCCCCTTGCGGCTGCCCGGCTGGGTGACCCTGCGCAGATCCTACCAGTACGAAGAAAAATCCAGTTAAATGACAATGTTTTGCAGGCTCAGAAAATTGCAGAAGCAGGACAATGGTATTTGTCATTCTTTGGGAGGGAAAAAAAACCAACTGTTGTAAAGAGAGTAAATTTTAGTCTTCCCCACTCTTTTTTTTTCCTGCAAGTTCTGAACAAGCAGCAAAGATTATAAGAAGTGGGTTAAGCAAATTGTGTGCCTGGACATTGATGTTGCTTTGACTGAACAGTGTGTCTGTCCTAATTAAAGAAAACTTTTCCAGGGGGTAGAAATGCACTTGAGTCCTTGTATGTTTGTGTTGGTCACTTACTGAACATGGGAAGCTGTGGCTTTGCTTTTTCCTTCAGTGAGGATAAAAATACACATATTTCACATTTGGCGTTTCATTTCTCCGTCAGTGGGGAGGGTAATTTTTCAGCAGGCAGATGTCTCTTCTTTTTCTTCCTTCCCTCCCCCCCTCCCC
>JAVJGJ010000047.1:56279145-56290307 GCA_035590215.1 Microhierax caerulescens | reverse complement strand
TCCCTCCCCCCCTCCCCTTTTCTTTTTATTTGAAAGGAGCATTTGATGCTGATTGAAGATGCCAGAATGACACCTCTTTTTTAGAGACCAGAGGATGAAAGGGTGCCTTGGGCAGCTGCAGAGTGAGTTTCTCTCCATGTATGTAGCTCCAGCTTTGACATGACCCTCAGCAATTTAGCAGCCTCTGGAGCCAGAGTGAGCATCTCGTGTTCATGATCTACAAGGGTTTCTTGGAGCCAGCAGGACTCATAAAAAAAGAGGAATACTCGCTGCTGGGTCAGCTACTGACTGAGCAAACAGATCCCTGATCACAAGGACATCTCAGATACAACACAATGAGTGTTGGTCCAGATGATGGAGAGGAAAGGACCTGGCTTCATCCTTGCCATCACAGAGAAAACCTTCTAGGAGGCCACGGTCTCCTGGTTTATCATGAGAATAAGTGGGAATGACTTTCCTCCCATTTATTCTCACAATACTAAGTGGGAGGAAAGTCTTTCCCTTTGGAAGATGCTACACACACCCCCTCCCACTTAAACTACCCCCAAAATCCCAAACCCGAATGTGAGGTCTTTTCTTCTTTTTGGCCTTTCCTGACTTTATTGCTCCTGAAGCTTTGGATGGCATTCTTGTCACAGTGGTCACACCAGACCTGAAGGAGATGGTGACGAGGCCAACCACTGTGCTTTGCTGGGCCCTTTCTGTCAGAGGGGACATCTGCTAAAACCAGCTGTGGCAGTGGCTTGTGAGTGATGGAGAGATGGACTTGGACCGTGATTCAGCTCATTAAAAGCACCCTGGGGGCTGCTATGGTTATTTGCCCCCTGTAGTGCTGGCATTTTTAAGGCCAGGTCAGAACTCATTGCTCCAGGCTCTGTGCTAAAGGCTCTCTCTCTCCCCTTTGTCAAAGGACACGTATTTAGCCTGTCCCTCATCTTTATCCACCATGTCGAAGGCAGAGACCTGTGTCTGAGCAGACTCCCATCCCTCCGCTCCCTTCCTCCGAACAAATGTGGTCAGCGTGAAACAAAGCCCAAAGCAGCAGCACGTTCCCCTGTGAGCAGACGGAACGTTTCAAAGGCACAAAGGGTATTTAGGCACCGACTTCAAAGTCAATAAGTTGGATGCTGAAAAAAATTCTCCCCCATAGCCTTTATGTCATGCCACTTAATAAGTAATTAAAAGCTCAAAAATCATGAGTCTGCTGCTTTCATTACTTCCTAAAGCACACTCGATACATCATCGCTCTGTGAAATGCTTCACATGTACCGCATCCTACTTTAAATATGCCAAACAGTGAAGTGCTTAGCATTACAAAGGCGAAGACATCAAGGAAGCTTTGATAAAATCTGCTGAGCAGACAAACATCTCTTTGGTTGGCACTAGCCAGGCTAGGTTTTTATTCCACAATGATTAAAAACATTTCAAGTGAAGGCAGCTCGGGTTGTATTTTAGGCACAAGACCATTAGGTGACAAAGAGTGAAACCTTTCATTACCGGGATGCTGGCTCAAGGGGATTAACCCATTCGGCGTTTGCAGGGTGTTGCTAGTGTAAGGCAAAGGTTTCTCAGAGATGACTCTTCTGGGAAAGGGAACTAACAAAGGGATGGATGGCTTTGCTCTGTTGGTGGCGGAGAGGAGACTGGCAAGGCGATGCTCTGGTTCCCAGTCCCCAAATGCTGTATCTGAGATAGGTTTGCAGGGTAGGGCACAGCTCTTCGGAGGCAGCGAGGCTGACATCTGTGCTGTTGCAAAAAGCTGCCTGTGACATAGGCAGGGCTTTTATTTCTCCCTCACAGGCTGTTTGTGGTAGAGCACGTCTGGCTGTAAGCTCTGGATAGTACGCAACATGGTGAAGCCCCAACAGTGACAGGGTGTGTTCCCGTGATATAAATAGACATTTAAGATGAGCTAAATTTACTCAGTGAATCATTTATTTGCTAAAAATGTGGTTTCAGGGTGGCCACAGTTATTTGCCAAATATGATGCATATTCTGAAATGTTTTTGGATTAAATGAAAAAATTTGAAGCACTTCGTTTCAGCATTTGCAGAAACGTACAGATACACGCACATCTCAAACTCTATTACTTTTGCGAATCTGAGGAACCATTCACAAAATGGAGAAGACAAGAGCACAAAACACAGCCCGGTGTTTTCAGCGTCTGATTGGGAAATCTCACGTCCTAGGAGAGTGCTCCCTGCTGTGATAATTACGGGGTACTCTGACTTGGGTGCCTCTTGTTTTCTCCAGCTGAAATTACTTCATTTTGTAAGAATAATTAAATACCCACTGGTGGAGAGCAAGGGTGATGATAATTTTGTGGTTAGAGCACTCCCCTGGGAGGCGAGAAGTCTCCCAACAGCTGCATCAATGAGCAGTGTTTATACAGAGTGGGAGAACTCCAGAAGAGAAGGAGGAGGGAGGCTGCAGGTCACCCTATTAAAAGCTCAAAAATCATCGTCGCTGGAGACGGAGGAGATAATGGCAGTGTAGTGGGTTTGAAGCTGGTCTTGAGCAGAACAGGTATTTGTTTTGTTAAGTGGGATACAGTTGTGTGAGCCCTTTCATGTAGGTTACAAAAAGGTGGTAATTCGGTTCTTCTACTTCATCCCAGAAAAAACACATTTTTTAAACCTTGGAAAGCCTTTTAGGATGGGGAAGAATCCTTCCCACCTACTTGGAGGTGTCTCCTTCAATTCCCATTGCTGCCCAGGGAGCCAGCTGCTGTACCTCTGCATCTGAGGGCGGCTGGACCAGGGAAGCAAGGATAACTTTTGATACCACAGTTGTGACAAGCTCAATTACAAAAAAACCTCATCTTCCACCAGCTCCTCCCGTTCTCCTAAGGAAGCTGTGGGAAAGCCCAGCACACATAAGCCAGTCTGCTGAGAAGCTGGGACTGCGTGTCTGTCAAAACGAACAGAAAAGCGTAATTCAGGTCTCATTTTCTGGATTTACAGCGGCAAAATGTAAACCAAGAAATCATGAGCACGTTATTGTTCCTTGCAGTGCTGCATGGTGGGTATATTCAGAGGAGGTTTCAGTCTTCCCAGGAGAGGCAGAAAGGCAAGTAGTTTTTAAAAGAAAGCTGAGAGGGTCAGCAATTGCTTGCCTCCAGCAGATAGGGATGTGAGCAAACTATCAAGTAACGTGGAACATGCATTTTTTCTAGCACCTGAAAAGCTGAGGTTTCTACAGAGCAAGCCACCACATACTTGTGGGATTAGGCATGTTAAGCAAAACGTACTCTGCCAACCAGGCTATATATATATATATAGCATGATGAAGGGCTCGTTCCTCTGCTTTGGCTGGCTGATAGCAGATTCCATTTCACAGGAGAGAAGGGAGGTTCCTTTCTGACTCCTTGTTTGTCCTTGTGCAAGACTAATAAAAACAGAAAGTGAGCTGAAATCAATGTTATCGCTACACAAAATAAATAGTAAGAGAGCTAAAAAACTAAGATGTGGAAACTTTTATGCTTATGAACTGTTGCTTGTGAACAATTAACTCGAGCTGAATGCAAACAGACTCTCTCAGAGAGGGTGTGTATTGTAGAAATATTTAACAGGCCATTTAAACCTGGCTGGAAATAAAGCTGTGCAGAAGCGTGCAGGTAGGAGGAAAAATCCTGAACATGATGCTGCCATTCACACTGGTTTCAGTGGAGGAGGAAACCTCATCAACACCAAGACGTCTCCATCCCCTCTCCTGTCCTCTGCACACTGCGTTAAGGAGGTCTTGGTGTCCTGCCAGGCCGTAGGCTTTTCTCACTCAACTCAGTGATGTCCAATTTAATGAGGGCATTTGGTCTTTTTGTACTTAATGCGTGACTCCCAGAGCAAGCAGAGGTGCAGGTATTGAACAGGGGGACCCGCCTGCACTCCAGGAGGGTGTAATTAAAGCTCACTCTGGGAAAGCATTTAGATTCATGCAGAGACACGCTTAAGCAGGATTTACTCTTTTGGACACAGCTCTGAACTGATGCTCTGCAGTGCTTCTGGATCGGAGCTAGGGTGTACGGGGCAGCTTTGGATTAACGACCATGTAAACATTTTGGGCTGATGCTCCAGCAGCCATCACACACTGCTGTAGGGGAGCTGGCGTGCTGGGCAGGTGGGATCTCAGGAAAAGAGAGGAATGGTGAAACCCCTTGAGCTGCTTTGGCAAGCCAGCCCCAGAAAGCAGTCCAAATCTGCAGGGAGCTCTGTTTCTCCTCCTGCAGGGAATGGATGTGTTTTTAAGTGTTTGCTGCGTAATTGTGACCAAATACCGCAAGGACATTCTCTTGAAAATGCATTTCATCATCATAAATATGATGTAACGTGACGCTTCCTAACCAAACCATCCGGAGGCTTGTCTGTTACAAAGTGAAGTTATTCCAGAAGAGTTACTTTACTCTTAAATTCCTGCCCCGACCTAATCCAGATTAATTTTTGCATACAGACAAGCCCTCAGGGCTTGGTTCAGGGAGCGTTGCAGTAAATGAGAGCTTTTCTGCTGAACCTTGGATCAAGCCTGAGGTGCTTCTGGCTGTCTCTGCCTTAGCATTTCGGTTCAGAGCAGTGATGCTGTTCCACAACAGCTCTCTGGCTTGGCCTCCCTCAGCCCATAGTGGTCCAGTTTGCAGAACATCTCTGATGCACACAAATTCAGTTCCCCTCCCACCCCACAGACCCCCACACACCCCCAGGTGGAAATGAAACCAGAAGCTCTGTTACCACTCCTCATAGGGATATAAAGTAATAAATTAGTAGCTGTCCCTCCAGCAAAGCCTCAGACAGTGTGCAGTGTGGGGGTCTTCCATGTAGGTGACCGGAATAAATCTAACCTGGAGTAGCCACTGTGAACTGCACATAGTGGAGATGCTGAGCCCTCAGCACCAGCCTGTTTGATCTCCTCATACTCTCCTGTTGCTCTCTTGCTAATCTAGATGTAGCAATTACTTGTTAATCTAGACATGGCCCGTAGGATGCATATCACTGTCACATCTGACTCCTCACAGCTGCACACGCAAGGCAAGATGACAATGTCTGCTTTGCAAATGGAGATATGAGGCAGTCCGAGGAGATAGGAAAGTCGTGATCAAACCGCAGTCTCCTGCATGTTGGCTTGAGGGTGGAGTTTCTTCCCAAGTTGGCCCCAAAATGTCCACAGGTTGCTCTGAGAAAGGGTGATGCTTGTGCCATGGTGCAAAGGGGAGCTTCAGTGCTCAGCTCTGCCTGTGCTGTGTCAGCAGCTGCCAAGGGGTGGACCACAGGCTGCCCAAATGGCCAGATGAACATCCCCAAACTGGAAGCATGCCCAGTGCCTCCCTCAGGTCCAAAAAGAAAACCTGGAGGTGACAAAGGCAACTCACAAAGCCTGTCCTCCCCCTGAATGACAAGAAGTGATGAAGAACCCGTCCTTGCTCTGACACAGACTTTCTTTAGGACCTCTGTCAAGTCACGCCATGGCTCTGTGCCTCATTTCCCCCTGGTACAAAGGAATGGGATATTAGCCTGGCTCATCTGCTGGGGTGATGTCTCTACAAATAACCTGGTGCCAGGGTATGTTCCTGGGGATGGCACCTGACAGCATCATCACCAGCCTGGCCTCCAGCGCTTCTGCCCTGTCCCAAACATCTCCCCAGGGCAGTTTGCAGATTAGCACAGGCCAGGGACTGTTTCCAACACAAAGTTTGCATGTGGCTGCCATGTTTCAGGGCCAAAAGCAGGTGAATGGACACAGGACCTTCTGTGTTTGTGGTCTGAGAGCCCAGAAATGGTCCCAAGCACTTCTCATTTGCTAGCTCAGATGTAGCATTACCCAGTAGCCTTTGAGCCCCGTGGTCTGTTGTGCTTTATTAGTACTGCATCAAACAGATTAAGGTCCAGGTTTATCTGGGGACTACCTTAATTTAACAAAAAAGATTTGTTTTTTAAGCTTGCCCTAAGTAATTTCCCTGTCCCCACTATACACACCAACTTGCCTTGGCCTGCGTCTGCAAGCCTCGGTCTTTTCTCCCTCCCGTCCTAAGGAGCAGTAAAAATGGGTAATCTGTAATGAAAGGTCAGTTAACTGGGCTAGAAGCCAGGCGGGGATCCTGGGGGGAGGGAGCCGGTGGCTTTCCAGGGCAGCAATGCAGTTGGAGCAGTGCCTCCATTGTAGCGGCCACAGCTCCCCGGTGGGACCGGGCAGCACCAGCCCGTGACGATGCCATCCTGCAGGCAGGAGGGGAAGAAAGTACAAAGAGACGTACTGTACGGTCTCGTACTGATTACGACATTTATCATTTTCAATAAACTCCAGGAGCAGCCAGCCCTTGTACCCTGCGTACTCTTACAACTTGTTTCTCTGTGAAATTGGAAGCGGGACAAAGTCAATTACGTTATTTTCCAACAACAAACCTCTGTGGGATAGTAAGTCAGATACTGGCTGCAGTTTGGAGAACAGCCAGAGTCCCACTTGAAATGTTCTTAACGGTGGTGACATGGTCACAGTGATGCTTTCTTCCACCATAGTAAACACCAGGAAGACTTTTATTCTTGAAAGCCCCGTCCAAAAGAGAATAAATCAGTACATTGCCTCTGTTTCAGTCCCAAGAAAACGAGAAATTCATCTCCACAAGCTCTTTGGGAGAGTTACCTGGCTTTTGTTGTGTTTGGATATTACCTCCTCTGCAGGGGCACAAGCAGAGGGATGAAAAGTAGTTCAGGATTGGCACCATACCAGGAGTGTGGAGGGCAGGGGTGGATCAGATAAGCAGAAGTCTAAGACCATAAATACCTCCACGTCACTGCAACGTAAACAACAGCAAATCCCCCTGGAGAAGCAAAGTCGATGTGTAACTAAAAGCAAGTTGGGGAAAACTGCCCCAATTTAGGAATTCAAGGTTTGAAGCCCCTGAGAAAGGACAGTGCTCAGAAGTTTCCCAGCCTTCTCTGTTAATTACTGAAGATACTTATTTTTAACCTGAGGCTGGCTCCCTCCATCGTAATACTTAGCAGGGGACTCACATGGTGTAATCTGTCAAAAATCAAAGCCACTTGAATGAAGCCTTGTTCTGTAAGTGAGCTAGCCCTGCAGGGATGTCCCTGGTTCACCCCTCATGCCGTGAGGCTGTTGGTGAAAGCTGGTGAAAACCTGAGCATCTTCTTTGTTGGAGTTACAGAGGCCTCAGGGTTTGCCAGCTCAGAGCTAAAAGAGCGGAGGGAAGGGATGGGAATTAGCATAGATGAGCTCCTGCATCCGTGTGGGGACAGCAAAGATGACCCTGCCACCTCCTACATGGTTTCTCCCATGGGTAGCTAAGGGGACACACCGTCTTGCCTGCAGGACACTGATCATAAATCATGATGCTGGGCACCAGCCAGCAACATTACAATACCAGACCTGTCCAGCCTCACACTGCACAGCAACACAAACCTCTCCTCCCTCCAGCTCTGGCTGGCTGTCAGCTCTGTCTTGGCTAGGGAAGCCAGGGGGCCAGCTGCAAGACCCACTCCCCAGCTTCAGTCCTGCAGCCTGTCCTTGAAGGGCGACATCTTATATGTTGGAGAGGAAGGAAGACAAGAGCTCTGTCATCTGAAGTAAGTATCAGATGCTACTGAGTCCACAGAGAGGGAAGTGTTGCACAAACCAGACCTCTAGTGAACACCTCCCGTAGCAAAACAAACAGTGACATCTCGGCTTAGAACATCCATTTCTGAATAGATGTGATATCTCCAACACATGTATTTCAGGTTTGGTTTGATGGCATTTTCCTCCCTGAAAACTGTTGGCCCTTCCCCAGGAGCAGAAAGCAAATAATTACCAGTCTTACTTGTTGCAAACAGGGTGGTGTAACATCTAAGTACAGCTTTCCCTTTTTGACTTGGCTTGTTGGAGAGCACAGCAAAGTGAAGGAGTCTGGTTTTGTCCGTGTGTATGGTGGCACGGGGACACAGGTGGACAGATTGGCTCATGTCGTCTCAGACATGTGCTGAAAGCTGTTTGTCCCCCACTGACCCAGCTGTAAAAAAGACCTGGGTCATCCTGAGCCAGGACATCAGGGGTAGCTTTGTCCTTGGTAGAGAAGTTCCCCATGATGTGCCCCCTTTCTCCTCCCGAACCTTGTGTCCTTGTGGCATGTGAAGACTTTGCCTATTTGGCCAGGATTTCTGGGCATCCCAATATCCCAGACAAGTAGCCATGGGGTGTGGCAACCCTGTAGGCTCATGGACATGTATTTTGGCACAGAACCCCCCAGCTCCTACTTGTATGCTGTGGCCTTGCCATAAGCACATGAACCCAACAAGTGCCCTTGGCTTTTGCAAACCGTGGCTGACACACTTACCTGTCCCAGCGCTGCCCCGTATAAAACCACTGCCGCATCCAAGTAAGCCGTGCAAGCCAAATCAACAAATGCCTTGAGCTGCACTAAGACCTGGGAAAAGCTATGTTTCCTTTTTGATCGTATCTGGAAGGCATGCAAAAAACGTGGCCATGAGCAGCACTCCTAAAAAGAGACAGAAGAAGGAAAAAAACGGGTTTTGTTTTTTGGTAGTTTTTTTTTTTTTCTAGTTCTTGAAAGCAGAGTGATAATCAGTGGAGATAAGCCCTGTCATGTGTGTATTCTTCTAGAAAAAAAAGGAGCAAAAAATGGCTGAGGTGGCTCTTGAGTGTTCCTGCCTTGCAGGGGGGGCATCAGAAACCCAGGTGCTTTCCATGGCTCAGCACCCCCAAATCCCACCCGTGAGTCATCAGCTCACAGCCCCAGCAGCCCAGACCCTGCCTTCACCGTGCAGACATGGGCTCTCTGCCCCTGTTTTCCCTTCTCCAAACCTCTTGGCGTGAGCCAGCACGTCGTCTACGCTATCGCCTCCACCAAGCTTCTCATGGCAGGTTCACATGTGGAGATGTCACACCGACTCATCCTTCTTCCAGGTGTCTCTGCTGAAAGCATTGGAGTTGTAGTTTTGGTTTGTTCAGAGGTTGGTCTGAAACACAGTCTGACTTAATTTATGATGTGTTGTCTGTCATGTGAACACATGAGGTGTTGCACGTCTCGTGAATCAGAATACTTAATTCAGAAGGATCGCTTGGGAAACATTTATTTTTTCTTTCTTTCTATAATATCAATCATTCTTAGGAACTGGGAACCACTGTCCTGGTTGTGAGAGCAGGAATTGCAAGCTAACACCCCCCACCACCCCCCCGGAATATAATCTTTTTTCCAAACCGGGCAAATGGGTAAAGCGAAACAGCACTTGGAAAGGACAGAGCAAGTTCTTCCAGGTACTTCAGTCCCTGACTCGTTAAGCAGGTTATAATGGGCTTTAATTGTTACTCCCACAAGATGAAACTTTATTTACTGCAGTTGATCAGCTCTCACAAAAGGACTGAATCGTCCCCTTGCGTCCAAAAACCAGACAGCTCTCACCTCGTCTGTGATAACGTCGTTCAGGAGAAACACATCTCCGTGGCAGGGCAGGACCAGTACAGCCATCAGCTAAGGACTGCTGAGGCAAGGGGAAGCTAAAACCAAGCTCCCAGCCTCTGCACTCTCCTTGGATAGTGTATCTTCTCAACCAGACACACTGCCTAAGAGATTGGGCCAGAAAGTGAAATAACATGGAGAGTCTATCTCGGGAATGAGAGCTGCTGCCTGGTCTGACCTGGCGTTGCCTGTGAGCAGGGGTCAAGTCCCCTGCAAAAGTCACCAGCACTATTATCTCATCCTTCCAGTTGGGAAACTGAGGCACCCTGGTCTGGTTGTCCTTTTAGATAGCCCTCAGCAGGTGTTTGCAATGATGCTGGAGGAACACCTGGACAGGGGGGCACGCTTTTCTGGGTCACCAGCAGCTCCTTTGCAAAATCCCACAGCTGGCACAGGCGTCTCTGCAGTAGATGCTTTACTGCAGTGGTGGCCACTTTCCTGGCTCGAGCTCTCTGAGTTATCCCCAGCTTTCCTGTTCCCCTTTATAACTCCTCCAAAGCTGAGCATCCTAAGTTTGCCGATTTGCCCGTATTCGTCTTGCTCCCCAAAGCTCATCAGCTTTCTTGTAAGACAAATCCCAGGCTTATTTATCTGGGCTTAGGATAGTAGATTCAGGGTTAGAGCTGCAAGGTCTCCAAAAGCAGGATTCTTCTGCACAGTGACTCCAGACGTTGGAGCAAGCCACTCTCCTAGCTGCTCCTGTGTATCTGTCAAAGACCTTACGATGTGCATCAGTGTGGGAAGCAGAGATGCAGCTTCCATGAAAGGACAGCACTGCCAGGGTCACTTTTTTCTGTTCCTGTTCCCTGAATATATCATGCTTCTTATTTTCACCTAATACCAATGCAGCATGGATGGTCCCTGCCTCGGACACGTACTATATTTCATCCTCTTCAAGCTCTGATGGTCCAAAACACCTTAGAAACCTTCAAGGCTTAAACTACCCCATGTACTACATCAGAAAGTATCCATTACACTGAGCTTACTAAGCGTACGGCCTCAGGCACATTCTTATCTTCTGATAGGGCTTGCACAACCTTTCTGGTGCCTTATCACCAGGGAGAACAAGAACAAGGTGCTTTGCTCAGACCTGACCTCTTCCCTTCCACTTTTCAGCCAAGGGGGACGGGCATCCTGGATCAGCATCTGCAGCCGGAGCAGGGCCAAAGCTTTACAGCCTCCACGGCCAAATGGCATCGGCAGAACCAAACCCTTCCTCCACCACCTGAGCTGCAGCTGGTTTGGCCCAAGAATGTCCCTTTCCAAACACGGGTAAATCGGAGCACGCACACAGGGAGGACGCATGGTTAAAAGGGATTGTAATGCTGCCTTCAGGTGTATTCCAGCCTCATTGGCAAGGGGAGAACCAGCTTCCTGCACCGGCACTTTTACACCACTCGAGGTCTTGTGCATCTTCCTCTAAAGCATCTCAGCCCTGGAGCATCTTCTGCTAAGCCCAGAGCCCCAGCCTGGCAAGGCCACCTATGTGGCACCGTGCACATCGCTCCAGGGCACTGCTGCCAACCCTCCTGGGACACCCCGTGTGCCACTGCAGCTCTGGCACCACGCTGCTTGCCCGAGGTGTGCTGGTTTTGTTCATGACCCGACACTTTTCAACTGTAAATATTTTAATTTTCCTGCCGTGGGGGGGGGGGGGGGGGGGGGCGGGGGGGGGGGGGGGGGGGGGGGGGGGGGGGGGGGG
>JAVJGJ010000047.1:56260419-56279135 GCA_035590215.1 Microhierax caerulescens | reverse complement strand
TTTCAACTGTAAATTTTTTAATTTTCCTGCAGTGCCCCCCCCCCCCCCCTTCTTCTCCCATGTGGAGATGAGTTTCCACTTGCCGCACCACATTCTTGGAAGAACAGGCAGAATGGAATTAAAGGTTTCAAACTAACTCAGCGGAGGTGAAAAATGTTGCCTAAAGACAGAAGGAAAAGATTGTCAGGTGAGATTTAGAGATGCCCTGGGCAGGTGAGGGATGATTGCATCCGATTCCGATGGCACGTCTGATTCTAGCACTGCCTGGGAAGGTCTCTTTCTCTCCTGGAGCTTGTTTTTTGTCCCGTCTTCAGTCTATCTGCAGAACTATTCAGGTAGAAAAATGCCCTCTCTAGTTTCAGACTCCAGAGTCACTAATAGCTCCTGCCACTAACTAGGAGATGAGGCAATGCACACTTTAAATTGCTCCCAATTTTCTCAAGCCAGACAGCTTGTTCGTGCTTCTTTTACAGGCTTCTCTTCTATGACTCAGCCCTGTATGAATGGCTAGAAATGAACATCAAGCTAAACTAACAAAGTGGGTGCCAAGCATTTTTTTTTTTTTTTTCCCCAGGATACCATTTTCCCCAGAGTCTCACAGAGGTAATTAAAAGGTGTCAGCTTTTAGAAGGAATATCCTTGACAGTAATATGATATAATTCAGACTGAACAATATGTTCAGTTTGTTCCCTGGACCATAATGCAGTCCTGTAAGAATGCAGTGCTATATTCAGTAAAGATTATCCTCAGGAAAGAATGCCCTGAGTTAGCTGAAATAGGACAAAAATCTTCACATGATCATTGACAGTTCTGATTAAATTTATTAGACAAATCCAGAATAAGTCTCTATGTTAAAGTGTAACACTGGGATTCAGACGACCCCTGTTCAGACCCAAGATTAAGAACTTATTGCTTTTTGTGACCATAAAACATTTTAGCAGTGCTTTGCCTGTGTGAAAAGCAAGGGACTGCTTCACTCCTTGCTGCAGCTGCTTAGGTGGCAGTGGCTTTAGCACCGGATTGTCCTGTTCCCATTTCTCGGTGCAGCACCTCACACACTGAAACCCTATGGCTTTCAGGGTCTCTTTAGAAGTTTCTTTGCTATCAACATACTGCTCTTTTTGATATAATTCTGTTGATCTGGAGAAATGATGTATTTTTACTTCCTTAACTGGGATGCAAATGGAAGAGAGATCTTGTCCCACCAGGCACCCTATAAGTGGTGCCTCCAAAAACCTTAGATCAAGCAAGACAGAAAGCAGAATCAGATTCAATATCTTCTAGGTCTACCTTTCGCTCACCTTGGATGCAGCTCTGTGAACCTGAATCTGAGCTTTCAGAGTTTCCTTGGGACATCAGAGCTGAAGCACCTACATAAACGTTGAAGTGGGTGTAAACTTGTAATAACCAGAAGAAATCACGAAATAAATATCTATAAACAGGCAAGACACAGATTAAGGTGGGTTTTCCCCTTGTTCTTTTGACCATCTTATTAAAAATAACAAGGCTAAGACTCATGTGCCTTACAGGTGACCAGATCTGCTGTTTTCTCTAGGTTTGCACCTGAGCGGTCTCGCTGGTAAAGATGATTTTCCCCATCATGTTTCACGGCAAGCTGGATCCTTGGCTTTCTCATCGGAGCTCAGCCTAGATTAAAGCTCCAGTGAAGGCCAGGATGTTTGACCCGGGATTATCAGTTTCATTGTGTAGTGGGATCAGTGCCAAATTCCCCAGTGAGAACCTGGACAACCAACCACATCCAAGCTACCTCCACTTTCAGAGCTGGCCCGATGTATTGTTTTAACTTAAAATGAGATGTCTTTAATGACAAAGTTTGGGGGAGACTTGTGGATCTAATCAGAGGGTTTGATCCAACCTGAGCTTTTCTGCAACAGCTCCGCTCCTGTGTTTTCAGGCAGTTGCCTTCAGCGGAGCGGAGCACATCTCGCTCTGAGCATCAGCGAGAGCGGGGTCCTGGGAATGCATTTCTGCCTCCAAGCAGAAGTTGCTAGGAAACCAAACAAGCAACAAGTTTATCTTCAAAGCCTGGGACCTTGGAAACTGGAATTATCTGGGAGGAATACCCTTCAATGGGAACTGTCGTATCTCATCATTCCTGGCAGAAAATATTCCAGGTTGTGATGAGGCGCTGATGTGTGCCCAGGGACTCTGAAGTGACCAGATTTCCAATAGCGTCACGGTGGAAAAAGTGCAGAGCATGATTACTTTTTAAATATGTGGGGGAAAAAAAAACCAAAACAACCCTAAAAGACTTACTGTCACAGAGAGGTTTTAAGCAGCATTGAAACACGGGAAGGCGTGCGGTCACAGCTGTTATCAGTCAGGTCAGAAGCCTAAGGCAATGTCCCACCAGGGAACATGAAGGCAGAGCATTCCCTCTGAGCCTGTATGTAGCTCTCAGCTGACTTTTCAATTCAAGAAACAATTGGAAAGATCACCAACCTTCTAAGCCACCAGAGGTTCAGTTAAAATAATGGTGCTATAAAAAGAAAGTAGCATTGGTAGGTGGCAGCCCATTTTGTAGTGCTTAGCTTCTGCCACACCAGTGGCAATTTCAGTCAATCTCATCCCTATGGTGTGAGATGTCCCTGTCTCTTGATGGTTCTAGTACCAGAAGAGTCTGTGAGCAGAGTCATCTCTGGTCCCAGAGCCAAGTCATCTCATTGCTCAGCTTCATGAGAGCCAAGGACAGTCAAACACACCTTCTCAGTTCTGTGATCAGTGGTCAAAGGGCATCTTCAGAGGACTGGTATTTCTGGGGGTTTCCTCTGTCACTCCAGAAACACTGCTACATGAGGTCTGGCCTCAGGCTTGAAGTGGTTGGAAAGATTGGGCTACATGAACGAGGTCCACCTTCAGCCAGAGGTCCACATTATGGGTTTGTATCAACATGACTATCTCGGTACAGAAAACTCAATGTACAACAGCAGCTACCACCAGAATCTGGAGTTAACCAAAGCTGAAGGCACCCAGCTAATTACAATACCTGAAAATATTAAAACTAATTTGTTTTGAGTCTGTGATGGTGTCCTAAACAGGAACTGTGGCTCCAGGTCCAAAACATAGCGTTTAGAGGACTGGAGAGGTGGCAACATCTCATAGAGAGAACGCAGGTCTTCAAATTAAAGAACAGATACACACATCAGCCGAAGTATTTAGAAACACAATTCCTGACTGATTTCCTCAGATTTATGTGCTGAACCGTCTTTCAAGATGCAAGGCCCAGTCTTTAAAAATCAGCCACGCTGTAATACACAGACAGATGTTGACGTGCTTTGCTGCCGTACGTTGGAAAGGAGCAGCACTGCAAAAATGTGTCATACGCCATGTTCTGGCAGCCACCAGTGACAATTCTTTTGCTGGAGTGTCAGATGCTTTTAAGGACGGGTGGTTCTGCGTTCTGTTTCTGCAGGCGATGCCAAGCTGCAAGTGGTCATGTTGTGCAATGTTATGATGGACCAGATGTTCCTGGATGGCCACAGACTTGTACAAAATTCTAAAGGAAAGGGAGGAGATAGGAAATGTCTCTGTATTGAATGATTGTTCTTCTGGTTCTCCATAAAAAGTCAGTTTTTCAGGGTATATCTGAGCATCCTTGGCACTTTGAGAGTTTTGCTTGATGATAACGTCCAGGAAGTGCAGGTTTGTACCACTTGCACCGTTGCGTTGGCACCATTTGAAGTTCATTGCTGGGACAAGACAGGGATAAAGTCTTGTCTGGTGCAAAAATACAACTGTACTGTTAGATCCTAAGAACTGGCAATGGTGCAGGTCCCTTGGGCCCTCCATATCTCCCAGACAGGCAACCCCACTTCACCTTCCTCCTTGTACCCACCCTGCAAGCAGAAGCACTTGCAAACGTGCAATTAGGAGATAACGTCGATGAGATAGAGCGTAATTGCTGGATAATGGTCCCTTGCCTCTGTATAACTACCACGCCAAAGCAGTGACATTTATTTCCCAAGCGGAAGATGCAGCTCTGACCCTGCGATAACACAGTCTCACAGTTACCTCCATGGTGGGTGGGTCAGCGGCCGACGTGCCCCAGTGTGTTTCGTTTTGTCTGTGGGCTGCTGCAGCAGTTGTTCATTCTGAGCAGTTCGCATGCCTCTTGGCTTAGAGCACACAGATATGGCCAAGCTGCTGAAATACGATTCGGTCCCTGGCTCGGTCAGAAACCTCCTATTTCCCCTTGTGTGCGGCTGGCAGCCTTGCAGGGCAACAGCCGTGCATGGCAGTGGCACGAGCAGGCCTGAGGCTGGACACGGAAAGCTTCATCGTTTTACCCAAGTCAACAGGTCAAGAATCTGTGTTATCCACCTTTTGCAGCCTGAGTTTGATCGCTTGTGCTTTTGCATCATCTCCCCCTGGGTCAGAGGGGACAATGTATGTCCATTTGGGATGCAGAGGAGAATCACCATTCTTGCCGTGACCCTTTTTGGCAGTGTCAGAAGAAAAAGCAAGAATGGATTGGTCGGTGGGAGAAAACCATCTGTTTGCTCCTAAGTCTGAATAGCTGTTCCTGGGTGAGCAGCTGTGCCAGTGCAAGACAATGGCCTCCTCCCTTCCCTGGTCTTACCACTCCCTCCCCAGGGTCACACAGTAGATGGGTCTGCTGAGCTCTCATCTGCTTCATGCAAAACCTCCCAGCCATGTCAAGGGCTCTGGTTTTGTCTGAAGCTGCTCAAAGAGGTCACAGGATCCCATCAGCAGATGGAGAGGTGGGGTGGTGAATCCCAGGTGGCAGGTGATGGAAAGGATCTGGGGGAATCACAGCCAGGCCCAGGAAATACCTGTCTGCAATGTCCCCAGGGATCAGAGGGAACATACCTGGCTGGGGCGGATAGGCAGTTTGGAAGAAGGTTCTTGTTCAGATAGACGCTTGGCTTTAATCCAAGGGTGTCAGTAGGCAACTTTCACAAGAGCAAGACACATAACAAAAAGCTCCCAGCAGTTTTCTGTGCTGTTTTCCTCTACTGACATGGGATAGGTCTTATCTTTTTAAGGAAACTGTCCAAAAGTTGCTTCCTTAGAAAATCCCCACCACCACCCCTTGCCTAATTGCTAGGCAAAACTAAAAATAAATGCAGTGCTTTCCACCGAACTGCCGGTGCACAGGAGACAGGCAGCCGGGTCTCGCTGGGAAGTGCAGCCTTTGAGGACTCCTCCACACCACAGCAAAGCATGCAGATAAGACCTGTTGACTGGCAAAGCAAACCCTCCCCTGGCTGTTTCTTATATCCAAAACATGACTTCTTCATGCTTACTTAGTCTATCCTCCTTTGTACGACATGCCAGGACTTCCTTTACTACTTTTCTGTGGCTTCTTCTGTGCTTCTCACTGAAGAAGACCTGAGAGCCAACTGCTCAGCTTAAGCTCTGCCTGCAAACAGGGCTTGGGATCAATGAGCTTCACCAACACTTGGTGGGATTTCTTTTTTTGGGATCCCATAATAATTTTGCTGTCTAGTAAGCACTTGGAGACAGGGTCTTGTTGCAAAGCTTGGCTGGAATTAGTACGGTGCTTGCGTTGCCTCCTGGAGTTGAGGCTAAAGTAGGTGAGAAAACCACCAAATGCTGTTGAAAGTGCTCATCCCCCAGTTCCTGCATCTGCTTCTACCGGAGAAAGGATCTGCAAGCTTGCAGCAGCAGCAGCCTTAGAAAACATCCTTTCAGGAGCATTACAGGTCAGAAGGTGGAAAACAGAGTGCTGATCATGTGGAAGGTTGTTCCCTGCACCAGAATGCCTCCCTCTGAGGTCCACACTGCACAGCAAAGGCACCTGGCCAATTTTCAAGAGCTTCATTGCTCCTGTTTACGATGGCCCCTTGGCTCAGTCCTTCAGCACTGATTCAATGCACCACAAGGACAGGGAGGGATGTGGTTTGCTTTGAACACAACACTTTGCATGGACCTGCCTTTCCAAACTGCCCGCTGTGCTTCCTCCAGACCCCTGCAGATTGAACAGATGTGGGCTTGGTGGGGTTTTTCACGTTCAAAAGTCCAGAGGAACTGCAAGGAGGGACCAAGGCATGTGGACCCAAAGCAGGCTGTAGGCTTCTGGCTCCTCAGCCCCCAGAAGATGTTGTTTATTAGTGTCCTGTTCAGTCAGTGAAACAGTACTGGAGGGCCACAGGGAGAGGAAAAAAATCCCCTCTTCCCCTGCAGTCATAAACAACCGTTTTTTGCACAGTTCGGTGCTGAATTTGAAAATTTCTTTTAAGGAGAGTCTAAAAGGGAACAAGATCTCTTGCTCCTTGCACAGATCTATAGTTTTGCAGGAACACCAGGCACTCAGGACTTACCAGGACAAACTGCATTTTTGAATGCCTAAATGATTCATCATTTGCTGGGGCCGAATATAAAATGGGTTATTTGGGCTCTGGAGCCTGATTACCGAATGGTGGGGATTTCAAGAGGAGTTTCCTGCAGCTTCTGTGTCATACCTGCCAGCCGCGTGCAGACATCTCAGATGCCCTCAGGCATCTCAGACAGGACCAGATGTCTGCCCTTAAGCAGCAGAATTGCACCCTGGATCTCCAATGGAAACTCAGAGACGCAGCTTGCAGGTAGACATCCATGTGCATTTGGGTATTTTCATCCCTGTTCTACTCCACAGGAAAAAACTCATTTGCATGTTATGGGCTCTGTTGAAATATGGGGCAAAGGAAAGAAAAGGAAATTCCTGGCAACCTGAAGACCTTCCTGATCTCACACAACTCATGGTCAGCTATCTGCTTTTATCCTGAATGGGAGACTAATTTCAGCGAAGTTAGCAAAAAACTTTGCATGAGGGTTAAAAAAGAAGGATTTCAGCTTCCCGAGAAAACCCACTCACTAAATCTCCCTAGAAATTCAAATACCAGATTGATAAGGTCAAGAAAAAGCAATCTTGGCTGCTTATCCAAAGGCTAATCACTGATCTTTTGTGCTGGTTGTGTGTAGTATCTGCATCTTGATAAAAAATAATCCTGTCATCAGCTTCTGCTGAGAAAGGGTGAGGGGAGGAGTTAGCAAGAAATGTGGAAATGTGGTACCCTTCTCCCAGCAAGGGATTTGTGTGAAGCGCTGGCGCATCTTTCCGAGCATCATGGATTTTCATTGACTTCATATTATTAGACATATTTTAGATCAAGGGGAAAATCTGGAGGAAGGAGAATGCATCGGGCTGAAGGACGATGAGAATCCCAGGAATTGTGACAGTGAGACGTATGACCCCATTTTCAGTGGAAGGATAACCATGAAAAAAGATGCCACACCAAACTCTGCAGTGTCTTACACCTTTCAGATTTTTTTCTTAAATAAAAGACAAAATTCCCTTGTTTGGATGCACTGCCTGGCTGTTGTTATTTTCCAGAAAACAGGGCTAAGGTGCATGTTTTTCATTCTGGCTCAGCCCTGCCCCGCTCTTTACATTCAGGGATTTTCTGGGAAATGCAGAATCTGACTCAGACCATCAATTGTTGGGTCCAAAGCCCTTTGACACGACTCCCACTGACTCCGGAAAAATTTGTGCAGCCTGGCTGAGATTCATACCAATGAGCATCAGACAAGTGCAAATAAGTTGCTTACATCTGAACTAGTCTCCCTCGGGTTCCCTTTATAGACACTGCTGGAGAGCAGTTCCTCTGACCTATTTTAGGATGAGGTGAGTCACTCCTTGAAAGAACCTGTTTTTCCCCATGGACTGTAAGGGGAGTCCAGAATGGCTAGCTCAGACTTGTGTGCCTGACTTCAGGACGAATCCTACTCCACTTTTCTGTTTTTGCAGGGCTGTGCTTTGCTGATTATCGCTCCCCGTGCTGCGTGGATTGCATTATTACAAGAACAGATATGTTCCTCCACGGCCACAGCATCGCAACCAGCCATCACATCCCGGGGTTTGTCTGATAACTATTCTGATCACAGTGTTAGTGGCTGCCAGGGTCAGGCTGGTCTTTGAATATAGCTAAAACTGTCACATTTTGTGCAAACAGAGTTATAAATGGGATCTCAAATGCGTTTCTGTTACAGCAGAAATCAGGAGAGATGTTATGTCATCGGGTGAGCCCCCCGCGTCGAAAGGACTTGTGACAGGAGACTAAAAGCAAGTAACAGGCAAACTCATTATCTGTGTGTACACAGCAAAGGGTGGGAAAAGAGCTAGTCCTCCTCTGCTCTCGTGTGCTGTTTAATATCTCCTGTGGCTCCAGTCAAACTCATTTATTCTAGCAAAAGTGAAAGCAGTATCTGGTCTGGGAATGGTAAAGAGAGAGAATGAGAGGGTCAGAGACTCCCACGGCGGGGATTTGCAGGCAACTTCCTTTAGTATTCTTGTATCTAGTGTTAATTCTAGGAAATAAAAACCATTTGACCCATCTGCTCTTAGTTACTTACACGGGCCCAAATTTGCCAAATCAGTTGTCGAAAGCTAGACGCTGAGGCTGTCAACATGCATCTCCTTCTGGATTCAGTTGTGTTGATGGAGACATTCCCAACCTCCTCTTTCTGCCCTCACCTCCCTCCATCCGGATCCTTTCACCTCAAATCCGCTGCTGTTTTGGTCCAGACGCTGGTCCCTAACATATTCCAGCTCGAAAGAGCTACCTGAGCGTGACAACACGCTCGTCCTCTTGAAAAAGGCCTTTCCCATCGCTTTGGCAGCTGGGGGTGTGCTGGAAAACGCTGCCGTTTCAGCTGGTCACCAGCTTTCCCTCCAGCACAAGGCAGAGCACGCCAGGCAGCGTGGCTGGCTGGAGGCTTCCCTTGTGCTTGAGCCGCTGGACTCCAGATTACTTGGTCTCCTGAAAAAGAAAAACCTTTTGCAGTGTTGGTGGTGCTGACGGTCCTGAGATGGGTTTGTTTAGCTGTCAAGCAGGCGTGGAGCTGTTGCAGCCCGGCAATGCCAGCTCTGGACATCCGGCCACCTCGGGGACCAATGCCACGGTGCTGCAGGGAAACAAGCATCTCCTTCTGGCATCTCCAGCTTTTGCAAAGGAGAAGGTTCCCCAACGTGGCCTCATGTTAAAGACTCCCATGGGGTGTTGTTGGAGGTCCAGCAGGGCAAAAAGAATCCTCCTTGGTTGAGTCTCAGACGTAGGAAAGGAGGTGGCAGCCTCAGCTCATACACAGGTCACAGGCCACCTTCATTTCGAGTGACCACTGGCACAGACACACAGCGGTTGGGATGGTGAAAACCTTTCCTCCCACCACACAAGGTCCAGCTCAGCCTCTTGCTGTCACTGCTACACTGAGCTGTGATTTGTTTCCACTTTTCACCAACGTACATAACCACGAGAGGTAAAATGATGGACAGTCCAGCTCTGAGACAGCCACGAGGAGGTGGCCACCAGCCGCGGGCATCAGAAGCAGCCTGGAGCTATTAAGGTAGTGCAAGATAAAGCAGCTTCCACTGACTTTCCACCAATGCTCCTGAGCTCAGGGAGCAGTTGGAGGTGCTGTCAGAGCCCATACAGGCTCGGTTCACTCGTGGCAGGGCTGAGTGATGCACGTGCCTGAACCTAAGCCAGACACAATTTTTGGAGGTCTCTCAGAAAGCCCACGGTAGCCACATGCTTCAATTCCCCAGCCCAAATGTCCCTTTGCAGCTGGTCCATGGAGAACAGCATTTACTAGTGTTTAGACAAGCTTAGACTTGCTTTCCTGGACCTTTCCACACCTCCAAAATTTAAACCTTTCCAATTGTTGATTAGCACAATCTTTGGCAACCCCACTAAGCAGAAGCCACCCGCCCTCCCACACACTCCTATTTCTGTGACATTGGCATAAGGAACAACTTATTTGACACCCATAAATTTACCTCCTGGTAAAATCATGTAAGAATACGGAGAAGCAATTCTCTGGATGTTCAGGTATGTAGTTCCCCCCCAGGAAAATCAAAGAGAAGAGAAAGGGAAAAAAAAAAAAAAAAAAAGAAAGGAAAAAAAAGAATTACTAAAAAAACCCCTCACCGCTTTCTTAGGAACTAAAAGGTGTGGGGATTGGGATAGAGTTCCTCTTCAAAGAGGGGCTAATTGGTTTGTATCAGCTCTGTCAGCATCTCTGGAAGAAATCCTTGCAGTATATTGCTTGTTTGGCTCCTTGCTTCCCATTCCTATTCATGTATGCACCACGTCTGACTGCAAATTGCAGCCATTTCCATAAACTCGTCACCTCTTCCTCTGAGCGTGTTAGCAAAAGAGGGAAATCAAATGCTCTGCACTTTCCCTCAATAGCTTTTAGCGCATGTTTTGGCTTTAATCGGGAACAAAATGCTTTCCAAGTACCATCTGATGCTGCTGGTTATCTGCTCGCCTCTCTGCGGGTTTATGGCCCAGTGCATTTAGATAACGGGTAACATTAGATGCTAATATGAAGGCAAGTTGCTTGAGAGAGGGGGTGAAACACAGCTTAAACACTACCGTAGGGAGCAGAAGGCTTGATGGTGAGCTTTCCCCACAACTTAACGATGCTGCGAGTTAATTGCAACAGAGCAGCATGTGCACACTAAAATGGGGAAGGGGTTTAGGGGCAAAACTTCTGAAAATGGAGAAGGCAAGGGGTTGCATCAGTGTTCAATTGGCAAATAGCGTCCCACGGGATGTTGCTCCCCAGGGCAAGGGGGATGGGATGGGCTGAAGGAGCTGGAAGAAGAGGCTTCATGTGCCTCCAGGCTCCCAGCGAGGCCACAGTCCAAGGACTGGAAACCACCTGCAATTCCTGCGCCGGGGATTCCCAAGGGAAGGGGTTGCTGCAGGCAGGGGCTGCGCCAATGTGGCACGGTGACCAGTTTTGCCTCCTCTTGGCCAGCTGCAAGGAGTGGAAGAGCTGGGATCTGCAGGAGGGAACACAGGCTTATGACAGATGAGCTCTGGCAGGAAAAGCCGTGGCAGCTTCCACCTCTGCTGGCAGAAAAGCAGCTCCCCCTGCAGCTCAGCTGCCTGGGGTTGAACCCAACCCACCACCAGTTGGGCACCAACACCATGACCAGGTTGTCCAACTGGCCCAGGGCTGGTGGGGCAGAGGAGCAATGCAAAACATCTGCAGGCAGATTGGGCAGAGCTGGGCTGCCAGAACCTTTTCGTTTAGGCTGGCAGCTCTGGGCATTGCTGCTGTAATAACTTCACTCTGGTCCCCTTCAAGCCAAGGTGAGCCAAGAGTTGGGGTCAAGGGGCCCTATAGGCTTTTTGAACCCCACCTGCAGAAGAGCTGATATTTAAGTGAGATTAATGCCTGTTTATGCCAACTTTATGTTACTTGTGCAGCATCAAGTGGCTGTGGGGAAGACCCCAATAAAATCACTCTCTTTGAAGTGAGGGGGTAAATCTGGTCCACCAAAACGCAGCCCTCCTGCCAAAGGAAGCGTAAATGGGCAGCTCTGTGTGCCGACGGTAGACCACACTCACACCTACGTGGAACGCCTGTTGGTCCTGTGCTTCTCTTCTGCATTATTTCCTTCTAATTTTGCAACCTTTCCCCCCTCCATCCCTTTCCCCATGGTCTGCAGCAACAGTTTTGCCTTTTGGTTTGTCTGGGTGGAAGAATCAAGCTCACGAGTGTGTTGCTGTTCCTGACCCTGCTGTGATTAAATGATAGTAATAATAATAACAACCAAATTATTTTTTTAAAAAAAATTACACACACTAGTACATCAGGGGCAAAATGTTTACATATCCCTGCAACTTCTAGGTGCTTTCATTCTCCAGCTGCTGTCCCTGTCTTAGCCTGAGCATAGCAGGAAAGCCCAAGCTCGCATTCCTGTTTATTTGCAAAGTGATCTCGTAGCCAAACCCACCCCCACCCCCCCATCCCATTTTTACAGGCTTTTTCCTTATTAAGGTATAAGTAGCTTATTCTTGCATGTCCTATGCAAAGTCCAGATGGTAGCTAGAAAGGGCAGCCCCATCAGACACCCACCAGCTGTCGCCTGTAACCTCCACGCCAACCATCCCCAAAACAGCCTTTTATTGCCCACAGCTCTTTAGTTTACACTAACACAATGTTGGAATTTTTTTTTTTTTTTTTTGGAAAAACAATGAAGTCTTGATCTGAGTTCCGGGATTGTCACTGGTTTAAATAAGGTGCTGGGCAGCCAGTGACCGTGGCTCTAAGTAATCAGGGGATTATAGCTATTTCTTTTTCCTTTCTCTCTTTGTGTAGGATAGGACAGTACTTTTTTGCTAATGCAACTAGTACCTTGTTTCCCCAGCTCTCACTAGTGAGTTATTCTTGTTAATTATTCAAGAAGTGGGAAAGAAAACCTCTTTAAAAACAAAGAAACTGTGACTAGAAGAGCACAAGGACTACCAGGAGGATTCAGGGACAAATGTACATTTTGACGCATTTTTACATGTCCTTAACTTGTCCTTTTAAAAATTTTCTACCTCTATCTCAAGTTTTCTGTAATTGCTCTAAAGAAGATGGTCATGAGCTCCACTATCAGGCTGATAAAGTGCAACAGACCTGTCTCTGTTGACTTTAAGCTTTGGATCGTGCAACAGAGAATAAAAACAAGCCTCTTCTGACAATAACAAAGTTGCCGGGGTTAATGTGTGCTTTTGATGCCAGAGATCTTTTAGGATTCATGTAATTCAGAGGAACAAAAAACTCCTTAAACGCCCAGCCGTGCACCCTTTGATTCACCGTAATCCCTGTAAATTTATGGCCAAGCCAGATGAGCTATTTAAACCAAGATGCATGTGCTCCATCTGAATCCTCACCTCCAGCCAAGGCTGCGTGCAGGCAAGAGGAGGATGCTGCAAACTCATGGAGGGGTTTAAAAGCTGCCTTTGGGTTTCTGCAGTGTTATATATCGGGTTTTCCTATGTCAGGCTCATATCCCTCCGTTCTTGGGGGAAAAGGAGGCTTTTTCCTGCCTTTCTCATTGGAAAGGCTGGCTGGGCACCCACACCGTGGAGACCCTGCAGCCCAGGGTGAGATGCTGAGCTCCAGAGGTGCCGGCGCTGCATCCCTCTCCTCAGCACCTCCTGTCAGCCACATTCAGTGTCCCCTCTCTGAGCTTGCTGGGTTTTGTGGGAGCCAGTTTTAGGCACCTGACCTTCCTCACGCCCTCGTGAGCTGTGGTGTTTAGCTCAAGGCAGTGGGTGCTTGGGGAGCAAGGCAAGAGTCATGGTGAGGGGCAAGACAGCACCAAGCTGCAGCCCAAGGCATCTGCTCCTCTTCTGCTGGGAGGCTCGGATCTCCTCTGGAGCCAGGGGCAGATCTAAGGGAACCAGGCAGTGGTCCTCACTGCTACTGCAAAACAGCTTTATCAGGAGGGCTATGTGATAAGGGAAATCATTAGATAGCTGACATGTTAAGTGGTTAGCAGTGAGTCGATGCACAAGACCCTCATGAGTGGTCCTGGCAAAGAAAGAGATCAGTGTTATCCCAAGGAAACACAAACCTGGAAGCCCTGGGGGATATTAATAGAAACTGTGTGAAATCTGCAGCCCCAGAAAGCCTGCTGCTCTCTCAGAGTAATTAGCTAAATGCGAAGTGCTGTTTGGCTGAAAGCTGGAAATAGCAGTGCTGAGAGAAAGTAGAGACATGGGTGCATTCATCGAAACAGGCATTGCTAACTGGTGTTCAACGATTAAAACACTTGGCTTGGAAATGCCCGTGAGTGTTAACTCCTCCACCGCTGAGAGATGCCCTCGATATTACTGCCAAACGTCTAACCCTGGTCTGTTGGGACCTGCCTTCTCCATCCAGGTGCTTCATTCATTCAGGTGGTGGCAATAAGGCAGCCAAACTGGTTTTAATGCTGCATTTAGTTCTGAAGCCTGTCATGTTTGCTTTGTTTGGATGATAATCAAATAAAAATAGCACCCAGCTTTTTCTTCCTGACACCTCCAAAGCTGCACGGAGGTCCCATTAAATTGATCTAACCTGACTGGGAGTGACCTGTGGAGCATGAGAGGTGTGAGATGGTGGCTCTAACCTATAGGTTCCTTCTTCCTGGGGGACTAAGACGTTAATTTGTCCTGTGGTGTCACTAATAGTGGTGGAGTGTTGCAATACTGGTATCACAGAGAAAACAGTTTTGGCTATAAGGACTTTTCCTATCTGATTACTGCCTCCAGCCCTCAAGGAAGGACAGGGTCACCCTTGTGCCCGGCATAAGGTGTGCAAAGAGGGTTTGTTAAATTTAGGTGAGCCTCTATTCAACGGGTGGACATGGAAAGAGCTATTGCAGGGGTCAAGCTGGCATCTCAGGTCAGAGATCAAGCGTCAAGACAGCATCCTTGGGTCTGAGGAACTCCCCTAGCTCCTGTATGTACAGCTGCGTGACAGGCTTGGGTGAAGACCCTGCTCTGTGTCTCATTGCATAGGGGTTCCTAAACTAGCTGGGAAGCCCAGGCAGAGCAGTGCAGCAAGAATAATAAACATTTGGCCGCACTGAGGTGACACAGTGGATGGATGTGTGGGAAGCCAGTGTAGACACCTCTGACTCATGCTCCTGTTCCTGGCAATTGTCACACATCAACCCCACTCAAGGTGTCCTCACCAGGAGCATGAAAATGGCTTGTGGTCCCACCCAAGGGACAACCTGAGCACCAGACCTCCTTACCTGGGAACTGAACATCTGAAGGCCACAGGCAGCAGAATTTGTAGGTGGAGGAGTTGGCCTCTGCAGCCATTCCTCACAGCAAACTGATTTGTCAGAGCATTTTCACCAGGCAAATATAAACAGGCTGTGCAAATGCAGCCAGATTATCTCTGTTTTTTTATTACTCCAGACATACTTTGGGAGGTGTTTGTTAGACCACAGCCACAGGCTGCTTCAGCTCTGCTGAAGACATCCTTTCCCAGCTGGCAAAGCAGCCCAACCCATTTGCTGAAAGAGGACCTGGGTTTGTTATTTTCTTCTTGATTGTCACAAAAAATGAAACAAGGAAATAATACCTGTTTTTAAGGCCTGATTTCCAAGAATTCGCTGCGTTCTGTTGTGGCTTTCCTGCCTAGTTCTGATTAATTTGCCTCCCACGTTGCACCAGCCTTCAAGACGCTGAGCTAAGTTAAAGCCTAGGTGCCCCTTGGGGTCCTGTTCCGTACATGGTGTCCTGCAAGACAGGGACACAGCTAGCTGTTGTTTCTGCAACCCCAACAGCAAAGTACCTACTAACAACTCAACTGCTTGAGATCCATCTGACCCTGAGCCCTTCTTGGATGCTCCACCGCTCCTCTGAGACCCATGCTAAGAGCGGGTCTGCTCAGGAGGTTCAAGCCACTGGAAAGTGGTGGGCTCCACTTTAGGGGGTGATGAAGTCAAGAGGTGATGCAGGTGGAGAGAATCTGCAAGAAAGCCACCTGCCCAGGTGCAGTGCATCCCCATGTCGCACACCAGCCCAGAGCCCACTTTTTCTGAGGTCTGCTGAGCCCATAGTTTGTGGCTTGCAGATCCTTTCACAACATTTAGGTGCCTTACTCCTAATGGGTTCAGTGGGGCACCTAAGCACCAGCTGGGCTCTTTTACCTGCTGCCCTAAGTTATCACAAGGCTTTGGCCAAGGTAGGCCGTATCGACTCTTATAACCCCTTCTGATAAGGCTCAGAAGACCCTGTGACCTCACTGCGACCATTAACATCTATTTTACACCAGTAATGCAGTCCCTTGCCTATTTTTATTTTTTTTTAATTTAATTGCCCATGTAGTGACCTCCTCTTCTAAGTGCCTGGCAGAGATTTACAGCACGGCACTAACATGCCTGCAGCTTTGAATCTTCTGCAGCTGCCGTCAGTGATTTACTTTAGCTGATTTAGCAACATTTCTTATCCCAGAAAGAAAAAGATGAAACAACAACAACAAAAAAAACCCAAAACCAAACTGATCTGATTTTCTGGCAAATAACTTATCCCGACAGCACAGCTATCAGTCACCAACCCCCTCCCCAGTGCTCCAGCTGGAGGCTCAACTGGAGAAGCCTCCTGGGCTCCATCTGTAGAGGTCAGCCTTGAAGCCACTGAGAATTTGTGCAGCCAGGGATGGGAAGTACAGTGGCTTCCCCTCCTGGAACGATCCCTTTTTTCTTTCCCTCCTTTAGTTGTCAGAGCAGACATGCCAGAGCCTCCAGCTAGCCGAAAAGGCAGGCAGTGTTTGATCAACGTCATTTTTCCTTAAAGCTGTGGACCTCTGGGAGAGGGTTGGTTGAGTTTATTCCAAGGTAGGTAAACACTGACTTGAAAAGCTCCTTCTTTCTGGTCACGGGCTGGTAATTAAGACTTTTCTGCTCCTGGAAGGGTCAGAAGTAGATCACAAACACAGCACGAGAGCTGGGCCGGAGGCGAAGTGGGCGAAGGTGAAGTTGTAGCTGGCAACCTTCAAGCTCGAAACGAGCCAAGGACTTTCTCAAACCCTAGTTCAATAGTTTGTTGCTGTCTCTCACCATGGCCTGTTCAAGCACCGAGCAGCTACCAGATGGTGGGGTGCTAACAGCTGGTCCCCCTGTCTTTCCTTGCACCTTTTCTGGATTATTGGTGCAATATTTTTGGAAAGGCTTAGACAGGTATCAAGCAGCAAACTCTGCTTTGGGTATGGAGCTCTTTCTCTTCTTGCCTACATATTTTTGAGCCAAAACCCACAAGAAAGAGAAATAAATCTAAAACTCCTTCCACCTGGAACAAGGCTCACAAAAGAGGCTCATTAAACTTTGATGATTACACATTCAAATGGGGCTCTGTTGGACAAAGAGATAGTTGCTGCTGAGGACAAGCCAGTTTTTCAAGACTCAACTTAAAGGGGTTGTTGGCTAAATGTGGGGAAGCTTGGCAAGGGATTTAGCTCCACCGAGGAGCCTGATCAGAGAGCCAACCTGACAAAGGGTTCTGGCACTTAGAGAAATCAAGGTCTCTCCAGCCACTTAAAAGGAAACTTGTATAGAAGAAAGAACAAAGAGGCAGGATTTTTTTTGTAACACAGACATCCTTTGAATTGAAGAACCTGCACAGGGAAAAGAAAGCTTACTTGGATGGGGGGAGAAGTAAATGGTTCAGAAAAGAAACCCTGTGTAGGAGGAGAAAGATATAGGACATTTTGGGGGTATATGAATAAAGTCAAGCAGAATGTAAGGGGTAGGGGGACGGGGGACCCCAAACTCAGGCAGCGAAGTGCTGCAGATGTTGCATTGTCGTGTCTGCAGCTGCTTATTCCTTGTGCAACGGTGAAGAGTGATTGTGCTTTGAGCTCCTGCAAAGTGTTTGGGCTTGCACCATCCCACTGCAGTCTGACCTTAGGAGAGAGGCACAACAAATGTGCGATGCCTGCAAAGGCTGGCCAGTGCATCTGCACCACAGGGTCCCAGTTCCAGGGCACGGTGGCAGCAAACAAACCCCGAGAGGGTCCAGGGAGCTCCAGAACATCAGAACTACAACCTGCTTAAATGAAGCAGTCAGGCCGGGACACACCAGTTACCTGTTGATGGATGGTTCAGCAGAGACACTGGAGCTGTGCCAGGTAGCAATTTACACTGAGATACAGCAGCAAAGCTTACACTCTTCCCCACCATAATTAAAAGCCCTAGCACAGATGCTCTTATGCCCCCCCCCCAAAAAAAAAAAAAAAGTCTTTTTTTCTGGCCCATTTATTCCATTTTGACAACTAGTTTGAGAATGAGCAGTAAACCCTCTGGTCCCCCTGCAAGAGTTTGTTGACAGCTCCTGTACCACATCCGTGCCAGTGTCTGCCCCTCTGTGGGATGGGTCGTCAATGCTGATCAGCAGCAGTGGCTAGAAATTTTCCTTTAAATTTCATTATTTTAAAAGATTGGGATTTGATTAAAAGGATTTTTAAATTGTCCTTTTTCGGCCAATAAATTCACTATAGTTTGGAAACACTTGTTAGTGGAGAACAGACACTGAATGCCTCAAATCAAAATATGTCTGTGTAGATGTATACATCTATACGTGTAAATATACACAGAGAGACATGTGTGTACACTTTGTGTAACAGTGCACATATACATTTATATGTATAGAGATATATTTCTCTGTAACAAGTGGGCATGCAGCTTTTCTCTGAAAAGGGGGAATTTTTACATGGCAAATTCAGAGAAAACCGAGGTGCTTCTCAGTGACCATCATTTCCCGCTGTCGGTTCCTCTTTGGTGTCGTGGTGTTTAACCAGACCTTGCTGCCTGGGAGGGTAGGAGCACGCAGACGTGCCAGCCCCCCACCCCGGAGACTCCCCATGCCTCGGGCAATCCCAGTGCTACACAATCCTCTGCACCACAAAAACCTCGTGTGCTGCCGCGTGTCTGCAGGGCTGCTGCTCCCCATTTGGGGCAACACCCCTGGCAAGGTCCAAGTCGGTGGATTAAACCAGTGGTGGGCTCTGAGGGTCTGCTCATGGCTCGAGGAGACTGAGCCCATTTGGGTTCAATGGGCTCGAGGTGCCCGTTGAACAGCCGGGTGGCCAGGGGCTATTTCTGGGCTTATTTGGATAGAGAATTAGATATGATAGATATAAGATAGATAGATATAGATAGAATTTGGATAGAGAGAGTAAAAAACATGCCTTTGAAAATGTAGCCGTGTAGAGCCCAAACATGGTTATTAAAGGGCGAGTGGTCAAATACCTGCCTGTCCACTTGATGAAAGTTAGGATAGGATAGGATAGGATAGGATAGGATAGGATAGAATAGAATGGAATGGAATGGAATGGAATGGAATGGAATAGAATAGAATAGAATAGAATAGAATAGAATAGAATAGAATAGA
>JAVJGJ010000047.1:56232789-56244396 GCA_035590215.1 Microhierax caerulescens | reverse complement strand
GGGGGGGGGGGGGGGGGGGGGGGGGGGGGGGGGGGGGGGGGCGGTGTGGAAGATCCCGCTACCACCTTTGCAGGCAGCATCAGTGAGGTGTAAGTGAAGTAATACACCCACTTGCGGTGCCTGGACTTTTACGTGAATTTCGCAAATCTGGAAAGAGTGCAGAAAAAAAATAACAAGTGGAGGACTGCTGACACTGCCACACAGTGTGACTCTGAAGAAGCTCAGACCTTTTGTTTATCAAAGACTGGTGTTTTCCACCTTCATTGACTTGTGGTCCCTGTGAATTGTCCCTTGAAGTGCAGACTGGCAAATTCCAGCCTGTTGGCAGCTGATGCCCTTCTCCCAGGCTCTTCCATGAAAGCCTCGGGAGTAGTCACTGTCCTGCCAGGCATCCCAGGGCTGTAGGCTGCAAACCACCAGAGCAGCACCTCTCTCACCGCACAGAGCTCTCCTGTTGGACAGACAAAGCCAAAGTGAAATGCAGAGGTCTGGAGAGAGATGCAAATGGAAAGCAAGATGCAGATGGTGGCAATGAATACAAGGAGGGTCCTGCTCCTTGACACCTTCAAAATAGGTTTCAATATTTTCTGAGATATTGTCTAAGCCAGTTGCTTGTGGAAACCTCTGGAAAAAAATAAATCATCCGCTTTATTGTTCTTAGTCACCTTTACAAATCCTTCTGAAATAGCCTTTACACCCACCATTACTCACAGACCACAAATGGAAAACCACTGGTTTGGCAAGAAATTACAGAGGCACAAAGGAGAGGACCGTGATGTTCTCTTCTAACTTCAGGTCTGTAGTATAATGGAATAATGCTTTGCTTTGCTCAACAGAAACATACACAAATGATCAGAAAAACATGGCAACAGGATGACAAAACTATGGTATAATATTTCCCAGAATGACCTCAAAGTCATAAATCAGATCTCTGAATTGTCAGTAGCAATCCAGTGGAACAGCCAAATTGCTCCACCATCCAGAATATTTTATTAACTGTTATTACTGTGCATTATTTATTTACAGAGTGCTGTACATGTAGACACTGCTTTACAGGTACATAAAAGGCTGCCCCAAGGAGTTCGGTTACATTCAGGCATACAAATATGATATTCATTGCAGCAGCACTATGGGTTAACAACTATGGTAATGCTTCAGGTTTCTTGCTTCCTTCCTGATTTTATTGCACTGAAGCCAAACACATTTTAAACTCTGGACTTTGAGTCAACCTGTGTGTCTGAGGCAGTATATGGCCATATTATCTTAGGATCAGAGTGTCTGATGGGTTTGTTTGTTCTGCCAGGACAGATAAACTCAGGGTTCTTAACGGACACTTGATCTGGCTGGAAATTTCTCATCAAACTTTTTTATCTTTCATTGCTAGTGGGAGAAGATGTCTTAGCAAAACGGATTTTTGCACACAAACCGGGCACCCCACTTGGTTGGAAGACAGGCTTTGTGCTTGCCTCTGTGTGTAAAACTTGTTGTCTCCTTTTCCCTATTCTGGGAAATGGGGAGGAGGGTTTAAAAGAAAATATTACATCATGGGGTTTATTGCTTTTCTTTCTGCATGAGAGGGGGGAAATTCTCACCCTGATTTACTTTTATCAATGTTTATCACTGGGTGATTGAGTGTCTCCCAGGCCAGGAGGGTAACCCAAGCTGGAACACAAGATGTTCCACCTGAACACAAGGGAAAATTTACTTTGAGGGTGACGGAGCACTAGGACAGGCTGCCCAGGGAGGTTATGCACTCTCCTCTAGAGACATCCAAAACCCTCCTGGATGCAGTCCTGTGCAACCTGCTCTAGATGCTTTAGCAGGGGGTTGGACTAGATGATCTCCAGAAGTCCCTTCCAATGCCGACCGTTCTGTGATTCTGTGACCCAGCAATGTCCCCACAGAACCTTTGTGTCCCGTGCCACACAAGGTGTGCCAAGCTCCAAGTGGAAATATTTCTCCTTTGGGATCTGCCATTCTTCCTTGTGCTGCAGGCTGATGGGTGATGGCAATGGAGGATAAGTGTTCAGTGTTCAGTGGCTTCTCCTCCAGCCCACCAGCCTTCCATGGACTTAAAGATCTTGAGGGTCTCCATACCTGGGTCAGGACAGGATCTGGTGGTGAGCAAAGCCCATATTTCCACATTTTCCAGCTTTGCCTGTCTGCAGCAGGGGTTGTTTTATAATAAATAGAAGCAAGGTATGTGTACTCAACATAACATCTTGGTTTTCCAGCATACTGCTTGTTTCAGAGGTGTTTAGAGTCACTGTTGCTGCTCAAACCTATCAAAGGGCTCAAGTTCATATGGTGAGGAGAGAAAGCAAAGGAGCTGAGCAACTAGATCAATTGCAGATTAACTGGGGATACTAACGGGATGATATTTCACCCCTTTGCATACCCAGATGCAGTTACGGAGCGGCATTTCTCTCCTAGTACATGATTTCTTCCAATCCCAGTTACTGTTGGGTGGAAAGACATGGCAAAATCGCTGTCTCAAATAGTGGCGGTTTCTCATCCAACCAGAGCAAGCCAAGAACATTTCCCACCATCAGCATCAAAGCACCCTTCTCCAGATGTCTGGAGGAAAGACAGCATCTGTCTGACTGATGGGAGGTCTCTGCATCTCTCGGGGGTGTAGGAGGGATTGCCTCTGATTTTTTTGTTCTTCTAGCAATATTACTTTAGACTTAAATATAAGAGAGGATCCTTTAATGATCCCAGCCATTGTAAAGTGCTTCACATGCCAGTAAAAATCCATGTGAGCTATTAATTAATGACTTAATTGCTAATGATTTCAGTACTGAAAAGTATGCTAGACCATGCCAGTCGGCCCAGGTACACAGCCCTGCCCTGGGGAGCTACTGGCTCATTTCTGACAGCATGGAACAAGGTTGTAATGAAGCAATGAAAAGTTGGGGGGAGAGAAGCAGGGCCATCTGCTCAGGCTTAGCAAGCAGCAGTGCCCAGCCTGGCATGGCAGAGAGATGAAAAATTAACACCCAGAACAAGGAGGGGTCTTTGATTACTTGTTTCTTGCAGGCAACAGAGCTGAAAGCATCTTGAAGAGGAATGCGAAAAAGATGTGTGGCATCATCTCCTGAGATACAGGAACTGAAAGAAGCTCTGAAGGAATGTTTGGGTGATTAAGACATAAACTTGTAGATCTTCCCTGCCTGGGTTTAATTTCTTCCTTGGCCAAAATCTTCAGCATGACCATGGATAAATCACACAAATTCCTCACTACCTGGGCTGCCTAACTGGGAATACCAACCTACACAATGGGGCAGTGCCAAGACAAACAGGAGCCATACTGGGAAGTGCTGGTAGCCCTGGTAGCCAGGGCTGGCAAAAGCTGTGGCAGGCAGCACTTCACGCACGAGCCATGCCACAACTCGCACAGCCTGCCTTTTCCTCATAACCAGAAACTCAGTGATCTCCAGTCTCGCCCAGGGCTGGAGAGGCTGCCAGAAATCCAACCCCAGTCATCCATCACCCTGCAGCCATCACCCAAGAAGTCAACCCAGGCTTTTCTTCTCCAGTGCTCTTCATTTTGTGGGATAACCTTTAGATGGCAGTTAACAAGTGGTCCTCCTGTGGTGCTGCTGCCACCCTTGTGCCCATTCTCAAAATGAAGTTGTGGTGGGGTGCATCCCTGCAAACAAGCCTATCTGGATTTCTGCTAACAAGTGCTCTTCCTGGAACCCTTCTTTCCCCCCCCGTGTCAGGAGCTAACGATGGGTAGTAAAAACCTGACCAGACCCTGCCGCAGCACTACCAGCACCAGAAGCACCAGGTCTTCCTGTCAGTAGCATCTCCCCACCCTCAAGGTCTGTGATTTAGTAAAGTGCAGACAGGAGTGTCTCGTGCAAAGCTAAAGAGAGGTGGGCAAAGAGTCTGACCTCATCATGTTTGAATCCCGCTTGGAGTAGGGAACCTCCTTTGGGCTGGCACCCTAAAAAGCCACATCTTTGCAACAACCAAATGGGATGTAGTCCCAGCAGGCTCAGTTCTGTAGATGCTTCACTCCCCTGGTGTGAGCAGCCTTTCAGAAATCCCACAGGTTTCAAAATTAAGCCCGCATCCGAATCTTTGAATGAAGGGGGGAGTATTGGCAGCCTTGCTGCTCAGAGCATGGGCATGCGTATGAGTTCAGCTTTTCCAGGGCTGCAGTAGGAAAAAGCTGATGTCAGGCCAGATGTAAGCGATATACATCTTAACAGCGAGGCAGGAAACATATAGCTGTGTTCCTGCTAACCTTAGAAAGCAAGGGCTTGGATTGCTACACAGAGGATTTGTAGCAACAAGGAGAATGTAATTAAATAACAGGGATGATCTCATTATTGTAATGATGAGGTGTCATTTAATAAGGAGAATCCAGGACTAGGAGCTGAGAACCAGAGTCCTAATCCTGGCTCTGGCTCCCAGCTCCAGCAGGTCACATAAGGCCAGCACCCTTTTTTTCAATGTGTTTTTATGAAACACAAATCACCGGGAAGCCCTGGTGCTTGCAGAAGCTCCTGTTACAAAAAGAACAAGGGTAACAATAAAAATTGTCTTGTCCCTTTCGCTTCCCTATAAAAGCTGGGTTAGCACAATTCACAATTTGCCTTTCCATAAGGGACAGCAAGGCTCACAGACACAGCATGTGTGTGTGTTTAATCAAGAGGATCAGGACGGTTTCGAAGGCACATCACAGAAAAGGTACAGTCTATTTTAACTGGGGACCTGCCCATACATCATGTGGATCAAAAGTCGATTCAATCCAAAGGCTGGATCTCTTGAAACTAGCCTATCCCTCCATCCCTTCCTCCCTCCATCCATCCATCACTTCCTTGCTCCCTTCAGCCAACATCTTTTATCCTTGGATGCCAAGTTTGGTAGGTTGCGAGCCTCTGTCTCCCTCTTCTCCCCTTATTTTCTTGCTTTCAGCATGCTGCACATTTTGGGTTTTGAGGCTGGGAGCCCTGAGGGCCGATGCAGGCCATGCCAGGCAGGGCAGTGGGTGCTGCAGCACTTGGAGCCAGTCTGCACTCACCCTGAACTGCTGCTTTGGGTTTCCTTATTCCCTATGACTCCGCATGCTCTGCAGCGGTTGTTTGGCATGGCAGCTCTGCCTGGTGCTGAGGCTGAGGTGCCAAGCAGGGTCTACTCAGCACCCAACACTTGCATCCCAGCTGCAAACAGCTCAGCAGTCCCCACCAGTCGTGGTGATGTTTCTGGGCCACCCACGAGACCTCGGTGCCACCTCACCTCCCAGCAGCTCCACGTCCAGGCTCTCACCCTGTTTGTGCCACCATCCCCACCCCATCTCCATGCTGAGGGACTCGCTGGAGGGCAGGTTCCTCTCCCACAGGTCAGAACGGAGATCTGCCCCTCTGCACAGCATGGGACGTTGCTCTCTTCTTCCTTGGCATAAGAAAGCTGGAGCATGGAAGGGATTTTTCCCCACAGCCTGACCTGCAAACGCTTAGCAAAGTCAACAGCTTTGCTCTCTGATCCCTTCCAGAATTACAAAAAGTTAAGACTGGAGCAGCATGTGTAACAGATTTCAGCTCAGTCCCACAGCCTTATCCCAAAACAAATCTTTGCCTTTTAATTTTACCATTTGCTTCTAAGCCTTACAAGATGCTGCTGTTTTTCCCTTGTTTTTAAACAAGCCAAAGACAGCAGATAAAAATGCTGAGCTGCTTCTCACACACCATACACACACAGAGCACTGGGACACGTCCATGAGAAACTCTCCTCCATTCAACAAACAGCCCACAAGACAAAATAAACCATCAGAGCATCCCATGATCAAGACTGCATTACGGGAATCCAGTGTTTTGATCTTTTCCGTGGCAGGATTCAAGGCTCCCAGGCTGCCGGCTCTTGGGCTTTTTTCCATTGCCCAGATCCTGGAATCTTTGCTTTCATTTTTTTAAAAGCAGCTTTCTAGCCCTTCATTTAGGAAGAAAAGCTTTGAAGACTTAATATACAAGTTTTCTAACCTTTAAACCAACCTTGCAATCTGGGAGAGGACCAATGACTCATTTTTTAATTTCCAGTGTTAAAATATCAGTACTGTTGTTAATCGCTCATACTCATAGCACCGTTCAGCAGTGAGTTTAACAAGGATGGTAATGAGCTGCTCACTGTCCACAATCCACAAATCAAAACCATAACGGGTCTTTCCTTCAGCCTTATGATGATACCATAAAGCGTCTTAGGGAAAGGAGAGCAGCTTTCATCTGCACCACTTAAAGTAAGTGAACGTTAGGAGAAGTTGTGACTTTTTGATCTCCTGGGTTCTGCATCTTGACCCAAGACTTGGATCAGGCATAACATAAATAACAGGTATTGAGAACATGACCTGATGCTACCAAGACCTAAAGGACAACGTCTGCTGGTCTCAGAGCCCAACAGCTCCAGCAGCACCTGCTCCGGCCCCTGCAGCTCACACCCTGGGGACCCTGAACAGAAAAATTTGTGAAACACAAGGTTGTCATATGTAGCAGCCCAGGCTGGATTTCCCTCTCCTTTCCATGGGTGTCTACAGTTCTTCAGAAAGGTCAGATAGGAGCAAAACAATGTCTGAGTATTTTGAAATATTTCAAATGACTACTTTCCACCATCCTCCCCCGACGGAAAAGCAAACTTAAACCACTACATTTCTTTGCAAAAGTTGTCATGAAAATTTCGTCCTGTTTTCTGGCTGCCTATAAAACCACCAGAATAAAATTGGTGTTTCTGTTATTGCTATATGAAGCATAGCTGCTTTCTGACAGCCTCTTTGAACTGAGGGAAACGTCTAGTTTTCTTTAGTCAGGAGTCAGTTCCAGGACTCCCCATTTATGGGATGATCTGGTTAAAACTTTGCAAGACGGAACCCAGAGAATTTCCCCATAGCCTTATTTTGGTTTTTCCTAAGTGGGAAGTGCACGAGTCCCACATTCTCTATTAATCATTTAAGGAACCACAAGAGAAAGAAAAAAATGTCAACATGAGTTCCTCTTCCCTCATAAGCTGGCTTGAAGGTGGTTGTGGTTGGAGAGAGGGGAGTGAAAAAGAAGGAAAAATGACATGGCAAGGTGGTTTAATAGAAATCCCAAATGCAGAGCCCGTTCCTAAAGTCTGCCCCGGCAGCGGGGGTAGGTGAACAGGCAGACGCTTCACCCGACAGTGAAACCAGCGTGGGATGTATTTAGCAGTGCCCTATTGTTGAAGGGTAAAAATGCTGGGAGATGGATGGCTTATGGCTCCTCATGGGGCAGGGGGACATCATTCCTCTGTATGCATGTGGAGGGATGGAAGGATGGAAGGGTGGAGGGATGGAGGGGCAGAGGGTACCCTTGCTCCCAAACAACATCCTAACAGGGCACGCACACCCCATAGCGTCCTGTTCCGCCTCTCCCTACTCACCCCAAAACTCACATCCCTCAATCCTCCTGTCCTAAAACCTCTCCCATCCCCTGTTCTTCCCAGTCGGTGTCTGCCCCATCCAAGCCCACTTACCTCAGCTGCTGCAGCCCCCCTTCCCCCCACAGCTCATTTCCCATTTTCCCCACAATCACAGCAAATGAAAGACGTGCTCGGGCAAGAGGGGGGAGGAAGACATGGAGGCAGGGGAAAAAAGCAAACACGTGGGCTTACACTGGCACTCTGAAAAATGCAAAACTTCCCTAGCCCAGACATCAATGGAAATATTATTAACGCTGGACACTAGTGAAAGTGATCTCTCGCCTTGGATGAAAGCACACGGGGGAGGCAGGAGGAGTGACCCATGCTGTTTGCAGAAGGGCTGCCCGGTACCCGTGGCTCAGACGGGGCATGCTGCACACTTATTTGAAGTGCCCGTGCTTGAGTGACCTACATACTGAGCAAATGTGATGCTGCACTGCCAAATCAATACCTGTCAGGTCACATTACCTGTTATTGATGAACATGGTTGTTAAGCCCAACGTATTGTATTTGCAGAATTTCCCGGTCTCCCCAGGGCTGTCTGGGATGAAGTTTTGCATGGCTGAAACATGGTTAAGGGAGAGAAGCTTCATGGAGGAAAGGTCTTTGAGCATAGGGCCAAGTATGTAGTTTGTTGCTGCTGTCCTGCTCTTGAGGTGTCCTTGCTCCCTCAAAGGCAAGTATTAGAAGATTACTTAAAATCTGCTTTACAGGTCATTGATCCTGATTTAGCCATGGAGTATGAGCACATAACTGAGGGATTTAGCCATGGAATATGAGCACATAACCAACTGTGAGCATGGTCACCACGGGCTCTCCTTGTAGCCTGTGCAAGGCAAGAAACCCCTCCGAAGGAGACTGAGCTCAAGGCTGTGAACCACTGTCTGCAGGGTCCTGTCTCCTTCCATAGCCATCAATGTTGACTGGGATGCTGGACTCCTTATGGAGATGCTCACTGCAGGGTGGGATGGTTCCAGGCAGAGAGGACCTGTGGCACTGGCACGTGGGAGGACAGGGGGATGAGGAGGCAAGGGACAGCAGATCAGAGTCATGCTGTTAGTGTGCTCTGGTGCTGTGGGCTATGCTGAGCTGGTTCCTCCTGTCCAAGGGACTTTCCTTCTGCTCTCACATCCCACATGAGGTTGCTTGTCACTCTTCAGGTAGGATTCAATCACACCACCCCACACCACAGCCTTTGCTCCCCCAAAGCCCCCCCTCCTCTTCCCCTACCTGGCAGGGAGCAGGGTCATCCTTGTAGGCTGTATTGTAGCTCACAGGCTTTGGCATCTGGACATCATGGCCCAGGAGCCTGCTCTGTGCTAAGCGGGGTTTGCTGCCAGGGTAATAAAAGCTGCAGTAAAAGTGATTTGACATCGGCTTGAGGTCCTGACTAGGGGGAGAGTGTGTTTGTGTGCATGGGGTGCATTTTCTGCTGCACCCTTGGGTGCTCCATGGGATCCTGGCAAATCCAGCACTTCCCATGCCCGGGGTTTGCCCATTAATTTGCAACCACGTGGAATTCTCCTTGACACCGGTGGCAGTTTTGCAAGGCAGGCCTTTATTTTACCTTTATTTTGTAGCAGAGCTGGTTCTTCTTCGCCTCCCGATGAGGGAAAGGAGACAGACCCTGCAGGTGGGAGACTCTGCCCCAGCAGTCAAGGCCCTGGCCAGGTTCCTCTTGCAGCTGGCTCGAAAGAGCCCCCAGTCACCATCTGTTCTCAGGAACAGAACTGTTGTGGTTTCAAAACACATGCACTGACATTAAAAAGGCACACGCAGAAAAATCTCACCCAAATGACTTCATAAAAAGAAGCAGCAGCGGCAGCTTTGCTGAACACGCTGCCACACTCAGGCTGATTAATATTGTTGGGTCTAATTGTATGCCACAACTTTAACCCAACAGCTTTGTTTTGTTTTGGGCCACAGCTCTTGGTGTAAAGTTTGTTTGTAGCAGGACTCGTAGATGAGTCGTGTTGGGAGGGCTGAAGTCAAGGGAGGAGAGCAGATGACGGTGCAAATCAGACGGTGAGAAGATTCGGGTGACTTGTAGCCGGTGTATTTGTGTGGGCAAAAGCCAGCCATGACCTGGATGGACTCCAGATGGCTCGTTGGTGTGTCACAAGCCCTGCAGTGCTTAAGGAAGTCAGGTTTCATTTGGATAATAGAGGGCCTGTGCTTCTAGCACAGGAAGGGCTGGATTTAATCTCCCTGGCTGCTGTAAAGTGGCTGACAAGTGTGGCTGGGTTGCCTCTGATGAACCAGGCAGATACACTTTCTACAGAGCAGAAGCTGAAGGGGAGCACTCACTGAAACACTCCTATTAAAATGCCCCCCATTTCTTGCTGAGCTTTCTGCTTGGGGCTCTGCTCCAGAGCAGCTGTGTGCCAGGCACCTCCGACTGCTGCAGGGCATCGTGATTTTCCTTGTGTGTCCTGGAAAAGTCTGTTAGCCGGGCTATATATTTAGCTAGTGTCCATAAAGCCATTAGGCTGCTGCTTTGCGTGTGAACTGCTGCCAGATCAGAGGAGCAGAGCCCAAAGCATCGGCACAGGGCGGTGGCAGAACCAGGCTGAGGCTGAGCAACGCGAGCCACCCGTGTGCCATAGGTCTGGGTTCGGAGTGGGGAATCAAAGCAATCCCTTTAGCTGGCTTTTCTGCTTTGATTCATTCATTCTGAACAGCACAGATGGAGAAGGAACAAAGGACAGTCATTTGAGCTCTAGATAAAGCTCAGATGGGAAGCGTTTGTCCCTTTGCTCATCTGTTCTCTCTATCCAGTGGTTGTGCCAGCAACGACAGGAGGAGTCATACCAAGGGCTCCTATCTGCTCGGTACCGCTCCATCCATCACCAGGCAGGGGGAATGTAAAAGCTTTCTATAACTGCACGGTGCTGAAAACACCAAAGGGACACTGGGATAGGGTTAGAGCAGTTCCAGGGGAGCTCCCTGTGTGTACGAGGGGAAATTAAAGGATAAAATTGAATTAGAAACTCAAGGGAATCTTCCAACTGGCAAAAGTTATTAGAATTATTTCTGTTGCACCGTGAGCACGCTTTCCCTTCCTCCACATCTCTGAAAGCATTAGGCAGGCTGCGTGGATGTGCTCGCGTGTGTGAGAACCACATCGTACACTTGCCCTCCAGAGTTTCCCTTCTCATATTTAAAATGGGCAGAGCTCCAGTTTTTAAGGTCTGAACAAACCCTAAAGCGTGATGCTGGTGTGATACCTGAGTCAGGAGAGATCCAAGCAAACTCCTGGTTTGTCCTCCAGGCCCCTCCTCTGTGCTCCTGGCCACAGATGGAGCTATCTGCTCCCCCTCAAAAGCAGATGCAGCTCAGAGTGGGGACTGCCAGGCAGTGACATCTACACCAGGAGGACACTGTGGTGACAAGCCAGATCTGACCTGGGGGATCAGGAACTTTCTCTGCAGCTGTGATGGGAGGAGTTGGGTGGAAACCTCCATTTCATTCCAGCTCTGTACTAAACCGATTCAGGTTCTTCATTAAAAATCCTGCCAAGTATATGCTGCCTGACAGATGAAGAGGTAAAAACGCAACAGCCAGCTCCTCTTGACCTCTAGAGAAATTCCTGTTCTGTGTTGCTGCTACAGGTGGGACTTTGTCTTTACAAGCAGGCCCTTTCTGTTTCGGATAGGGCTCATCCAAGTACTCACAGCTGTGGGTCACATCAGGTCTACAGCTGCACTTTGCCTCTGAAGGCTCTCTCTATCTGGACTAATTTATATTGTGGGTTTAGGGAGCCCAAAACTAGTGCTGGGGACAAGAAGGGGGAAGTGTAGTTCTTCAGGGGCTGTTTTAACTTGTGGAAGGTCTGGGAGTCAGTGGAGGAGAAGCAACTCAGCAGCTCGAGCCTGGAGAGCTTGACAAGGCTAAACTGGCTGAGGATGTGTCCCGATGGGTGTCCCAGTGCTCTTGAAACCCTCCTTAGGCCACAGTTAACCAAGTAAGCGCCAATGTCTGACTGCTCCTTGCACTGACACCATTTTCCAGACCTCAGACAAGCACCTTCTCCCCAGGGCCTGATCCAAACCTCCTGAAGTCACTCCAAAGACTCCCTCTCTGCCCCTTCCAGTTGGCTTCAGCCCAGGTGTTCCCACTGGGTTTCACTGCAGCAGGGTGCATTAACATGCCAGGTGATGGGAGCGC
>JAVJGJ010000047.1:56216278-56232779 GCA_035590215.1 Microhierax caerulescens | reverse complement strand
GGTCAAGGTAGCTGGACAAAGTGAAGCCCATCATGCCTGGCTAATTCCTGGATATTTCACAGGAGTCCTGGCATCAGCAGCCTATTGCACCGCTCACTAAACCTCTCATTTGAAGTATTGCCTTCATGCTCAGTGCAGCACTTAAAAAAAAATGTTTCTGTGAGATAGAACGAAGGCTCAACATTTTCCTTGATGGTTACAGGAGCAGGCAGAGGAGAAAAAGCCTTTTAGAGAACATGGGACTGAGGTATCTGGGTTGTAAGGGAACATGCCCATGCACCTGCAGATGATGGATGAGGCTGTGGAAGTGCCAGCTCAAGTCAGCTGAGGTCACTTCTGCTCTGATTAGTGCCTCTGACTTGCAGCTGAGCTACAGAAGCAAAAGGTACAAGAACCACTCTCCTGGTAGTGCTCAGAAGAGATGTCTCTGTTGGAGGTGGACCTAGGGAGTAAACCTCCATGTAAGTGTTTTCCTTGTGGCTCTGAAATGAAAGGAAAAAACAAAATACCTCAGGCTGGAGGACACCATGAGGGTCTTGCCTTGGGCTGAGGAGCCACATCAACATGGAAGATGTTACTCAAATAATGTGAGAGAGTGTATGGGAAGCCAAAAATCACTCTTTTTTTGCCTTCCAGAATATTTTACTCCACTGGACAGCAACCAAAGATTCTGTGAAGTCTCTGCTCTGCTACAGATCATCTGTGTGAATGCAATGGAGGTATTTATTCAGCTCTTTTACACTTCAGTCTCCCTGTCTATAAATCTGTAAAGAAATCACTCATCCCTATGCTGTGGGGTTGTTGTGAAGATAAAAGAGTGAAAAGGCAGGTTGTCTTAAAGAGGTCTTCATAAAATGCTGAGAAAAATGTTTAAAGAGAGAGAATTTCTCTCCCAGGACCGCATCAAAGTCTGTGTTTTCTGACTGGGGTGTCTCAAATTCAGGCTGAACCTTTTTCTCTGGGGGGTGTAGGTAGTGGAAACTTGGGCTCCTGTTGGTGGCAGCTCCCCAGCCTAGGGCTGAACCCCTCCGAGGTGATGCTCAGTGGGCAGACGGGGTGGCAGCCCCCCAGTTCTTGAGGTGCCTCCCGGATGGGGAGCAGCAATGAGACAAACCCATCGCCTTTGCTGCTGGGAATCTCACAGCCAAAGCTGGGCAATTTTGTGTCCTGCTGTAAACAGTCGTGGGCAGGTTATACTACCCTAAAAGATCTGCTCAACAATGCCAGCCTTCGCAAGGTGAAAAAAGGCAACCTCAAGGCACTTTTAATTTCCTGCATTTGCCTCTCTTTTAGATAAATCACGAGGATGCGTTGGATTTCATACCCTGTAGGCTTCTGGGATTCTCATTGAGAGGTTTGGAGGGAGAGCTGTCTCTCATTAGCCAGGCTGTTTGCATGAAAATAGGAGCATTGGGTCTGATTCCTCAAGCTGGGAGCTGCTCTCGTGAAAACCGAATGCCCTCGGCTCCCATTGGGGCACTCAGGCTCTCTGGGGGTTGAGCCCTCCAAGCTCTTTGCAGCCCTGTACAGGCGTTTTGGGTGGGAAAGGGGGAGGCTGTATCGGAAAGAAGCAGCGGGGCAATCGTAAGAAGCAGGAGGTAACGACCTGTGTTGGGAAGCAGCCAAGAGAACAGAAATAGCATATGGAAAAGGCTCTTTGAATGCAATGTATGTTGCTGATTCTTAGGAATAATCAGCAACACCTCCTTACATGCTGTGTTTTTTAGCACAAATCGAGAATAAAACATCCTCTCTGCTGAGACAGCAGAGTCCACGTTTCCTTTCCTTCACAGACAGCTTCCACCAGCATTACAGGTATATTGTGTGATACAGTCCCGCTTCCTTTGCTTGGGATAAATGCCACCATCCCCTTCTCAGCAGCAGGGAAACTGAGGAACAGGCAGCTCGACTACCTTGCCCTTGGCCATAGACCTTGTCAGTGGCAGAGCTGAGACGAAGGCTCAGGAGCTACATGTATTGCTGCAGCTTTATTCCTGTGCTGTGTCAGAAAATGTTACGTCTCACTTTGATGCATCCAGATTTTCTTGACATAAATTGCTGAAATCGCTGAGAGAGGCATTTATTTCAAAGTTCAGCACATTATACGTAGGGAGAGAGAAGTTGAGTAACTGGAAAAATCAACTCTGAGTTGCATCACTGGGAGCCAGAATGTTTGTTTAGTCCTTTGTGAGATGAAGCAAGCTCCAGTTTGGCCTCATCCAGGCATGATTAGTCAAGAGATAAGGAAGGGGTTCTGGATGGATCCCTGATACTGAGCGATTTCAGGCATGGATATATTTTGTGCTCCTCCCGTCTGACCCAGCAGACAGTGATATTGACTCTAAGACACGGTTTTCAAAATGGCCAGCCCCTCCCGCGAGCTGTGTTGGTCCGTTTCCCCCAGTCCCTATCCTTCCCCAACCTACGATTGCAGTAAATTATAAATGGAGGGACGCTGCAATAAAACCCCAGCCCAATAAGATCAAAGGCAACTTTTATCTCCCGTTTTCTTTGGGGTCCAGAACTCACAAGAGCACAGCTGCTGGCCTGAGGTTGCAGCTGTTTTGCTCCCAAATGATAAAATTGCGACAGCTTCAAGGTCCTCTGTGTTAGCTGAAGCTGAGGCGCTCACCTCCTCCCAACTCAAGCAAAGCTGTTCACTAAACTGTCCATACACCACCCCTGTCCTCCGTCCCAGCATAAAACATAAGGAACTTCTCCAAGACTGGTGATTTTTTTTGCCTGCTGTTGCACAGTGACAGCTGACCTTGCTGGTATTTCAGGCTTCATTTTGTTTCAGATCTCACCACATGCCACCCAATGCATTCTGCACCAGCCAGGGCAAGCCTCGGTTAGCCTTTAAATCACTTTTGCCCTTTGAAGACCTGCAGTCTACATGGCAGAGCGAAAATCCTGCTGTGAGGTCTGGAGTTTTAGGGCATTTTTTTTTTTTTTCCCCCAGAAAGCTGAGATTTTAGTGGTGTCTAGGAATTTAGCTTCTTACCCACCATATATCTAGCCCGAGCATTGCTTAGGTTTGCCACTGAGGTTTCATCGTGATGCATTTAGAGGTGAACAGTCATAGCATGCAAGGCCTGAACTCTCCTACTTAAAAATCTATAGGGCTGGGTTTTAAATTCATCTCAGGAAAACACAAAGAAAGAAAAGTTACTACCTCTCATCTCTTTGGGGGCAAAACCCAAAAGGGACAGAGGTTTGGCTTCCAGGAGCAATCACAAGTGAGAAGTGCTGCTTGGGACTATTCAGCCTTTTCCAGCCTGGGCTGGGGAAATCGGTGGACTTGGCAGTGCTGCTGGAACCACGCTCTGAAGAAAGAATGAGAAGAAAAGCAATTAAACCCCAAGTGGTCCTGTGCATGGCTGCTGGAGGCTGCTTTCCTCTGGCTCTGCCTGTCGTGGCTGAGCCGTAACACCATTGCCCACCCTCCAGCCCTTGCACCTCTCCCAAATCTTCATCAGCCTCATCGCCCCGGCCACTCTGTCTGCCCCTTGGAGGGCTGATGATAGCACAGGCTCCATGTCCTAAGGAAACCAAGATAAAAACAATTCAAGTCTCGGAGAAAGCATGACATTTAAGAAAGAAGAAAGTGCAGATCAAATTGGCAAAAAAATCACAATTCATTCAAACTGTTTCAGCCATTTCTAGCATTGCACTTTCCTGCTCTGAACTCTGTGTTTAGAGCCAGGATTTTTCCTCCTTGTTCCAGGTCTGGACATCAAGTTTTGGTTTTCAAGGTGGCTGTATGATGAAACTGCCACCAGATACCCAGCCACTGCCATGGGGTAGCAAGGGGACACTGATTTGAAACAAGACCAGCTGCTGGTAACCCGTCCCCCCATGAAGAGGAGGCTTGGAAGATGTCAAAGCAACAAGGCTTTGGGTTCTTGGTTCTGATGTAAGCAAAACCAGCTCGTTTTATTTTGCCCAGCTTCCTAGCACTTGTTTAAATAGGCACGTTTCAGACTGGGAAGGGAAATGTGTCGCCTTCCTGGAAAAAATGGTTGCGCTGACTTCCTCCTCCTTCCTTGCATCGCTGACACTTCTTAGCAGCAATCTCCTCCCACAGTAGGTCAGAGATGTGAGTGGCTCCGGCCACTTTGCTCTCAGCAAAAATTAGGGTTTTGTGGGCTGATGCAGGCTGATGTGGTTTTGACGTTGTTCCCTCTTAGGCACAGGCACCTTCTTGCGCAGCACCTTGCATGGTGGCGGTCCATGAAGGGAGCTAATTTTCATCAGCCTCATATAAATAAAAAAAGGAAGGTGAGTTCAAAGAGCAATAAGCATCGAAGTAAACTTGCTCTGGGCTTTCCGAGGCCGTTGGCTTGGTCTTAGCTGTGCCATCCCTCGTTGCCTAAGGGAAGGCTGCAGGGATGCAAGCTGAAATCGCAGCTCCTCGCTGGCTGTGCAGCACCCCTGGGTCCCAGCTCCCTGCTTTGCAGAAGCACTGCCTCCATCTCTGCTCCCGGGTCATGTGAGGCATCTCCAGGCTCTGCTTGCTCCCAAAACTCACCTTCCAGGTGAAAGGATGTGCTCCAGGCAACCTGAAAAATTGCCTGATTTCTAAACTCATTAATTAATAAATCTATCTGTCAATTAGACACAAGGGATTTGTTATGAAAAGGAAGCTATGGGTGTGATTTGTTTCTCCTCTTGACCTTGGGAGACCTTTACCTACATTTATTTCTCAGACCTGAATTAACACCATAATAACACAGGGCTGGAAAATTATACTTAAACCTCCCAGCTATTTTTGAGTTACAGAGGCTTTTTCTTTTTTTTCAGTCTAACCTAGTTTTCCAGTGGTACATTCCCAGCCTTTACAAAGAGACATCCCAGTTTTCCTCCCTATATAATTATATAGTCTGGCCTATATTCGTGCCCTTTTGCTCAGTTGCCTTTAATGTCAGCAAGGGATGCTGCTCCCTTTGGAGAGGCAAAGAGCAGGAGGAAAGATTGACACTTCATCCCTGCTTCTGCCCTGAAAATGGTCCGGCTAAAAGTTGCCACCACAGTCTGTGAAGGCTCTTATTAGTGTGTTAGTTGGCAGCGATTTGCTTGCCAGAGTCAAACTATCTCCCACCACCACAAGGGTCCCATGGCTGTGAATGTGAAAGAACCATCACAGGTCCATGAGGTTGGGTGAAGATCTGGAAAAGGTCCTTGAGGGATGGGGTGGTGCTGTCAAGGCACAAGATGGAACTCTCTCCACTGCACAGACAGGGATGGAACTTATGAGTAAAGTTAAAAATCTCCACAAGGTTGCAGTGATTTGCTCCCTACCTTTGCAGGTTGATTGCCTTAGGGATAAAAAATAAAAAAAAAAACCACCAAATTAAAAAATGGGGAGAGTTCTGCGTTGCTGTATCTTGTAAGGTAGAGAACAGACCCAGGATGTTCAAGGCTGCTGTCCTCCAAGAATGTTCAAAATTGCAGGTTTTAAAACCCAGTTAAATTCCTTTTTAATCTTCTAGGTGCTACCGAATAAATACTTAGAGGGTTTTATTTGCTTGTTCGGGTTTTTGTTTCGGTTTGGGTTTTTTTTTTTTTTTTCTCCCCACAGGGGAATGAAGACAAATGCAGGGTAGGGGATATTCATCCACCACCACAATATTTTATCCCATTCCAAGGAGATCTGCATTTTCCAGACATGCAGGAACTTCTCCGAGGGACATATCTCAGAGGAGGGATTGGGCACTCGCAGACCTCGGCGTCAGTCACCTCCAGCTTTGGTTTCATTTCCTCCATAGCATCAGTGTCGGAAGAAAAGTAGGTTAGTAGATTCAAACCACTGGTTTTTCGAGCCTCAGCCAGATCTTTCTGCTGCTTTCAAGGGGTTCTGAGTCAGGCCGTACTTTGCCACATCTGCAAACCAGGGATCGCACGGTGTTTTGCATCTTCTGGTTGCTGCCCACAGCGGGCGTGCCTTGCCCCTTGCCTTGCACGGGAAGCCCGGTCTGGTGCCAGCCCACCTGAGACCAAGTGATACGAGTGGAAAACATGAGGTCTGCTTAAGGATGAGGAGGATGGGTGAGAAATACCCTTTCCTGGAAGGGGACACACCAGGCTATTTTTGCCTGGTTTGCTATAATGCACAGGTCCCTCTACAGGTGGCAGCAAGAAACTCTGGGCACCCTGGGGATGACTGATGTGGTGGGAAAGAAATGCAAATAAAGGCAATAAAAAGTTAGTGGCTGGCTGAGGAAGGGGCTTTGATTCTGGTTAGGAGGTTTGCTCAGCTGGTTTCAGGCTGACTTGGAGAAATCCCTACCGAAGCTTTAGTATTGGGTTTAGGATTATAATATCCCTGGGGTTTATAGATAAGGAGGCATGCTGATCTTACACCTCAGGTACTAGCATAAAGTAGAAAATTATTATTATGAGTAGTAGTGATAATAGTAGTAACAATAGGAATCTCCTTTGAGTTTTTTGGCCATCGCTACGGGACAATTATTGGGTGGCAATCAGTTAAATGCCTTTGCATCTATTTCCCTCCTGCAGGCAGACTCACACTTTTGCGAGGAATTTGAAGGATGTACCAGCAAAAGACCTGAGAAAACACAACACCATCACGGAGGTGTGAATTTTTCCGCCCAGTGCTTGGCAGGGTGCTTGTGTTGCCACCTCCCTGGCCACCTCAAGGTTCAGCAAAGGCTGTAAACCTGACTGATGACAGCAGCTGGCAAAATTCAGCCCACCCAAGAAAAAGAGGCACTTTTGCAAGCATGAGGCAAGCATCTGGTCCTCCATGAGCATCTAGCTCTCCTTGGCCCCACCAAAAATCCCAGCCTTGCTGAGCAACAAAGAGCCAAGGCTGCTTGTAGCACCAACCTTATAATGGATGCAAAGAGAAGGTTGTGTTTCACCTGATACCAAGGCTTATATTGCATTTTTAGATTGAGCAACTTGCTTAATGGACTTGGCCACCCCAGAGCACACAGCCATAGGTTTGCATGTCTTTTACTCCCAGCAGGGACACCCCTCCTTCAGCCTCGATGCTCAGCGTCTTTCAGTGGAGCTCACCTCGCAGAGCACATATTTCTCAGGGTGGCAAGTCCTCTCTTACAGATTTAGGGGTCTTTGGCATAATCAGAAATGTATTCTTTACCCTCCCTCAATAAAAAAAAAAAAAACAACTTAGATTTAATTCTGCTTTGGCTAAAAGCAGGTGGAAACTAAAAAAAAATAATTCTCCCCTAAAACATCCCAATATCTGCAAACAGGAACGGGTTATACTGTGGTGTGAAGTATCTGGTTTCCCAACTGTTTTGGCAAGTGAACAGACACTTAGTTAAAGAAGTAATCACCCCTTGAAAAAGCGGGTCAGTGGGAAGTTTTGGAGTACTGCTTTCCACCTCTGTGTCCCCCAGCTTTATGGTCGGGGCTGCTCCCCAGTGTACACAGCAGTTGGCTCAGGAGGAGGTCAAGGGCGAGGAGTTCTGTCCCCGTTCCTCGTGGTGTGGTGGCTGTGAGCCGTACAGCAACACGCTGGCTGCTCCACTGCCCCTCCACCTCCACCCTCCAGCCTGGGTCTGGAAACTGATTTTTTTATTTATTTTTTTTTTTAGGTGAATACCTGATCACTTGTATGACAGGTAGGGGCTGCTTAGGGAAAAGTATAATACATAAGAAGTGTTTCATCCATTGAGTTATCATCCAGCAAACACCACTTTAAAGACATCCTACGCCAGGTCTGTGTCCAGATCGGTACGTTCAAGAGCCACTCCTGTGCTCCTATCACCCATAAATTTATCTATAGGTAGGTCCAGCTGTACTCTGTAACCTCCGCGACAGCACTGAGTAGCACAGGTCAGTTATTTTTCTCGGGTGCAGAATCCAGCCTGGTCCTTATCTGCACTTTGCTAAACTGCCCCCTAATCTTACAACCCTGGCAGCAACCAGCCGGGCGCTGCCGGCAGCGTTTGGAGCCGGCTTTCCTGCTACAAAGGGCTCGTATTTCTGCAAGAGTGACCACAGTCTGTCGAGAGAAGCACTATGAATTTATACCGCAAATAATTACAGTGATACTATAACTCTGAAAAGAAATCCACACAGTGCATTTTGCGATGACATTTCTTTGATTGTTCTTAATTGCGTTTAACTCACCGATGCAGACTCCAAATTAATGAGCTCTTACGGTAGCACGGAGCCTGGATTATAAACTTAGGCAGCAACCAAAACAGTCATGATAATGAGCCACACGACGGTGATGCTTTTCCCCCTCAGCTCTCCCTTTTCTTCCCACATCCCTCCTGACTTGCGGCAAGAGCGGGGCTGTCTGCTTGCCTTGCCGCGGTGCATTTCAATTCCCTGGACCATCCTCAGTATTTGCTTTCAAAAGAATAATGTTTTGGAGGAATTACTAAAGAAGGAAAACAGTCTGGCTCCCGTCTCTTGCCTTGCACTTTGATGGCAGGCCGTTTTTTAGCAGGGACCATTCCCTGTGTGTATTTGTATTACTCCTGGCACGCTGCTGCCCTTGCCTAGGATGGGACATAAGCAATTAAACACAATCAATAATGCCTATCCTGAACTTTAGAGCGCACTTTATTCTTGCAGAGCAGGACAGCACGGTACACACTGATAATCCCTCACAGCTGTTGCACAGCCTTTCTTTTTTTTAATTTTTTCCCTTTTTTTTTTTCTTTTTTTTTTTTTTTCCTGTTAAAATCTGAAGCTGGACAACACCCCATGTTTGCCAAGAGCAAAGCTGAGCCACGGGAAGGTGACGTGTGCCACCAGCAGTCATGGAGCAGCCCTGAGGTCCCCAGCCCTGTGCTTCCCACCACTGCTGGGAGCACCAGCTGGTGTTGATGCAAAAAGCTGCATTTTTTGCAGATCTTTTTCCTTCCCTGGAGTTCAGTGGCAAAGAGGATTCAGTGCCACGGCTCAGAAGAGACCTGTGCTCAAGTCCTCTTGGGAAAGGTTGCTGAGGGAGTTTGTGTGTCCCCTGTGAAGCTCTGGGCTGGTGTCTTCATTTGTGCTGGGCACCAGGGAACCTTCTTTGTTCTCAAGACTGTACAGCAGCTAGCACAGGTCTGGTTTGCAGGCAGCCGTCTGGCATACAATGGGCATAAACCAGCAGTTGCTGGAGCCCTCTGTCCAATTGCTTCCCCTGGAAGTTCGCCTGGCTGTCAGGACCTTCATTATCCAGGATGAGCCTTGCCTCTCATATGAGCTTGTCATCCTGGTCGTCAAAGCTTCTAATCTCTGTCCTGTTTGAAGGAAAACTGGAGTGGCATCATATGCATGGGAAACACCGTGGGTTTGGTCTTCTTTCTTGTCTGAAGCCTGTAAGCAGGTTCCAGATACAAATAATCATTTGTAAGTCACGTTCCTCTATCTCAGAGGAACCATTTCTCTTCAGCAACCTTTTGCTGATGCAGCAAAATAAGAAAAACAGCCTGAAGGGGAGAAACAAACATCGCAGGCTCCTCTTCCTAACCCAGAGAAAGCTCTGAGTGAGAACAGCTGCTCAGCAGAAGTCTCTCTGAACAAGAGTGGTTTAAATTAGTAGGATTCTGGCTAATTAAAAGACTATAAAGACATAATTAAAAGAACTGAGACCAAGCTATATTAAATTAGTCCGCCGGCCGCCTTCCGAGCCATCGCAGGAAGATGCAGATGGCTGCTTGCACCTCACGAGTCCAAAGCACCTCTGTGCCCCAATGCACCGGCTGGAGCGAGAGCTGGCGGTGGGGTGGCCCTGCTGGGGAGGGCTGGGGAAGGGGCTGCCAGGGTGAGGACACCCCCCGACAGCCAGAGCGGACAGAAAAGGGATTTGCCCTGGGACAAGGCCAATCTCCCAGGAAGGTGACAAAAGGAGAAGTGGCTCAGCCCCCAGGATAATTCTTCCCTCTCATGTCATCGGTCCCCTTGTGCTCCTGCAGGGGTGGGAGTCGTGGTGGGGGTGGGAAATCCTCGACTAAAGCACCACAGCTCCCACACCGCTCCGTGGGGATGGCTGCAAAGGCAGCGGCGCCCTAGTGAGAGCTGGGGAGTGCGGCCAAAGGGGGATGGGGGTCGGGAAAGAGGTGGGAGGGAGGAGAGAGAACAACAGAGGGGGAAAGAGAGGGAAAAGGGAGTGAGACACAAAGAAAGAGGGAAGGGAGAGAAAGATAAAAAGAGAGATGGAAAGAGAAAGATGGAGAAGGAAAAGGAAGAGAAAAAAGGAAGCAAAGTAAAAAATAAAGAGAGGAGACAAACATAAAGAGAAAAGAATAAAAATAAAAAATAAAAAGAGAAGGAAAGAAAAGAAAGATAACAGAAAGAAAACAAAAGAAAAAGAAAAAGAAAAAGAAAAAAAGAAAAAGAAGGAAGGAAAGCAAGACAGAAAGAGAAAGACAGAAAGAAAAAGAAAGGCAGAGGAAGGAAAGTAAATAAATGGAGAGAAAGAGGGAGGCAAAGAAATAGCAAAGGGGGCACGGATGCTTCCAGCTGTTCAGATCTGGCAAGGCCACCCCTCCACAGCTGTGCGTTCCACACCCGCCCGCCGGGCTGCAGCCCTGGTGGCACATGGAGGGCCCCAGGTGCAGGGGACCATCTGCCCCCCACGCAGACCCTTTGGGCCAAGGGCTGTTTGCTGGGGTCACCAGCATCCCCTCGCATGCAGAGGAGGCGGCTCAGGTAAGGTCGGGCACTGGAGGACCCATGCTGGACCGCCGCGAGGTTGGCTGCACCCAGATGAGGACAAGCTGCAGAGCACAGGAAAGCTAAAACTTCCTTTAAATGGCAAAAATACGACTATGTGATGGCAGATGTGGACAGAGCTGACTTACAGCTCTTGCTCACAGCTGCTGAGGAGGCTCTCGATAGCTGCAGCTGCTCACGCACCCGGCTTTGTCAGCCAATGGCAAGTTCAAAACTTCCAATTGCTCCCTTTCATTGTGCCAAGGAAACCAAAAGTTGGGAGATTTTCCATGAATTGAGAATTTTAAAAATGCCTTTTGGAGACAAAAGAAGTAGTTTTGATTTTGAATGCTGTTTTGAAAAAAATCCCATTAAGAAATCAAAATATGTTGTGAACGGGTAGCAACACCGAGCTGAAAAATTAAAAGTGGTTCTTTGAAAATAATCAGGCTGATTTGAATCTGGGGGATGCTTCTTCCAGGAAAAAGAAGTATAATTCCATAGAAGTTTAGTTTATTAGTTTTAGTAAATTATTATTAATATTATTGATAATAATAATAATGATAATAATAATAAGTGGAAAAGCAAAATAAAAGGGGTTGGGAAAAATATGTGCAGAATCCAGAATACCTAAGGAAAGGGCTTTTTTGTTTCACATCTCTCTGTGTCCCTGCTGAAGTCTGAAAGGAGAAACTGGGCAAACCCACTGTGATGGGGAATTTCTACAACTTTGTGCCCCAGCCACTGAACTGGGATGCCACTGGCATGAGCTTGTCCCAGATCAGCGTGGATGTGTGGGCTCCACTCCCTCAGGCTGCGTCGTATGCTTATTAAGAGAAATGATTGTTTTAAAGGAGAAAAAGCTTCCTCCTCCCGCAGTACACTATAAAAGTGGATGATCAGTAATTCAGACGCTGTTGTGGCTATAAACCATCACGCTATAAGTCATGCTACTACCAGCCCTGACAAGGAAAGCAGGTGATGAGCAGCTTGTGCTACCCAGTTAATGGGAGAAGAGAAAATGCTTGCAAAGCCCAAAGTGAGAGTTTGTGCTAAATGGATGGTTTCTGTTTTCTTCAGAAAACACAACTTGCACACATCTGCTGTGTCTGGCTGCTGAACCAAGGCTGAGTCCATCAGTAGACCCCCATCAATCCTAAGAATAAGCACCTGGGTAAAGGTGACAATGTTGAGCTCTTCTTTTACTAGCCACCAAAGAATCTAGCACCACCCACCAGAGAACGTGCTTGTGAGGTTTACACCTCACCAGACACCAGCAAATTAACCCTACATGACAGACCCTGGCAGAAAAGTAGTTTTCAGTGTCACTCCTGCTCAGGCCACTATGAACTTAAAAAACTGTGGAGAGATGAGGACTGGGTTTCTGGGCCACTGGGAAGGGATGTGGTTGAATTTCCCAGGTATATCCATGGGCTGTGATGATGGCTGATACACAATAGATAGCAGCTGCCAGCATTTGCTGACTTCAGTGGTTATTAGCTTGTTTTGTAATTAAGTAGTAGTTTCACTGGTACAACTGTACATTTGTATTCAAAAGTCTTCAACACAGGGGTTAAAAGAGCAACCATGTGTGAATGAAAGCCATGGTGAGCCCACAGCATCCTCCTCAGCTGAGCCTGAAGGTCACTTTGGTGGCACACCATGAGCTTCACAGCCGCTCATATCATGCCTTGGGGGGTATGGCTGCACCCACACCCAGGGCAGGACAGCAGGAGGATGTAGCTTCTGGTGCCAGCTTCTGCTTTTGTCCAGTGTCCCTAATTCTTCTATTATACAAGACAATGAGCAGTCAGTCAGTCATCCCTCCTGACTTCTCTAGGCTTCTCTTGTATCTCTCCTTGGCCATTTCACTCCCAAACTGGAGAGTCTCTCCTTCCAGACCTTCAGCCAACCTTGTTACTGTCCCTGCATCTTTCCCAAACATCCTATTTCCTTTTGGCACTGTGGGACCCGAACAGCACATACCACTGACAACACCACCCTAAGGTCCCTTCCAACCTGAATCAGCCCGTGAGCCTATGTGGGTGCACCAGAGACATTTGTACCAGTATAATGACATTTTCTGCTTTGTTCCCCACGTCAATTCCCAACATTTGATTAGATTCACAGCGACAGAGATTGTGACTTGATGAAAACGTCCTGAAAGGTGCCCCACTGTACGGCCTGAGAAGGCTTAGGGCATGGACACATGCCCTTTTCTAGGGCCAGCCGGAGCAGCTGAGATGACTTTACCCAGTCCTCTGTCACCCACTGCCTTTTCCTCCCTGGCAGCTGTGTGGCTCACGCGATGGAGCCCTAACTCATGTCAGTCTGCAGGAGCTGGGGGTGGGCTGAAGCAGTTTTAAAATGGCAGGTCTTTGCTAGCCCAGCTCTTTAAGCAGGAACAGAAAGTCGGTGGAAGTTGCCAGCGGCAGCAGTGGAGGATCTCCATGTTGCATCGCCGTTTTATCCAAGCTGGAAGCACAGCAGGCAAAGCAGCGAGGAAACCCCTTGGAGACAAAATCTGGTTTCTATAAGGAGCTTGCGAACCAGGCTTGCAAATAATATGGACAAGCAGCAGGACTAGGGCAGTGTCCCCAAGATCTGCTGTGCTCCCCAAGCGTTACCTTCACCATCGAGGTCAGGGTGAGTCCCATCCCCGGAGTGTGCGATCAACATGCAGATGTCCCCAGCTACAAACAGGCCTGGAGCACAAGCTGAACTTCCCACAAACAAATAATCAGCCGCTGACTTGAAAGGAAACCCCACCTGTCCTCCCCTCCCTGACTTCATCTGAGAGCAAAGGCACCGATGCTCTCTCAAAGAGGCTGCACTTGTGGTATTTTTGACCCAGCTGGAAGAAGGATGAGCCATAAATCTCACTCGACAGCCTAATCTCATTATATTTCCCAGCTCCGTTTCCAGGCCAAAGGGGTTTGGCTAAGCTTCAGAGAAGCATCTGAACTCTCAGATGCTGCTCCAAACCAGCCTCCTCAATCTTTAGATGGTCACCCATCGACAGGAGCGACCTCTTGTCACTAGCTGTGGACTAGCAGTGGTGTACGAAAGACACACAGGCACGACACGTGTAGCCACATAGGTGCTCATCAGTACCAACCCTCCATAAAGGTATTCCAAGGCACCACCTGAAGAGGAGGTGCTGAGGGAACCGGTCATAAAAAGGCATGAACCGGCTGCTGCTAAAAGGCCAAGAAGCAAATCGTCTCTCGGTGACTCTGCCAGGGGGAGTGATAACGGACCACCAGCAAGCAGCAGAAACACCCGCCGAGTGCCAGCTGGAAAGGGCATGGCCTTGACGGATATCTGCTGGGGTTCCTGAGCAAATCACAGAGGTCTGTGCAGAAAAAAGCAAATGGCAGCAGGAAATCCTGGATTGCTTACAAGGTCGCAAGCCTGCGATGAAGGGAGATGGGGACCACCGCTGCAGAGCCAGGGCAGGGCTGGTTTTGCATGTGTCTCTGTCCTGGTGGTCTGAAGAACAAAGAAGAAGCCAGGAGGGCGAGCAGACCTTGGGAACAGAAGACGGCTGCCGCTGTAAAGATGAGCCAAGCCCTCTCTGTCAGCCTGGGAACCGTGGAAGAAAGCTGGGTGGGGAGTGGTGGTTTCACTTCTCAGCGCTTTGTGCAGACGCTGCCTTGGTGTTACGGTTCACGTAGGATTGCAGCAACCTCCTCTCAGCAAGAAACAGACTCCAAAGCTTCCTAGGAAATCTCAGGCCACACTCCACCATAATTTTTGCCAGAGGTTTGCCTTTCATCTCTTTGGGAAGCGGCAGCGGGAACAGGGCAAGAAGCTCCCCTTACCTCTGGAGGCACTGACCCTTGCTCTCCAGCAACGTGCAGGTCAAGGAGGGATTCAGCCTCTTCGGGCTGCCTTTCTCTGCCTTTAGGAGCTGTGCTCCAGCCCACAGTGGTGCTCCCGGAGCCAGCTGGCCTGCTAATGCATATCCAGACTGCACAGACCAGCAGAGCCTGGGCAAGGACGAGGCTTCAGTCACGCTCTGCTTGCCTGAACAGAAGGGCCAGCTGGCTTGGCCCAGACAGGACAGAGCCAGGCACCCTCTGCATAGACCGCGTGACAAACCAGCAAGCACGGCACTGCTGTCACCAGCTCTCTCCCTCAGGAGCATCATCCTGGAGAGGGCATCTCGCTGAGTCAAACCAGGCATCCAAGCCCCCCCAAAACTGCAGCTCTTGGGCCGGTTCACCAAGGGGCTGCCAGTCCCAGACACCCAACAGAGGATTTCAGGTTGAATGAAGGATCAGAGGGTTTTTTCTTGAAGAAGGAGAGCAGCTCTGAGCTTAACAAACTATTTTTAAGTCCTGCAAGAGAGCGGAACCGCCTCAGGGACACACCTGATCTTCCTGTACATGCAGTGTCTCCTGTCCCACCAGCATCCAAATGGCTCCTCGGTGCTCCAAGAAGGCATGTTTCCCAGGAAATCTCAGCCCTCAAACTTTTAAATCAAATTTAAATATTACCAAACATTTCCCATAATTCATCCTCCAAGCTTTTGTGGCAGGGTTTCCCTATTTCTTCTTCATATTCTCAAGTTATTATTGGCTTTGCTGGGCACTCAGGCTCCTGGTTCAGGTCTTCTTTTCTGGGCTGATTTATGTAGCAGTTTGGCTTCCCAGGGCAGCTGCTTTGTAACAGGGGTCTTTGGGGGCTGCGGGGAACATAAACGTGATGAGATTTTTCTGTATCTTTTGCATCAGTGTCACTCCCTTGGGCGCACTGTACCAGGGAAACCCAGTTCTCAGCCTGTAAGCTCTACAAAGCAGGGCTCATTAAACTAGCCAGAAACGAGCAGTGATCTTGATCCACCAAAGACATTAAACATGCCACAATTAGTTGTTTTATTCACTGGAAATATCTCATCAGTCTGTAACACAGATCCACTTAAATCAACCCTTGAACCGAAGTTCAGGAGTGCAACATCAAGGAAAACAAAGGGAAGAAATCTCCACTTGTAACACGAGCAGCTGCGACAGGCTTCTAAGATAAATGATCACTCCATAATAAAGGAGGCACAATGGGTCTTCTAATGTCAAAATGTTTTCAGGGGACTGCAACCTAGGAAAGGAATTTTTTTATTTATTTTTTTTAATTTTTTTTTTATAAAAACCCCATCAAGTTGGCTTTATTAGTATAAAAATTCAAGGTCACCAGGCTGCAAGTTTTAGCCCTTTACCTATTCTGGTTCCTAGAGGCCATGACTGGGGTTTTCACACTGCCACGGTGAGCAAGGACGGGTGGGCTATGTGAGCTGCTGGCAGCAGAGATTTGCATTTTTTTTTCTGTGTCTGCCAGTGAACGGATGTTTTCTTGAGTGGAGAGGCAATGGAGCAGGAGGTCCCATGGCTTGTGGGATGAATCCAAGTGGGCACGGGGGTCTCCATCCTAGCAGAGACCCCAATGCACTCAGGGCAGTGTTGCACGGGGACCAGAGGGGATAGCGGCAGAAGGCATAATTCTCCTCTTCTAATGTGTAATATCTCCCTCAGCTTGAGTACATCAGTCCTGGGGTGAGCCAAGGGCTTCTCCTAAATCCCCCTTGGTGTTAGGTCTCCAGCTGGGGCTCTGAGCAGCTCAGGAGCTGGGAGCGGGAGCAGCGTGCCAGCTGCTCTACCGGGGTCAGCAGGGACGCGTCAGAGCTGCAGCTTTGAAAACACCGAGCCGCCAAGTCTCACACGTCAGCCGTGGGACGCCGGGCACGCCAGGGTCCCACGCGGTGCCCCACCGGCCAGCTGTACCTTGCACAGCTGGGGGGGTGAGTTGGGGGCCCTCGCTGCTGTGATGGGAGCGTGCCACCAGCCAGGCTTGCTTGGAA
>JAVJGJ010000047.1:56147052-56216190 GCA_035590215.1 Microhierax caerulescens | reverse complement strand
GTGGGACTTACCTGAGACGGTGGGGATGTTCATCTGCTCCTTAGCTAGTCACCTCCAGTGGTGAATTCATCAATCCCATTAAAAAACAAGCAGATACGCACACATGCACACAAACCCACAAAGTTCTTAGTTGCTTGTGTTTCCTCCTTGGCAGCACGTGCCATCCCCAGCCCTGAAAGGCTCTGCTGCCAGCTCTGCCCCTGCCCCTAAAACACCCAGTGAGGGAGAATTGCTGGTGACACTCTCAGTGTTGTAATTGGCCTTTAGGGCTGACCCCTTTAATTAGATTAACAGGAGCCCGGTGCATTCCCTCTCCGATTTCTTCCTTGGGCTGGGGGCAGAGCTGGGCAGGGACCCCTCCAGGGCACAGCACTCACTCCTGCTGCACCAGGGCTTCCCCTGAGCTTCTCCGTGCAATCCCGCACCTCCTGCTGCTCCCGGTGCCTGGCAGGGTCCTCTCTTTTGCACCATCAGAGATGCACGGCACAAAGTGGGGAATGGTGTGTCATCTGCGCTTATCCCTCTCCATTTGCTAAGCTGGGGAGGTTAAGAGCAGCTCAGAAACAGCACAGGAAGAGAGCAGGGATGCTGGAGGAGGGGAGGGAGAAACCCTCACTGCTCTCCCTCTGCCTGAGGAAATAATTTAATGTGAAGTGTCACCTCAAAGAGTTAAATCAACCAGAGTACATTGTAAAAAGGCATTTTAGCCATTTCCATAGATAATGGTTAGGTCATGTCAAGATGCTGGCTTTCACGATGCTATCAAGCCATCCATAATTTAATGTTTAAAATGCAACCTTAGCAATACAATTAATACTGTTTTATTAGCCCACAGAGGCTTCATGTAACTACTTAGAGCCATATAACACCAGCCCATCTCACAGCCCCATATAAATTCCTCCGGTAAGATAAACTTTTAGGTCTGCAGTTGCAGGCACTGAAAATCTGCAGAACCAGCAGAAAGTAAATGGCTTTCCCGTTTGATAGAGTATCACTTTGGAGGCACGCACCTCTGGCTCCTCTGCAGAGAAATGTGCTGGTGCCAAGACCTTGGAGATGAGGCAAGTACAGGACATACCTTGTGAGCGATACTAAATCATCTCTTGCTGCCTCCCACCCTCCCTCTCTCCGGGTACCTCTGTCTCTCACACCCACACTGGTGTGCATACACATGCACGCATACACACACTCTCTTGCACGTTTTCTCTCTCAGTACAGGTTGCTGGAACAGGAATATTTGTGCATGTTGCAGTGTTTTCGAATGAAAATCCTCCTGTCTGCTTGCTGATGGGTTCTTGTTACTCAATTATCCCAAACTAGATGCTCTGCACCCCCAGCCTTGCTATCCCAGACCCCAGTAGCTTGCCTATCATGTTAGGCAGCTTAAGTTTAGATACCTGCACCTTGGATGTCCCCACCTGAGCCAGCCATTCCTGCCTTCCTGATGGTAGGCAATATAGAGTGGGAAGCATCCATAGTGCGTTATCCTTTTGCCCCACTGGAGGTGTTTCCTTCAGGAAGAGCTGAACCCTGGACACCACTGACCAAACCTCCACTAAGGAGCAAGGACAGGAGCCTAAGACGCAGATGTCTGCCTGAAGGCAGCTGAATCCCATTCTCAAAATCCATTGCTATTATTTGAGACACGTGCACGCAGGGGTATCACACCGCTGTGATGCCCTCAGCAAGGGCCACCCAGCCCGAGGGGTGACACAAAGTGCACCAGGTGACACAGAGCATGGAACCTGCTTTTTCTGACACATCTCACACCACCCTTCCATGGTACCTACCTGCACATGACTCTTCTCTGCCATGAGAGCCTGCCCTCTCGCCCCGTCTGGGACCTGGTGCAAGGATGCTGCAAAGGGAAGGAAGCAGCAATGCTGGCCTGATGGAAAACCCCTCCAGAGACCAGGAGGGAGACCGTAGGAACTGGTGAGGTCCTAGACAGTACAGTCCTTTTTATGGTTGGTCTTCAGCCAGTTGTGAATCTCTAAATGGTATCCCAGATTGCCCTGGCTTGGTATCTCAGTGCAATGCAGCCCAAGGCAGCTCATTTGTTTGCAAAGCCTTGAAGCCAACCTGATTCTTCTGCTAGACACATGCCTGCAGGGTTGCTCACCCACGGACACGAGTGCAGAGCCAATTAGGCACGTTAACGTGGAATCAGGCCAGACTAATTGTGCCCTGCTTCTCCTGGGCTCTGTGAGTCTCCCTTTGGCTTGTGCAAGCTGTGGCCATTTCAGCTCCAAGGGGAAGAAGAGATCTCAGTGGCATCTGAACAAACCAGGTTTTCCCGTAGCCCAGTAGTGGCACCAACACCATTCAAACCTCATGGGGGGCTGCTGTCCATCAGGTGCTGCGGGCCACCAAAGCCATCCCTGCCCCAAGGCACTTCAAGACCAACAAATGAAGAAAGGCAACAGCAAAATTGTTAAGATGAGCAATAGCGAGAGCAGGTGGTTTGATCCCGACCCAGAGGGGCTGTGGCAGAAGTGAGATTTCATGGCCCCCAGATCTATGCCAACATCCCCACCGAAACCACCCTACCCTTGTGCTCATTCACTGCAGGGTGTCTCTCTGGGATTGCCTGCCTATAACAACAGCAGAATAAAAAGCCACTCCTGGCACTTTCATCTCTCTGTGTTTCATATTCTCCATATTTTTCTCCCTTAAATCCCCAACTTCTGAAATCAGGTTCATCCCAGCTTTTATGCTGGGAATAATTTTGAGTTTATCTGGCTGTGGAGAGAAGTTGGGATCTGGGAGCTTTAAAGAGGTCCAAATTCATAGAGCAAATCAGCATTCTTCCTTCTCCCACTGTACCTGCATCAATGATTGATTAAATGTCAGGGTCTTACGGTGATCTCAGGACTTGGGGGGCTGCAGTTCTGAGTGGTCTTGTTGCTTGTGTCTTCCACACACCCCAACATGCAAAGGTGCTAAAGTAAAGAAGCAAATGCTTAGATGTGTTTCATAATTGCAGTGATGGATACACCTATTGAAAAGTAAATGGGTACCCTGCCCCAAAAATTCCTAAGGTTAGGGACAGCCTTTCTTATTATTCTAGCCTACACCTCCTGTGCATTTTAATTATTTTCTTCACACTAATGCAAACACACACAGTGAAGATAGACCAAGCATCCCAAATCAGTTTAATGAATGTCCTCATCTGAGAGCATTGTCTTTTGTAATGACTGAGAGGGATGAGAAATATAACTCTCTAGCCTAGCTCCCCAAGAAGCAGCAGGGCCCCAAAGATATGAAAAAAAGGAGCAATTCATCAGAAGCAGCAGGAGAGAAAAGATAATTAGAGCCGGAGACGTAAAGAATGAAAAGCTGAACATGGAGGGCACTTTAGGGAGAAAAAAGAGGGGAGTCTGAAGAGCCACAAGCCTAAATCTGTCGTGTGAGCCATAAGACTTGCTAAACACCTGCACGAGAAGGAGAGAGCTCATGCCTCCTGCACACTGGTAAAAAAAAAAAAAAAAAAAGGCTTTGGGGGAAACTCATCCTTCTCCTTTACAGGTTTTGTTCCTGGAAGAAAATTTCCATTTTTCTCCAGCTCCATCTTCCCTTCCTTTTTTTTCTGCCTACAAGCAGGCTCTGTCCCTGGCTGCCCTCATTTGCAGAGATGTCAGCGTGCATGTATTCCCTCTACCTCCCCCTCCTCCCCACTGCCTCTGCCCCCCTCCCCCAGCAGCAGCAGCACCTTCCTGGCCAGAGCAGGGAGGTGAACTGGGTCAGGCTGGCTCCATGCTGGGCCAGCTCTGATGCTGGCACGGTGCTGGACACCCTCCACGTGCTCTAGGATTAGGGCAAGCCACGAGGCCCTGCTGCCCGCAGGATCTGCCGATCACGCAGGGCAATAGTAAGAAACCATCCCTGTGCCTGCTCGGCGATTGATCACTGTTCGATGCTGAAATCAGGGCATGGAAAGGGCAGAGAATAACACAAAGCAGCCCATGCTAACATGCTAACCTAGCAGCCACGGAGCTGCCCCAGCAAGGAGCAATGAAGCTCCAGTGCCCTTTGAGCCACTGTACAACCAAGCAGGTCCTGCCCTGGAGCACTCACAGTCTGAAAAGCTGAAGAAGGGAGGGGAATAGCCCTTTTCTCGACGTTTTTCCAAACAGAGACTTTAGGCAGTTTTGTTACACAGAAATCTGAGGGCTCCTGTAGAGGGGAATCAGCATCCAGCCCTCTGCCCATGGGTAGCATCAATGTGGTTTATTGGGCTGATTACATTCACCCTGTGCAGTGGTTTGCTGGATGATTATTTCCTCCCCCCCCCCTTGTCTGCTTTAAGCCTGTAGAGCCTTTAAACACCAGAGTAGTAAATAACAGAGGGCAGTGGACAGTGTGAGCAGGCTTCCAGTTTTTACATACTGCTAATGCAGACGTGAGTTCAGATCTTCACGGAATGTAAATGGACTAAAGCTGGACAAAACTGGGGTAACAGGTCTCACTCCCCCCAGGCAGCAGAACATCCTCCCCCCAGGGGTGCAGACGCACAAGGGTGAACCCTCTGTCCACAACAAACCCACCACCTATCACTCCTCCTTCCTCATGTACTAGGGGGGGGGCAATGTGTCCCCAGAGGCATGTGCACCAATATCCAAACAATTCCCAAAGTCAAGAGTAAAGGCCAGATTTCAAGGATCAGGCAGGGCAACCACCAGTTGGGCATCCCTGACCTGTTACGGTCTTGTCACCTACCTGGCTCTCTGCAGTGCCAAACGAATGGGATAACAGCAAGGTAGCTGAGCTGGGTGCCTGTCCTCTTCCTTGTCCCTCCTTAGCCTGTGGAGGTGGCAGGTAAAATCCTCTCTTAGTGAAAGGTGCTGTGAAATGCTCCTACCCATGGTGAAAGGGGCACGGGATGTAAAGCAGGAGCCCAGGTTTGCAAGGACAGGGATGGGATATTAGAAGGATGTAGAAACAGGACTGCAGCATAAATCCTGTCTGTCCTTTCCCTGTCAGCAGGGTGTACCATATTCAGGTGCTGGCTACACAGATCCTGGGCTAGTAGAGAGCAATGGATTATTAGCAAACAAGGGAAAAGCAAGCAGAAACGTTTGGCAATGGCCAGCTGGCCGTTTAGCATGTGGAAATGGCTAATCCATCAACATGAATGACAAGTCAGTGCACAGACTATCTCTCGCCATAGAGGGGCTGTAGTTATTGTGGTAGGATCTATTTAAGGGAAGCCAGACTTGACTTTTCCCACTGCTCTGGGACTACTCACATTTATATTGCCAATGGCCTATCTCCCACTGTATAGCAAGGAGCAGGATCTCAGGCAGAGAGTTTGATTCTCTTGTATTTAAACTCAGATAAACTGACTTGCATGGGAAATACCCATGCAAGAGAAAAATGTTTCCTCCCCCGTGCAGGCTTTAAATCCATTCCCTGTGCTGGTTTCTTGTCTTCTGCCTCATTTTGCTGACAATCCACTACTGTGGATTTTCAGATTTTTCACTGTGAATCCACAGAAAAGCAGCGTCCAGTTCTTCCTAGGAGGGCCTTCATTTCTCAGTGTCTGATCTTTTCTAACAGTGTTTTAACATTGATGGAAACACACTAAGTGGCATTAGGAAGCGGAGCAGGGGAACTGCCCTACCAGATTATATCACTAATTGCTTTGCTGCTGGTTCTGTGCTTCCTATTCCTGTGACATTCCTTTGAAGTCAGAGTGGGATGCTCTGACATATCTGGTACATCAGGGAGCACTAAAAGGTTGCTGCTTCCTAACTAAATAAGAACAGAGGAAAGGTTAATTCTCTTTGTCTGGTATCCATCACGCTGCAGAGGTCGGTGCCACTTACTGGAGAAGACACTAAACTGGACACATGATGGGAACTGGTAGCTACAGGATGCTGTACATCCTCTCAAAACATCTGGAGTAGAAATGGACATGGAAAAAAAATATCTGGATTTGCTCATTCCAGGGACGTGGATGAGAATGCTTGACATGTACATATGGACTTGCAGGTGCAGATCAACCGTGCTTTGCATCAGATCCTGACGAGTACTTGCTGGGTGGTGTGATGCAACTCGATTTTTCACTTTGCACTAGCCATCTGTCTCCACGGCTGTACTGAAGCATCCTACAGATAGTGTGCTACAGAGCTACAGTACAATCCTGTCGCAGTCATCCTGCTGAAAAACCTCTCTTAACATCTCCTTTGATAGATTTGTACTTCTCTCTTCACTGTGTGCATGAGAACATAGTTCAAACAGACCAAAAAGTGCTTTACACAAGGGAACAGTAGATGAAACAGAGTATCAGGCTCATTTCTCTTGTTTCTTAGGCAGGTTTTACATTATATGTGATAAATCCCAGTGTCATGGGAAGGTGAATATCAGGATTATTTAAAATTTGTTCAGTTATATCCATACTCTGTTCCAGGGTAGGCAGCCTGTGCATATTTAAAACTCACTTCCCTAAGCAGATTCTTATTTAAAATGCCATCCCTGGGCAGGACAACTGTTGGAGGAACTCCAGCGGGTTCAGGCACTTGGTTCAAGTCTGAGTGGGTGCTGTGTGGTCTGGATCTGCACTTGCAGTTAGTCTAGGCTTTTACACGTCCTGGTTTTAGCTGGTTTGAAAATGCTGCAGAAATGACAGGGGCACTCAGCTCTGCTAACTTAAGCCCACAGCTACCCACCGTAATATAGATGTAGCCACAGGGAAGCACACAGTGGAAGTCAGATGGAGTAAATGCAACACCGAAAGGTGATTAGAAAGAGGCGTGGTATGCTCTTCACCACCTAGTCATTAAATCAAGATCAGTTGTCCTGCCAGGAGCAGAGCCACATTTATCTGCAAGCTATTGGTAGCAGTGCAGGACTTGGCACTGATGCAGCCCCTGGCCTCCTCTGTGTAAGAGATCAAACACGACTCCTGCAACTGTCCGTTTGGATCTGCTTTCCTGCTGTGCAGCTGGCACTGAATTGTTTGGGAATGAGCTTCAGTCAGATTTTTGTGACAGTTGTTCCCTTTTTTTTTTTTTTTTTTTAACTACGAAAGGTTCTCGCTTTGTGTTTATCCTCCTGGCTCATACTGGGAGCAGCTGGGGTGACAAGGGGAAGGTTGCTAAAGTTCCTCCCAAAGCATGAAAGCTCTCTTCCAGGATCCTCAAAGTCTGTATGGTTGAGAACAAAACTCTGAGTCCAAAGAAAGCGCTTACCACATAACAACAAGTTCTTAATAGAAATGAGTAATTTCCCTTCCTTGTTAAAAAAAAAAAAAAAAAAAAAAAAGACAAAAAAATCCCCGCACCATGAGCTCTTGGCTCTGCAGCTTGATGGGAATATCTTAGCATTTTTTTTCCCTGGCTAGTGGAGCAGCAAAACTCCAATATAGGGCAAAGAGCCTGAAACCCAGCCATGTGCTCTGGTAATGCACAAGACAGAGGGAGAAGAAGACGAGCACAAAGCCAACAGGCAACAGAAAATGAAACCGGCTGGTTGCACGTCGTAGCTGGAGCAGGGCCAGCTTAGCCACCCACGCACAGGAGGCGTTCGTATGTGGTGGAGACAGCAGCAAGGTGAAGGATGTTCCGAGCTTGGATCTGCTGGATGGTTTCCCCAAAGAGCAGTCAAAGCACATCAGTGCCAGCATCGGGGTCCCCCGCTGGCACGCGGGAACGTTGCTGACATGAAGCCTGTGCCCGGTGTCACGCTGCAGCTTTGCAGGACAGCTGCATGTGCTTTGGGAAGTGCAAAGCTACAGCTGGGATCCCCTCCTGGCTGCAGGGAGGAGAAGGGACGGGGTAAGTCATCGAGTTTAGCTGTCCTCTGTTGGTTTAAATGAGCAGAGTTCCACTGAATTCAATTAATTTTGGATTATTTCTATCCCCCGAAGAGCCTGTGACAGGACTGAACCTTTCCCAAAATAAGACTTTAATCGTTCAGCTCAGTGGAAGGACTGGACTCACCTCTAGTGACAGATGAGGCAAAACCTGTGCACTGGATTTTAGGATGCACATGCACACACGTACGCATGCACTCACACACAATGTTTATGTAAGAGTCACCAACTTCCTTTTGGAAGCATTGACGGGGATAGAAATGCAACGGTTTTAGTCTCTAAAACTGTATAGACAGTGCATATGCTTTCTGTGGGATTTGAAGAAGCACCTTGGGAGCTTTAGGGAATCATGTCCTGACCGTGGCATTGTGTAGCTTGGTTTCAAAATGCTACAATAAGTGTACTAATCCCAAATAAATCTGGTATGTCTTTTCCTTAATCATCTAGAAGGAATCATTGATAGAAGTCCCCGATGAACCCCATGCAACCTGCACTTTTTGATACTCCCATCAATGTGCACATCGATCTGTTCTCTTCCAGCCGGCGGAGCTGCTATTGCCTTGCATACCGCCACGTCGTTCAGCCTGGCTTTCACACCACAGAAATAGTGTTTCTCATTTCCCACTAGACACTTTGGAGTCCAAAAATCTCTCCCGCAGCCTAATCCTGCCAGGTGGGGGTGGGGCACCCCAGCATGCTGCAGGAGATGCCATGTGAGAGCAGGGTCCTAGCACTCCCAGCGCAGGGGAGATGTGCTGACCTGATTCCCCACCCTGATTTGCATGTGTGGTGTTAAGGGAAAAGGCTGTACCCTATTAAATTAACAAACGAGCACATTCCATCAGCCGGTTCTCATGCCCTCGAGGCATCCTCTGGAGATTTCTGCGACATGCCAATGAAACATTCAAACTACAAGACAGCCCAGTCACTTCCCATCCATTTTTTATGGCACCATGGAAACAAAGAGCGCCTGGCAATGCCTTCTTTAAGCTTTCCATAAATCACTCCACAACTGTAAGAGGTACGTGTCTTCACTGCCCCTGTGTTTTGCTTGGCTCCTCTGGGCTAAGCAGGCTTCTGCCCCTTTGCCATCTATCCTCCACCCTCTGTCACCTTGTGGCCTCTGCTCCCCAAACAGCCAAAAGGCTTTGGGAGCAGACCAGCTTCTTTCAGGCTGTCTGTTTGCAGACATTGCTTGGCTCCACATTTCTGGAAGGCGTCTTGTACATGTGCTGGGCTGATGCTAAGCCAGAGCCTTAGACGGGAAGATGGTTTTGCAAGAGCTTCGCCAGCCAGAGCGGAGACTGAGGGCAACGGGACAGACTCGGTGACTCCGCAGATGCAAAAGGCACCTTTTGTCCTGCCACTGGGAATGCTCCCTCGCCCATTTCTGGGCTTTGATGTGTCCATCAGAGCAGACTTCTCCCTCTTCCCATCTTACAGCTGCTCTCCTCTGACAGCCAGTGTCTGCTCGCATGTGTGTGTGCAACCTTTGCTCTTCTGCTTCCAGCGCTGCCCTCCTGCAGAGGTCAGGGGTGCCTGCGAGTCCCCTGGGCGTGTGTTTCTTGTAGGTACTGACTTGTGAGCAGTCACTGCATCAGTCCTGGAGGAGAACGAGCTCCTCAGCTTTCCACACAGCACAGCAGAGAGCAGTTGAAGGATTTCTGCTCAGGGCTTAAGAGCCAACGCTTCTGTATTTGGCCCAACTGAAGTCTGACCACCTTCCATCTCAGGGCTTCATTGCCTGGGCTGCCTCTGAGGTACTTGCAAGAAAAGTTTCCAATTGAAAACTCAGAAAAAGCAAACAGAGAGGAAAAAGAAAAGCCAGATCTATGCTTTTCTGTCACTCCTGGTGTCAAGGGAGCGCTGAAATCCACTGCTCCCTGCACCCAACAGTCCAGGCAATGCCCTCCAGCTATATCTGAGGTCATTGCCTGATTAATAAGGAGGTATGTGGCTGGCTCCAAATTGGAACTGCAGCATCTGGATGTCAGAGTTGGTCCAGCTGTCTCTAAAGGGAGAAAACTGGAGGTGGAAGGGGACGGTGGCTTCACCAGTCTGTACTGCAGCTCAAGCAGAAAGTTGCCCATGACTTTAACACTGGTGTCTCTTGCAGGTGTTTGGAGGAGGGGAGTGTGCATGCACAGCTGCTGGGTGGCTTTTGTTGTGGTCTATGCTTAATTAAAGCAAGGAGCTCAGCTTGGGCCATGGTCAAGAGGTGAATGGGATCTTCAGTTGGAAGCCAGACCTTTTGGAAAGCCTTGCTAGAGTGCATCTGCATGTACGAATGCTCAGCTAGACTGTCTGGCTGCTGCCCAGCACTGATCAGCTCTCACCTGCTGGAAACTGCTGGCTGTCGGTGTAAGCCAAAGCTGTAGAAGTCAAAGGCAGAAAAAAACATCCCAAACCTCCCTTTGGTTTCGGAGGGCTTTGGACGAGGGCCTTCCTTGTCTCACTTCAGCATTCACTGAGGGTGAAACCACATCCCATAAACCCAAATGGGCACGGGGAAGGGAGTGGGTGTTGTGTGAGGCTGTCCTGGCTCTGTGTGCCTCAGGGGCAGCCAGGTCCCCAGAAAGCAGGGGTCAAAACGAACGTAAGTTAAGAAACTGCTGAAGCAATGATCAGGGAATGAGCAGTTTCCACCTGCAGTGGCTCTGGCTGTGATGAACCTACCAAATCAAATGTCTCCAAGCTGCAGGTCTGTCCTCATGCTGTAATCCCACCAGCTCCAATGTATGCATCCTATGGGACCAAGACTGGGAAGTCAGTGGTTCTGTATTAACCCCTTTGGTCCTGGAAGCTGTCTTGCCTGGGCACATTTCTATCCTGATGACTTAAATTAACATTCCATTAAATTGCTTTCATCAATAAATTGCCAAAATCTGCCTGGGCACCCTTGGCAAGGTGAGATTTATGCCTTTGCCAGATGGACCTGGCACATGCAACAGCAGTGAGCTGCTCATGGGCACTGGCTTGATTAAACGTTAATGGCTTCAGCTTCTCTCCAACAGCTAATAATAAAAGGGATCATTTAAGTTTATTCTGACACAAATGAAGAGATTTAGATTCACTGGGAGACTGCTCAGTGGCATTTGTTAAATGCTCAAGGCTTGTCTACCAGCAAGAAGATGCACTGCTTGTAACATTAAAGCAGTGGTACAGCAGGTGTCATGGCAGGGTTGTGCTCACTTGCCATGACCAGCTGGTCCCCACTCCCCATCAGCACAACTGGCCCCCACCAGGCTCCTTCTCCAAGGTGGGGGCACAGTGTTTGGGGACAGCCCTTCCCGTCACAGCCAGCCTGCTCTGCTCCCACGCTGGCAGGTCCGTGGGTACTTCAAATTGCCTCTCTCCTAACCTGGAACAAAATGGACTTTTCAATGCAAAATGTCTGTATGCAACCAAGAATAGTTTGGTTTTCATTAATTTGATTAATGGCTTGCAATAAGAGGTTGTCTCGTTTGATGTTTTACTTTGCTGTGGTTAGAGGAGAAGTTGTTTCTGCTTCTGTCAGAAATATTCATTATATGGGGGGAAAAAATCCCAGAAAGCAGTTGTTAAGCATCTCTGGATTAGAGACCCAAAGGGTTTGGGAAAAGGATTGTGCAGCAGCAAAGCCAGGCTCCATCACAGCCCAAACCCACTCCCCCTGCTCCCCACCAGCCCGCTCCACTCCCCCTGCGCTGGCAGCTTATCTGTCTGTTTGCTTTGGCTCACCTTCACTTGCACACTCAAAAAATATTCTCCCCGTGCTGAGATCTGGTGAGGAATGGGCTGGTTTAGGGTGTTAAGCTGCATGCTGCACCCCTTACAGCCCCGACCATCTTTCCTCGCTCCAGCCCCTTGCAGACTGAGCAAGGAGCAGGGTGCGACCCCGTGCACTTGCTTACGGTCCTTGCTAATGGAGGGGGTTATTTCAAGGCTCCCCATCACCGGCTTCAGAGTCCTCTTCCCCTTTTGTAGTTTCAAAAGAAAACATCTGTGAACAGCTCGTCACAACAAGCCCCTGCCAGTGTCTGATCTCTTATGATAACATGCTCTAATGAGGTTATAGCTCTCCTGCCTTGCAAACGTTTCGGAGTTGCTTGGGCTGAATGAGACGGGAGGTAATTAGAGTGACATGCTTTCGTGCACAGAGAGAATAAAGTAACACAAATTTCCTGAATGGACTAGAGCAGTTTGGCCTCAGCTGAGTGAAATAACCAGGCAGTGATCTAATTCACTTTACAGTTAATAGATTGTTATCTGCGGAGCCCTAGTGCAAACATGATAAGCTGCAAAGGAATACAGATAAAAGCCAGAGCTCCAAGTGTTGCAGAGATGCACATTCAGCCCAGCGCTGGTATCTCTGGCCTCGGCCCAGCTCCAGTTGCTGCTCATCCCTGGAGCTGGCTGGGGTGATAACACTTGAGTTGGGCTGTGCAATCAAATTGCTTCGCAAATTGCAGGACTGTTTGGCTCCAACATCAGGTTGGGAATTCATCAGTTTGCCTTGTGGAGTCCAAGCCACAGTGGGCAGAGCTGAAGCCAAAAGCCTCTGTGGATTCAGACTTTGAGTCTGGCTGCCATGAGCCAGGCAGAGAAGGGGGGTGGTGGCAGCAAGTGATGCTGTGGTCCCTGAGCAAGGTCCCACAGCTGGCTAAGCACTTCCGCCCTGGTGCAGCTGGTGTCACAGCCATCCTCCAGCATGACATCCTTTTGGCGGCGTGACTGCTGGCAGAGAGCCCCACGTGCTGGTTTATCTCCCATACCCTCCCTATCACAGCCCTGAGACAGAGAGGGGGCTGCTCCCACGTGCTTCGGAAAGACAAGGCTCCTACAGTTTGTACCAGGGGTGAGTTGCAACTGGAGAACCGGAGGTGAATGTGGGTCTTTGAGTTTCCCCTATTTGCCCCATGAACAAGAAACCAGTCCTGACGTACACCAGCTGAGTGCTTTGACCAAAGTACTTTGTTGGGATTCTGTAAGCATGCCAAGCCACCGTCAGTCAACATCCCTGGTGCTCTGCCCTCTCCTCAGTCCTTGCATGGAGCTCTGCTGAGTTTCTCACCACTGTCTCCAGGCAAGCCAGCGGCCAACACAGACGTGCTACACCCTGCTCTCACCACCCACTCTCATTGCAGCTCTGCATCCCAGTCTCCTATTGTCAGGGTGTGAGATGTCCCACCTTTCCAGCTTCCCTTCTCCAGCGCCAGCCCTGGCCAGCTGTGGGAAGGACGCGCCATGCATGGGGACCTGGAAATTTGCTTCCAGTGCCCGTGGTGAGGATGAATTTCTGCATGACCAAGGTGATGCAGGAAGGGGGTCCACTGGGGTCTGCCCAAGCATGCAATGAGGCAGAGTGTGGTGGGGGAGCTGACCCAGAGCAGGTGCCTTCCTCATGGTCATGGGGTGAAGCTTCACACTCACACTGCCTCTCTTCCCATAACCTCTGTGCTGCCCTGGCCTTACACATAACATATCATGTCTTTTATCCATTTTTTCTTTCTTCAGGCAAGAATGTTGTCAGCTTCCCAGGCAGGTTTGAATGTGTCAAAAAATGTAATCTCTTCAGCCAGATTTAGCCTACTTTTGGGAAGTGAGTGTACTCTGATTGCTATTTCACTGACAGCTTCATTAGAGATGAGATAACCCCAGCCTTGCCTGCCCCATCTCTCCTCAGCCAGCATCCAGCTCTTAGCAAAACATAACAGCACAGCTCCTTATGGTCACTCTCCTCCAGCATTTCCAGGAGTTGTGGGTCCCTCCAGGACTCATTTCTTCATTTTCATCATGGAGTACCTCAGACCTTCTTTTCTATTTCTATCCAGTTTGATGGCAAAACAGGGATGGGACTGGACAGATCCTTCCTATGTGTTTAAACCTCCCCAGCATCCCAGGTGGAGTCTCTAAACATGCTGCACAGCAAACGTTAGTAGGTGCTAACCCACCACACACTGCTTTGCCCCCTCCCCCAGCAGAGTGACAGGGAGCCAAGGCTACAAACCTGACAGCCAGTGTGGGGGTACCCAGACATCATCAAACTCTGTAAACTGAGGTATATCCCCAACATGTCCTGAATCAGCCAGGCCATTGGGAGCACAGTCCCTGGCCAAGCTTTGGCCATTGAGACCTTGCCACAAGCTCAAGTTCAGACTGATGCTTGAGCTAAGGACACATCCTCGATGAGTGGTTTGGGTACAGCCACCCTGTCCTGAAAAGGAGGAGGGTTATGCATGGGCATGTAAGCTCTGCCAGATGCTGCCCATGCCAGGGAGCAAGCCCTGGCCCATTTTATTTAATAGTATAGAAGTAGCCTTGGACACTCTTCAATGCACCCTTTGCATCCTACCTTTGCATTAATGCCGTGCCAAGCACACAGAGAGCAGCCTGACTTCCATTGCCAGTGCCAAGCCCTGCTGAGAGAGTGGAGACACAGACCGGCTCTCACTCAGATGGAGAGCTTACTGAAGGCTGCAATCTTCCAATTGCTCCAAGAGTTGTCATTAGACAGTTTAAGATGGCAGATTGCTAAATTGCTTTAAGGCTGGAGCCGAGCAGCCTTCAATAGGGCACTCTGCTGTAAGAATCTGTGTGCACCACAGTCCTTCGACTGGGAGGGGATAGGAAAATTATAGTTTTGTTTTGAGCATCCTGTGGTGCTGGGAAGGAGAACTACCATGGGGATAATGTGAACAAGATGCAGGGGTAGGAAGGAGAGCATCCAAGAACGAAGTCCCCAAACCTCTCTTGTTACCTAGTGTCTGCCCCATGGTCTTTCACATGCATTTTCCATCACTCGTTACCAACACTTTCCTCCTGGGACAGAACAAACTGATATTCACTGTAGCTTTTGCAGACCTGGCCAGGTTCCAATGGGAGACTGACCAGGAGGAAACATCTCTGTGACCCCATCAGCAAGGGGAGAAGCAAGGAGCCAGGCCAGGGTGGGGAGAGGCAGGCAGAGAGAGAAAGGGCCCTCCTTGCACATCAGCTGGTGCATGGGAGCTTCAGGATCCAGCAAGCAGGTGCCTGCCCTGAACAGAAGGAGTCTGACATATGCAACAATATGTTACTGTTAGGGATCAGATCATTAGCCTCTCTCCTTAAAGCAACAGGCATGGCCAGGTCCAGTCCCCATCCTAAACTATTCAGTGTCTCCCTTGGTGATGTACTGTCCTCCTTCTGGGTGCTGAGGCTGGAGCATTCTCAAGAGAGAGGGAAAACAGCAGCCAGCACAGCAAAAACCTGCTGACAGGACTGATAAAGCAAAGAGGACCCACAGGACCTTCATCTGCAGCCTGTTCTCCACTGCAGGAGCAGAGAACCTGGATGTACTCTTCACTGAATGCAACCCTTCATCCACTGCACCCACCCGCTGCCTATCCCTAAATCCTAAAGTACACTTTGTTGTTTCCAGGCTTGAAGAAGTGTTGTCTTGGTCCCACTTCCAGTCGCAACATCTCGAGGAAGAGATGCTGGATCTGTTTAGCAGTAGGCTCTAAGGGTTACTTCTCCCTGGAGGCACGCACTGTGGTTCTCACAGCTGCACCGCTTCCACTGAGCAGACCCCACAGAACTGGGTTTTGCAGGGAAATTGTGTTTGAGGTCTCTCCTGATGGATATAATGGATGTGAAATATCTGTGCTGGCTGCGGTCACCCTGCCTGCTGGGAACCACACAATGCTGATGGAACTGGTCTCACCTCTTCCAAAAGCTCTTGTCAGCCATCCAAAAGCTTTTCATCCACCCAGCACTCCATAACCACCCAGTGACGGAGCATCTGAAATAGTTCTTCAAGGCACCTGTGACACCAAACCGGTAGCAACTTGACAATCCAACCACAGGCTTGTTCATCTACTTCCAGCTCTCAGCCTGTTTGCTGCTTTAGGGAGACAGCTTTGGATCCACTGGTCCTCAAGGGAAGAGCCCACTCTGTGAAGGTGCATCTGGTTCCTTCTTGTCTCCCTCCAGGAGCTGCCTCTTCTCCCATTAGTTGCTCTGTTTCCTCCAGGTCTCTGCACTTACGGGTGCCTGCCAAGCACACTTTCCCATGGGCCCTCTGTGCATACTTCCACCCCTGCAAAATTAAGACACGTGACCTTCATAAATCCCCATCAAAGGCCTTTATTCTTCTGCCATTCTTCTTGCCGTTGTTCACATTAAGCATGCATGTGACAACCAGATAAAAGGCGTCATTCTCGAACAAGCTAATTCAAGTTAACCAGTGCAATGAGAAGGACTGAGCAGCACCAAAGCACCGTGGCATTTTGATGTGCAACAGGGGTTTGAGCCTTCAGCTCAATCTTAGTTTCTAAAATCCCAAGTGTTAGCCAGACACTCCCTGAATGTTTGGCAGGAAGCAGAAATTGAGGAAACCTGCCTTCCTTTGCATCTATGTCCCAGGATTTTGGTGTAGGAGAGGGAGGTAAGCTTGAAAGATGGGTATTTGAAAAGACGAGCCTTGTTCCCACTTTGGGGCATGCATTAGGAGTCTCACCCATACAGGTTCCTTAGTTCAGCTTTCCTTTTCCTCAGAACATTTAGGAGACTCTGGGACACTTCTCCTCCTGCTAAATCTGGTTGAAATTGGCATACACGTATGCTCATAGATATATAGCAGAGAACACTAAAAATACATAATTTTTCAAGTTTTTAAAACTGCTTTATTTTCACTAAACAGTCAGAAGAAACTGTGAACTGAAACGTCATGTCCAAACTGTCTTGGTATTTCTTCTATTCTACTTTGAGCTTGGTTAACTGGGGATGCTTCTGGGGTGTCTGCTAGGAAGTGAATCTCCAGTACCTTGAGCAAGAAGATGCTCTTAGTGCAGAAAAGATAGCGGGAATATATCACGTGGGTTTTCTTCCCTTCATAAATCCTAAACCATGGATGTTGGTACTACCTGCACTGTCTGACTCCCGTTCACTGTAAAGGTCTAGAGTAGCAACGGCAATCCCAGCAGGCAGGGGTTGAGGGGATGCCCAGCCTGTCTGTGCAGGGCCCTGGTTGACCTAATTCCCTTCAAATTCTTCATGAAACAGTATGCAGGATCTGAAGCCTTGTTGAAGGTGGTGGTTAGGATCTGAGTGAAGTCAGTGCTTTTGAAAATTATTTTCCATCAAGACTAGAGGTGTTGTGAAAAGCCAAGTGATACAAACTCAGGGCCTAGGAGATAAAACCTTTGGTGTACGTGCTGTAGCCACCAAAAGATGATGGATAACACAGCAACCTGTGCAGGAAGAGGGTCTCATTAGCAGCAGTTTCGAGAAAAACCCGACATCACTCCAGGAAACACTCCTCCCCACCTTGCAGCCTGCGTGGGGCAGCTGGCAGCGCAGCCCCCATCCTCATGTTTCATTCCCCTCATGTGAAGAACGTGGGGAGATGGGGAGTGACAACAGCCGTACCGCTGTAATTGAGCAGGGCTCCTTAGATGTTGTCCTGTTGGTAGGACCCTGGGGATCTCATTTTGTACTCCAGCTTGGTGCCCGGAGCGGTGAGTGCTGGAGATGAGAACTCCTTTCGAATAAAAATGCTGCTGCAGTACTTCTCAGTAGTTTCTCACTGGACTTGACATTCTCATCTACTCACTGCCCCTGGCAAACTTCTCTTGTGGTGGCTTTTCATCTCCCAGCTCCACACAGGGAAGTTAAAAATCCCCATAATATTTTTCTTTAATCTAGCCCAAGCTTCAGCTGCACTGGGGGCTGTTGCTCGTGAAAGTTTGCACAGATGGGGGGTGCTCAGCTCACCTCCTTTGGTGAAACTCCCTCTCCAGCTAAACTCCTTGAAGCACACAAATAAAGAGGGGGCAGGGGGGGAAACAAAGGAACAAAGAAGAAAAGTCTTGGCAGAGAAATGCTCTGATTGTCATTGCTAAAGGGCAGAACAGAGGGGAAAGCTTGGCTGCTTGCAAAGGGCAAATTCATCCTTCCCGTGGTCCACTGTGGCTCTGGAAGAAAGAAGAAACCAGAATAAGTCTGTGTCTTGGGCCACCTCAGCTGCTGCCAACCTCTTGCCACGGCCCTGGTGAACTGTCTGGTCCCAGCTCCTTGCCTCCTTCCCATATGGGTGCCAAGCATCCCAGAGGCAAATATAAAAATCCAAGACTCAATCAAGTCCACATTTGTACCCTGAGAAGGTTTTTCCTGACATGTCCACAATAGCATCGCTAATGTGGTTTAGTCATACAAGAAAGGATTCCCATGTTTTTTCTTTAAACTGGATGCTACCCTGTGTCACAGCTACCCACAAGATAAGAAATGTCATGGTTTTGGATGATTCAGGCAATCACCTGCCCACCAAAAATGAAAGGATTTGACCCATAAAGTTTTGCCAGGTTTTTATTCTAAAATTTCCACCAAAAATTATCTAGCAGCACCTCATTACTATACACTGCTTAACATTTTCCCTACCCAAACTCTCTTTTTCACACACCCCGAGTAAAACACAGCACACCGTTTGCAAGCCAGCCAGAGGCTGAAAAACCCAGCACAGGCTAATCCATGAATATAGACTGTTGGCAGCCAGCTCTAGGTTCAGAGATGCTGCTGCCCTGCCTGAAAAATTGAAGGGCTTCACGGACGTATTAACACAGCTAGTCTGTAGTCAGTGAGCAGGCAATTGATTATATGTCAGAAAGTCACACACCGGGCAATTTTGCTCCTAGGCTTTGCCTCCATTTCTCAAAATATACGTTGCAAAGCAAAGAAATCAGAAGTAAGAATAGCAGTCTGCGTGTAAGATGGTGCTTGGGACAGGCTCAGTCTGTCTCTCTGCTTTTGCACAGCACTAAGTGTCTTGTTGAGATTCAGAGAGCAACAGAGCTGGTCAATCGATGTCTCGCAACCAAGAATTATTTCTTAATGAAATATGGAATTTCATCAAAACATAAATTTTGGCTCAAAACCATCACTTTCAATGACATTCTCCTATTTGTCACCAAGTATAAGCAAACAGCTTGTTCTTCCCCCCCCCCCCCCTTCAAATCACCATTTGTAAATGTTGAGGTTTTAGCTGAAAATGATGTAATTTATGACAAAAAGGTTGAAAGCTTTCCCTAAGGCCTGTCACCCTATGGCAGACTTTGTTATGCTGTGAAGACACTCAGGTAGGTTTGTTCCCAGGTCACCGTTTTCTCAGTGTCACAGTGAAGCCAAATGTTGCAACTATTTTGGGGACAGAAATTGCATTTCCAGGGAATTAAGAAATTCAGGTGTTTGAACTGAGGCCTTTCTTGTGAAGACTGCCTGAAATAAACCCTGGTTTTCTGCACTGCAGTGAAGGCTGGAGGTCATGGAGGGGTTTGGAGTCTCGTTGTGCTACATGTTGAACAAACACGCAAGAGGCAGCGCTGCCAGCAAAGGCTCACGGGCTTATCGACAAGACGAAGCACTGAGGGGAAAGGGAAGCAGGGAGAGGTGGAGTGACTCAACCCAAATCATACCACGGGCCAGGTCAGAGACAGGAGGGAAACCGGCATTTCCAGATTCCCAGTCCGGAGATGATCAGTCTGATGGCTGTGTCAAGGAAGGAGTGAATAAGGGAGGATGTTTTGCTGAGGTGATCACCTTGTCTCCTGACACCAGGAGGACCAGCCTGGTCTCTAACAGAAGTCCACTCCTCTCCTACTTGCACTGAGGGTTCTTTTGGATAGCTCTAGTGGCTCATCCTCCAGATCCCTCATCTTTTGTGAGGTACTTCGCATCTATGTCACCCTGGAGTCCATCACACCTCCCTCTTCTTGCAGCTGCCTTCTGCAGGAAACCCCCAGAGCGGTGGCTCCTGCGCTAGGTAGGGCACAACTGCTCTGAAGCCTGGAGCAGATTTACCAGCAAGGCAAAGGAGATCCTGGCAGACCTTCCCCATTAGCACTAACCATGATGGCTTGGCTTCCAAAATCAAGTGGCATGTGTCCTATAGGGCTGTGCAATCCCACAGGAGGCCTGAGTGTTGGTTAGTCTGCTGAGACTTCAATAGAAACCATGGTTTTGGGGCTGTGCAGCATGGGACCATCCCTTCCTCCTCACCATGGACCAGCCTTCTCTGTGCCATATAGCACATGAAAAAATCTCTGGCCGATCTGCCTCCGGTGCTGCCAAGCAAAAACCCATGTCCCACATCTTCCCAGGAGGAACAAAAGGCTTTTCTTCTCCAGCCTGCAGCAGCTGAGTGCACTGGAGAGGGGGATCAATATCTATCGACCATCGTTGTTTCCTTCAAGTGTCCCCAGCCCCCATGATTATGTATCTGCTCTCCTTTCCTGACCTGCTTTCCACAGCAGGAATTCACCTCATTCCCCCCTAAAGAGAGCTCCAGAAGTGGGTTCCTCACAGCCAGTACTAATTCACAACCCAAAATGATTATTTTAGGAGTAATATTTGTGTTTGAATTAGAGCTACTCTGGAAATTTTGGCTTTGTGGATAGAAAATAACTGAGGTATTACAGTAATAATGCCCGCTGGTGCCTGTTCTGCATGAGAACAAAATGCTCAGCACCAGCATGCGTAAGGTCTTAATGCATCCCCCCATGGGGTAGGGGAGATGGGAAAGAAAGAGGTCTCTCCAGATGTGGGACATTCCCTAAATCTTTAACCTACTGGGTCTGACATCATTAGGGATCCCACCCCGCACCCCAGTCCTGCTGGGCATCCCCATCCTCTCCCTGGAGGTACCCGTCCCCCCTCTGTGGGCGGCTGGTTCAGAGAGCTAAGGCAGCAGAAAACATCCCAAACAAATCCATAATGTCCCGCTGGTTCATTTCCCCCAAACCAACTCACCCCAAGGTGAGCTGTGCGCCGGTCCCTGCCAGGCAAGGAGTGGGAACACATAGCTGGAGGGGGCATGGGGAAGAAAAAGGCCTTTTGGGGGCTGAGCTGATCTGCACTGGTTTCACCAGGACAAAATGACTCTGTAACCTGGCTGGCCAAGAGGCACAGAGGACGCATGGACACCTTTGCAGCCAGCACCCTTGCTTGACCGTGCACCCCCAGCCCGACACCCGCCAGCTTGGGGAACTTGCCTGAAAATATTGTTTACCTGGAAGGAAGGTTTTCTCCATCTCCAGCCCCATGATACCAGCTGCTGCAAACCAAACAAACAGCTGCTGGCAAAGGACAGAGGGAAAAAAGAAACCAAGAGCGATGCTCCAAATTTGACACAGGCAGTGGCTCTCAGGCACAGCGCAGCAGAAGCAGCAGCTCCTGTCTCTGTCCCTCCCTTTATTTGGGATTATATATATATAAATATATAAATATATAAATATATAAATATATAAATATATAAATATATAAATATATAAATATAAATATATATATATATATATATATGCTTGCTTTAGCAAGCAGCTGAAGAGGTGCTGCCCTGGGATCAGTTACCCAGTAACCCCACCAGCCTATTCAGGGGGCAGGCAAGGACTTGCACCCTCCAGGACTGGTTGTCACCCCTGGGAGCCTGTGTCTACCCAAAACCCTCTGAATTTGTCCTGGTTCAGCTCCTGCCCTGGTGGGAGAGCACTCGAGCACAGTGCAGATGTACAGCGGGTGAACAGCACGTTGGGATGCCTGTGCAAAGCAGGCGGCTCTTCTCAGGATCTGCAAACCATGGCTGAAGGCACATCTTGATTGCATCTTTTCAGATAAAAGCTTGGATCCACTCCTCACCTCCGTCCTCCTCTACACCCCCAGTGTTTACTGCTCTCACACTCTGATTTAGGTGGTTTACTGTGGCTTTCATCTAAGTGCATCAGCATTTTTAAATTAGTCACAGGTGACTCACAGGGTTACAAGAATAATGTTAAATTACCAGACATACACAGCCCATATACTTTATTACCTCATTTTTGTATCTTCTTTATGGTCTGTGATAGCAATGACCTTATACTCTGTGGCTGAAGAGCCAGTTAAACTTGTTCTCTGTCAAAATGGTAATTAAAAAATTCCTATAGGGTAGGAAGCAAAGCTTTACTCTCCAGTATATTTCTCCTTTCCACAAGGCTCCTGAACAAGGCTTGGAGAGCAACAGAAGACAATGTGCACGTCTCCAATGAACACGTTTATCAGCCAGGCAGTGCTCAGTCATCTGCGTTAATTTTTTAAATAAATATGTATTAGGCTTAACGGCATACAACGTATGTCAGAGCCAGAAAAATACAGCAGTTTCTCTTTGGCCACCAAACAATATTTGGTCTGGTTGAGAAGAGGGGAAGGATAAATGCATTAAATACATTTAGCAAACAGTTTGTATTGTTCTTTAAATGAAGATGACAGCTTGACTATTTCCTTCCTTTTTTTTTTTAATCCCTTTCTTTTTCTAAGGTTGCAGCCATCAGATTGGAGGATAAGAGAATCAAAAGAAAGGGAAAATACAGCATCTGAGGGAATTTTGGAAGTTGGGGTCATGAAAGGAATAAGAACAAAAATAGAAAATGTCATTATTTGTTGGGAGTGGGTGGGAGAGGGGTCAATCTTTATCCCCCCAAAAGCTGAGGCCAACCCTAATTAACAGTTTCACAAGGGTATTTGTTTAGGACAGGCCCTGCCTGATTGCCCAGGACCTTCTCCATGTCCCTCCGCAGCCCCGGGAACATTAGGAAAAGCCGTTGGGATGGCGGCTGGAGCAGAGCTCAGGGTGCAGGAGGGCAGGTCCCGAGCACCCAGCCGGTGCCTCACCGCAGCTGCATCCCCAGGTCCTCCACGGCCAGCACAGCTCCCAGCCTTGCGAGACACCACAGGAGGAGATGCTTCACCCCTATCCCAAGCTCCGGGAGCGCTGGTTTGGGAGAGCACCTCCAAAAAGTAGTGCAGACAACCCTGAAAATATTTCAACCCACTATTCTTCCTGCTTGGATATTATAGACATACTCGTCTTTTCCCTCTCCCCAAAAAAATCACTTTTCCCTTGGGTAAGTGGGTCACATCCAGTTTTCCAAAACATGGTCCTCGCTGGGCACCAGGTGTTTTATTAGTGGTTAGAAACAAATTCCCAGAAGCAGCAGAAATGCTGAATGGATCTCATCTTTTTCTTTCTCTCCTCCCTCCCCATTCAGATTCCTTTTTATTGGTGTCATTTACAGGTTACTAACCAAGTTGAAACATTCAAGCTGAAAGTCCAGCAGTTAAAAAGCAGCAAGGCATTCAAAGCCTGCTTCCCATGCAATTTTTAAAGTGCTGCACTAAGGAAATGTTCAGGGGAGTGAAGCTTTGCCTTTTATATATCCCAACAGACTTACACTTTCTAATAGACCCATCTAAATCAACAAAGTATTCCCCAGCCAGGGCCAAGAGTCGGCAAAAATGGCTCGAAGGCAACTGATGCAGCCACAACTTTCCACTGGAAGTTAATGAACTTTTAAAAACATTTTGGAAAATGATGTATGCGCAAGGCTCCTTAGTGTATCACCGTTAATATAATGTGTTCCCTTCCCTGGGGGAGACCCTGTCTGGGCTGTCAGCTGTAAGGTTGTTCTTCTGGAGCTTTTCCTTTATGTATACAATCCTCTCTCTCTCTCTCTCTGTCTCCTTTTTGTTTTTGTGGGGAAGCAAAAGGCAACCAACTCCCGCCTGTATAAATTGTGTGCTTCAAAGAATTTGAAGGGCAAATGAACAAGGGGGGAAAAAAAATCCGTCTGGCTGAGTGAACAGAGGAGTCATGGTGCTGCCCTGGACGTCACCGGTGGGGCCGAGCACCCCGGGGCCGCGTAGCTGCACGCTCATTTGCAATGAGCATGCACATCTCTGTAGCCACACGTGGGCAACAGGGATCTCTGGCGTAAGGGAGCGTTGGCTCATCTAAGCGGGCTCCCGCATCACAAGGCAGCGAGTCACAAACTCGTTTGTCCTTCTGAAACCCAAAGACTCCGGTACAGGCGTCCTGACGAGCACGCTTCGGGATGGCCTGGAGCTCATCAGGTTTGTCTTACTGTGGACCCGTAACAGCTGCCAGACCTGAAAAGAAGTGGGGAAAATGGGAGATCACAGCCAGAGCCTCACTGGTCCAGAAGGCCACCGCTCCTCCAGCTCCACGCTTACATAAGGTCTCAAAGACGAGCTGCAGCATGAGCTCAGCAGCTTGTCTGGAAAGAGCCCAGTGCACCATCTCCCTCCAGACAGCCCAATGCTCAGTTGTGTCCAGCCTTAGGCAGCTGAGGTCTAGTCCGAGGTTGAATTTATTTGATTTTCAGGTGCTGATCTCCAGCTCTGGCTGTCTCTCTGAACTCTTCTTCATGCTTCCTCTCCCAACGTGTCTGGACTCAGCACAGTACTCTTCCCAAGCAGTGTTTGCCCTGTCCCAGCTGAAATTACCTACCTTTTTAACTGATCTGAAGATTATGGGGTTTTTTTTCTTTTTTTTTTTTTCTTTTTTTTTCCCCATGACATTGCACTGAGAGCTCATCTGGAGAGGTTATCACAGATGACCCTGAAGTCGTTCCTTAAGACATTGCTTTCAAACACAGGGCTTGCTTTTCTGTAAGCACAGCCTTGCATTCTTCACTCCCAGAGGCATTCCCTTCAATTTAGCCGGACTAAAAGCATCCTGCTGAACCATGACCACTTAAGTACACGATCCATATCTCAGTATGAGTAACCCATATCTTCCTTATTTGCTAGACTGCAAATTTCTGTGTCGTCTGTAAAGTCATAAAGGGTTCCTCACCCCTATGTGTTCTATATCATTGCAAAATGACTTATACAGAACTAAACAGTGGTGGAGCAAGACCAGTCTCTGGGGAAACCACTTCAAAATAGGTCTGCTCATGGGAGTCGTGGCACAAATGGCTTTCAAGATGCAGCAGTGAACTGGTCCACCTCATTGTTGTCTCCTTCACACTGCAAAATGTACGTTTTCAAAATCGAAATATCATTGACTGTGATATTCCTTGAAGAAGTTTTATTAACCATATCAATGTTGTTGTCTTCTTGTCATGGTTTAACGCCAGCCAGCAGCTCAGCTCCACACAGCCACTTGCTCACTTCCCACCAGCAGAATGGGGGAGTGAACAGGAAGAGTAAAAGTAAGAAAACTCATGGGGCAAAATAAAGACAGTAAAATAGGTAAAGCAAAAGAAAAATAAGGAATTAATCCACTACTTCCCATTGGAAAGAAGTTCACCCAACCTCAGGAAAGCAGGGCTCCATCATGAGACTTCAGAAGACAAATTCCATAACTCCTAACATCCTCCCTTCCTCCTTCTTCCCCAGCTTTTATTGCTGAGCATGATGTCATTTGGTCCCTTTGGTCAGTCAGGGCCAGCTGTCCCTGTGCCCCCTTCCACTCCTTGTGCCCCCCCAGCCCACTGAGGTGAGGAGCAGAAAAGCCCTTGAGGCTGTGTAAGCACTGCTCAGCAATAGCTAAAATATTGATGTGTTATCAACACTGTTTTCATCACAAATCCGAAACACAGCACCACACAAGCAACTCTAAAACCCCTTAAATCTATCCCAGCCAAAACCAGTATGCTTTCTTAACCCCAGTCTGTGATGTGAAGATACTAGCAGACTGTTTTCAGTCTCTCCTGACTCACCCCATCTCAGAAGCGTTCAAAAAGTTTCTCCATTTCTGGAGGCAGGTTTGCTAATATTTGGCAGGCAAATAGCAGAGTGAAATCAATAGGGGGAACTGAAGAAGATTATGGCTACAGGTCATTTGTTTACACAGCTTTGCTAGTGACCCGACTAGGGGAAAGTTAATAAAAGCTTGCAGTTTTGGCAACCAGAAAATGTTCACGTGTTCAAGGAGTGCAGGAGTCAGAGCCTGTGAAAAAGGGCACACTGGAGGAATGTCCAGGAGAGGGGTATTTTAGCTTTCCAATGTTAACCGTTTTACGCTGGGTCAGAATACAACCCCCAAGCAAGACTTCAACAGCAAACCAAACCCTGCTTGGGGTATTCAGTTTCAGGGGAGTTTTAACTAAGAAAAAAGTTGTTGGTTTGGTGGTGGTTTTTTTTTTCTTAGAAAGCCTGTACAAATAGAAAACATTATTTGCAGATTAGCATTTCAGTGAAAATCTCTATCCTTACTCCTACCGTGTTCACTGTACCACTATGCTCACATCATACTCCATCTCTCCAAAATAATCACATACTACCGTGTTTTCCAGAAGTTCCCATGAAGATTGCTATGACAAATGTTTCGCTGAATATGAAACATCTGGAATGGACAAATATAACACAGTTTTGGAATGCCCATTGTATAACAGACTGTGCAATGATCAAATAAGCTAGGACTTATCTGCCTTTGAAAGTCATTGGGGAAAGAGCAGGGATGTGATGTCTAAGAGCTCATCAGAGTTTCAAAGAAGATAAACAAGGACCAGGTGTCCGTGGCCTCCACCAGTACAGGAATTAGAGACCAACAAGTAAAACTAACAGGCAGATGGCTTAAACAAACAAAAGGATGTGGTTCATTAACCAACGCACAGTTGAGCTTGGACCTCCTTGCTGCAGGATGTTGTGGATGCTAGAAATGCACAGGGGCTCATAAAGGAATTTGTTAAGTTCCCTCCCCAAAATCCATCAGGGGTTGTTAAAACTAGAGACACTGCCTCAGAAAGACTCCATACAACATATTGGTAAATTCTTGAAGCGTCCTATGGAAATATTATATATCTTTTTCTGGGTTTTCAGCTTTTCTCTGTGCATCTACTTACTGGTAGGGATGGGCTAACCCAGCAGGTTTTAAGCATTTTTGGCCTATTTTACTGTTTGAAGTTTAATTTCCCAGCAGTATTTTGGTACTCTTAGTGAAATAAATTTTGTCATTGCGAAGACAGTACAACAGAAATCCACGTGGCAGGCTAAGAAATCTGCATGAAGAGCTAGAAGGAATTATATTACTATTGTTTTCATGAACTCCTATGCCAGGGGGCACAAGCTGCCGTGTAAGGCTGGAGAAATTTTACAAACTAGACCCGTTCCTCAAAGTTCAGCAAGAGACCTGAAATACAGAACTGTGGACACAGCTCTGTGGATCAGGAAGGTACTAATCCACCTATTGCCAGACATTGGGCTGATAGGGAGGTGAAAGACCCACTTCAGGTTTCCTTTATTTCTCCTCCCATCCCAGGGCATCTGCAGGGGACCGCTATCAAAACCAAGATGCTGAACTGGTTGGCCCCAGTACAGCCATTTAAACCTGCCATGCTACTCAGCCTGGAAGAAGATGCCCTCCAAAGGGTTAAGAGATGTTACAGGAGCAGTGATGCTGTTTTGGTGCCACATGGTCCTCATCATCGCTCTGCTGTGCCGGCAGAGGTAGCATTACAGCAGCAGGCACCTACACATGGAGCTGCACCTGATGCAAGTGCCCAGGGACAAACCTGAACCCCTCTTCCTGTCAGGAAACACACCACCAGGCATCCAGTGGAATAAATATTGTTCAACCATCACACCACTTTCATCTTGGGGAAACCAGTGGTCCCACCAGAAAATGACTGTAACTCTTCAGGCTATAGTTAGCTCCAAGAAAGCCTCCATCTCCTCCTCGCTGTTCCATGGACAATTGCCTTGTGATACCAGAGGGATGTGGAGCCTTGGAGGGGACAGAAACTATTTTATTCACATTGTAAAACCTTTATGGTAACTGATTCATCCCTGATAATGTGAACTGGTGTCCTTGTCCCCAAAGCCCAGTAATTAATTAGTGACTACCAACACGTCCATAGTGCACTATGCAATACTACAAGGTGCATTGATCTGAGCAACACCTGCTGCTTTTCAGCACTGCAGCTGGTTAACTGGAGAAGGTTGGTTTGTTTCCCTCCTCTTGGGTTGTCCCTCTAAGGCCCAGGTCTTGGGGACTGGAGAATCTTGGATAATGTTTTCCTCAGTGTGGTCAAGTGAAGCCTGTCAGCAACTAGACACTCAAAGATGAGGTGTCACGACATTTAGGTTGCTCCAGTATCTCTGTGCTGCTCTTGGATCATCACATGGGGTCCATTTACTGGCTTCTCTGTCTTCCAAGGAAGAGGCAAATCACCCTATTTAAAATTCTCAGTTTTCTCCACAGAGAACAGTATTAATACCAGGTGCAGATGTCTACACTGGAGAGAGCTAATTTTGCCTGAAACCTCCTCATAAGACCCTTCCTTCTCATTGCTATTCACTTGACGTAAAATTTCAGGGTTTTGAAGCCAGACTGACGAGGTGCTGCCTCATCACCTGTAAATGGCTTGTTCTGGTCACGCGTCACCCTGCGAGAACAACCGCACGGCACCGCATGTCCCCTCTCCCACAGAACCACCGCGTGGGCTGAGCTGCAGGTGACCCTGGGCTGGGGTGGCTCCTGAAGGTTAATGGCAGAAAAATCCCAGATGCTGAGGAAATCTTGAGGTCTCGGCTTGTTCACAGGAAATCCACCAGAAAAGAGGGGGAAACGGGGGGGCAAATTCCCTGGATACTTGCCTAGATTTCTTTATTAAGAGAACATGGTGTTGCATATCTGACTTAAGTCCCAGCACAGTGCATTCTTCAGAGAGCTTGGGTTTGATGGGAACTTCATTGGATCGATTTCATGGGTGTTGGAGGGGCAAAGGGGAAAGACTCAGGTGTCTGCATCAGACAGCCTGACTGGGAGGCAATACACGCTGGTCCTGCACAGCCAGCACATACCAACATGCTCTTCCTGATGGTAATTCACAGCAGAAAGCTGAAGCAGGCTCTGGAAAGGCTCCCTCCTTGCTGCTGACCTACCTGAGATACCCCTCACCACCCTGAGACCTTCAGACTTGCCAGGCTTACGGCTTGAGTCCTGTTCTGCAGCAGTCAGAGATAAAACTGTCCTCTCAGCCTTCAGGCAGGGCAGAGATTGAGCATTTGCAGCTCAAGATGTCACACCACAGGGAAATGTTTCAAAAGCCTTGCTTCATTCCAACACAGGAGTAAAACGAGTTTGGAAAGTCTCACGCTTGCCTGCTGTCCTGGTCCGGTGTCATTCTGGTTTTCCCTCATGCAGAGGCTGATGTCTCTCCAGGAGCCCACCACCATTCTGCAGCTGTATTTGCACAGGTGCTGGTCTTATCTGTCAGCTCCACTTTGCCACCCGTGAGAGCTGCAGCGAGGCAAGCATGCTAGCTACCAGCTAAAATGCTACAGAGGCAGCTTTGGAGACGGAGCCCACCTTGATAACCACTGAAAAATGGTGACCTCTCAGGAGTCCCTAGAACATGTCACTGTACGAAGAATCTAACACAGCATAATCGTTTAATTGAATCTTAAATCACACGGGCACAAGTAACAGAGGGGCAGAGCTTTACCTCCATGGTGAGAGCTGACATGGGGTCCTTATACGCCGTGCTGTGCCCAGGGTGAGAACAGAAGATCATACAATCCATATAACAGCAACTGCTAGAAACGGCGCAGCTGCTGGCTGCTGCACCCATCCCAGGTTGTGGTGTCAAAAACCAGGTATGGATTAAACCACCTTGGGAATTTGCAGTTCAGGCTGTGCCAGTCTGATTTTTGCTGCAGGGTGGACAGTTTCCCCAGGGGACACACACCTGGATGAGTCCCAGATGGCCAGGTTGGACTTCTGCCTGAGACAGACACTGGGCTCTTGGACACAACTAGGAGTGTGGATCCCACATTCAGCTGTGGCTGTTGACAGCCTCCCTCATAACAAGCCAATTTACATGGGGGGTGGACGGCACACACAGTTTGGAAATTGTTTCAAAACCACGTTATCAATGCTTGTGGAGACCAGATCCCTGCTTCCCTTCCCACTGCTGCACATAGCTAGATGCTGGGCTGCAGGACATCAGCCCAACTCCAGCAAGCCCAAGGAGCGATGCAGGTCGCTCAGGAACTAGCCCTTGGTGTGGAGGCACGAACATAATGGGATCTCCCAGCCCAGCCCATTTTGCCCCAGTTCCTCATGCTGAGCTTGGTGAGGAGCCTGGTGAGCTGGGCTCGCCTTGGATCACAAAGATCTCCCTTTCCATATGGTGTCCCTGAAGAGACAAGCCCCTCCGGTTGTCACTCCCACTTTGTACTGCTGAAAAGCAACAAGGGCCAGTGCCCAAAGCCAGAACCGCTGTGGGTGTCCCAGCAAGACCAGCCCAACCTTTAGCTGGACACCACTGCAAACCCAGCCCTGCTCTCATCCCTCTTCACTGCCCAGCCTTAAACAAATAACTCCTTGCTAGCGCTGCCCTTACCTTTGGTGCTGGTTGCAAACCCTGCACGTCCACAGCACACGTGGCCAGGCACAAGCTCACCCAGCACCCTGCTTTTCTCAGCACATCTATTTCTCCCCCCTCGCTGCCGTCTCACTGTGGGGAGCAGTTGGCAGCATGTGCGGAGGGGACCGCGAGAAACCTTTGACCTCTGTGAACAGAACCGCTGCGGTGGCTGAGCGATCTGCTATTAGTCACCCCCACTTAAGTGCAGCATCAGCAAACAAGCCTGGAAAACACCACGGGCTAAGAAACCACTCCAGGTCCTGCAGGGAGATCTGTTACCTTCGTGGTGACCTGCCCCACCGCCGGTTCTGTTAAAATACTGCACCGAGGACCTGAGAGCGGTGGGGTTTTGATGCGAGCAGATGCAGGCAACAGCAACTTGGAGGGGCAAGGCATCAGGGCTCAGCCTGACCGCTCGAGCCTGGGTGGCTGTAGCTGGGACTCTGGAGCAGGATCAAACCCGATTAGTGATTTTCAGAAATGTTCTGCTGATAACGGCGGTTGCCTTAAGTTGCTGAATGAATGCAGACGCTGGTGCCCTGCTTCCCAGATAAAAAGTGATTAAAGTCTCCTTAAGAGCTTCTAAATCTGCTCTTCAGAAATTCCATTAAGCAATCTAATTAGCTAATTCTATTAACTGATTAGGTGATATTAATTAGTTAACTTAGGGGGGAAATTTATAAAGCTATTGAAGGAAATACAGAAAAAGGAGGGGGACTTTCGGCCAAGAGCTTCCTTTCTTCACCCCCACAGTGCCTTAATTAGAAATTTTAATTAGCCATATGCTGGGGGTAGGGAATTGCTAATGGACCTCTGCTCTCCGCATCCTCTCTCCTGCTCGTCGTGCATCTACTGGTAATTCCTGGAGTCCAAAGCGACTGTGGAGGTTGGAGGTTTGGAATTTGGGTATGTTTTCTTCCATACTCTTTGTGTCCAGGCTGTACCAAGCAGTGCACCAGGCTATTGACTCAGGTGATTAAAAAAAAACTAGAAACCTGGTGCTTAGAATGGAGCATTCTCCATTGTGCCTGTGTCTGGCAGCCTCCAAAAACATTTTTCAATTTGCAATGGTGGCCCTGGGAAGCTGGCAAGGGCTTCTCCTGTCAGCTTTACAGGGGAATGCCCTAGGCAGGGAGACCCCAGGCTTGGGTTCCTACCACTGCACAGAATCTGCCGATGGAGAGGCAGGGCTGGAGGAGAGTGTTGAGAGCGTGGGGTGGCCCGTGGGTGGTGTGAAACAGGGATGAGCCAGTCCCCAGGCACATTCCCAGAGGTCCTGGGTGAGGACTCAGTCCTGGCAGTATTCCAAAGCATCGACCAGATTGGAAACTTGGCCATCGTTGCTGCTGATGCCACAAATTCAGCTCCTGACAAATACTGGCAGTGGTGCAACCAAGTCTGCAAATCCTCCTGACCTGGGATGATGCACAAGAGCTCCAAACATGCCAAAATGACTCCCACTGTATCGCAGGTACACATGAACCTAGCATACCAGTCTGTCACCAGTTACACAGAGAACTAGCAGGGGGAGGCAAGAAATCTCCCAGACAGCTGCAGTGATTTCTCCTGACAGACACCCACGGAAAAAAGCCTCAGCATGCTCCAGACACCTCTCTAAATGTCTGCTCTACCTCTGCTTACAGCATCCTTTCTCCAAACACAATGATTCGTGAAGGAATGGGAGTGGGTACCACCACCACAGGATCCCCAAAGTGTCTGGGAGGTGCTGAACTAATTGCATCCCAGCCACTTAAGCAAGACCCCCGTGTTCATTAGCTTTGATAGCCTGGGTGGGTGAGGGCAGAGGCTTGGAAGCTGCCACGTGAGGGACAGGGTCAGGTGGTTGTGGAGAAGGATCAGCTACTGCAAGTGAAAGCCCTTGTACTTGGGGCGGTAGCTCCTTGGGGCAGAGTGGTCTCATGCATCACTTCTGCAGCACCTACAGGAGACCCTTCTCCGAGATGAGTTGCTACCATAGAACAAATGCAAATGAAATCCTGGAGCACGGTGACTCCGTTAACATTAATTAATGCTGTCAGTATTACTGCTAAAAGCACCAATGCTGCTGTCTGCCTCCTCCCACATAGCAGGTTTCTGAAACCAAGAAGTGTCAGTTTTAGTGTAAATTTTGAGGCTGTAAGCCTTCCAGTTATACCTGCACCATGCTTTCAAGTCTTCCCCAGCAACCATCATGTTCACAGGTTTTCAGAATGGAAGGTGAGGATTCACGATATCCCAGGAACTGGGGAAAAGCCCCAGGGATGGCGTGACTCAGCCAGGAGCCCTGGCGATGCTACGCAACACTGCCTTCCATCCTGACGGGAGAGGAGGTTTGTGGCTGTCTTGGCAAGGGAAGGAGCTGCCCTACAGCCTCCAGGTTCCCAAAGTGACCTCCTCTCTTCTACTAGAGAAGGCATTCATCTGCTCACATGAGGCTTTATGGCTTCAACCACAAATTCTGTGGTGTAACCAAAGTGATTTCCAGGCTGTGCTCCTGCTCCATCCCAAAGCCATCCTGAAGCACATGTCAGTTTGGACTTCTTTTGAAAAGTGAAGAGCCACACCAAGTAATAAATATTGCTTAGAGGAGGACAGAGGCTGTCTGATGAAACCAGCTTCCACAGAAGGTGGTTTGCTCCAAACGAAAACACATAGGTTTTAACAAAGATATGGTAAATAGACTGTTCACTGCCTCTCCTGACTGGATGCTGAGGGCACCTGGGGGTTGTTGTGCCCTGGAGGGGGTAAGTCCATGAACACTGCTTCCTAAAAGCTCAGAGAAACTCTTGGTAGGGGAAGCAGTGTACTCATCCTGTGTTTCTCATGGCTTTCTTGAAGCCACCAACCATGCCAAGACAAGGCATTACACACCTGGAATGATCCAGTAGGGTAATCTGCACATTCTTTTATTCCCAAGGACCTGTGTGCCATGCGCTTCAGAGCTCAATCATTTTGGGATACTTCTTACCACTGGACTGGGAACAAGAAAGCCTAAAGAGTCTCTCAGCTCTTAAGCAACCAAGTTCCTGTCCTTCCAGGCTCCCTGCTTTCCTGGGGCCCACTGAACAATATTAGTAATAATGAGCTGATCTTAAGGTTGACCTCAAACACAACCCTATCGACATGTGCTATTAGGTAAATCTCTGATGGCCAACCCACCTGCCTCGCAAGATACATGCCCAGATGCTTGCAGACTTGGGGAACAACGTCCACCTTCAGCAACCATCGTTGTCGGTGGAATGGCAGCAGGCCAGGAGCAGTAAGGACAAGGCACAGAAAAGCTCTTGACCTGAGTAGAAAAATGTACACGGTGGATGTCTTGGTCCAGCCCTGGGTATGTGCATAAAATGTTCTGAGCTGGATAAAGGCAAATTTCAAGTTCAAACTGTCAAAACTGGGCACCACGACTGAACTCAGCTGCATGCAGAAAGCATCAAGATCATGTTTATTGGTATTTCAAGCCAAACTTGTTATTTTTCGTCCTGTTTCTTTATTCCACACCACAACCAGTCTTCACCCCCATGTCAGTCTGCTGAGTGTTATTTATTATTTCACAGGACAAATTCTTTTCTTCCTCACAGTGTGGGGCCCTAAATAAAGACAAGGAGACTCCAGATGCCTTATATCCAGTCTGCCTCATCCTTCTTACCAAGTCTCACACAGATATAAGTGCATTTTTTCCTGTGGGGTGTAATTCCAACATCATCCCCAATGGAAGATGAGAAGAGCCATCGGAGCCTGGACCACACCTGTAAGACCTTTGCTGGGAAGTGCCTTAAAAAATTCTGCTTTCTGTGGTAGGAATGCAGGAGGGAAGCAAGGATGCCCAGCATTAAGTCTGTGGGAAGCCCTCATGGGAGAAGAGACTGAAAGGCTTTGAGTTCTTCCTCTCAAGAAGAACTTTTCTTCTTTCAAAGGAAAGAAGTCTCTGCGGATACAATATTACAAGTTGTAAACCCATGAATAAGGAGGGAAATACAAATATTAATGCTGGCCATTATTTCCCATGCCAGAGGATGCAGAAGCACTCAGAAAACTAGCAGTTAGGCACATTTTAGACATTTTAGGCATTTAGACGCAAAAAGGGAGCATGTTGTCCCAGCACACATGATTCATCCATGGAACTCATTGCTGCAGGATGTTGTAAAGGCCAAAAGTCTGAGTGGAAATTCAAAAATTTAAGGGGGGTATATCAGTTAGTGGCTACTGAAAACCTTGGTCTTGAAACACCCTTCAGCTCAGGAGTCCTCAACTACCTCCTACAGCAGAGGATGGGTTTTGGGAGAGCGCAAGGAGGGGACACGGTGGGCTCAGTGGGTTTCACCACTCGATCATCTTCTTTTTTCCACCATTCCCCACTGAGCTGCACCATGCTAATTGCAGTTCAGCATGTACTTTTGCGAGGATCCCTGGAGCAGCAGAAGTTGGTATTAAAGTTCAGCTGTAACAGGAGCTTTGTTTAGCGGTGCTGGGACCAGAAGGTCAGTGGCAGCTGCTCTGCCAGGGTTTAACACTTTGTTCACCTCTGCGCGCTGGCCCATGCAGAATGCCCTATTCCTCGGGCAGCGCAAGCAAGAACCTGCTTTTATTTTCTTAGCTCTATTATTCATCACTTTTAACTCGGTGATAACACCGAAAAGCTGGTCTGCCTGCAGCTCTGTTGTGCTGTAATACAGTAGCCAGCAGCAGTTTTTCACTGCTTTTTCTCAAGCAACCCCAGGTGGCACCAGGAAATTTCACAGCTTGTATTTTTGCAAAGTGCTGTTCAAATGATGGTGGTTCAGGAGAGCTGCGGGGCTGCACCACTGTCAGGATATTTAAATCAGGATAAAGCAGACACACTCGAATAAAGTCCCACTTTGCAGGAGATCAGTGTAGCAGAGCAGAGTGCTCAACTGCTATTTCCCAGTGCAGATCCCACCTAGACTGAATTTTCCCGAGCCTCTGCAGAGCTGAGGAGTGCATGTGTTAACCTGATGGAAGCCAGGGAGAGTTCAGAGGAATCTCTAGGAGGCCATTATGTGAAGTGGGTTGAGCACATGATGGACAGCCAGGAGTCCCCTGATTGCCAGACCCAGTTCTGCATCCTGGCACCATCCTGGCTGCACTGGCCAACTGGGTGGGCACAATCCCCTTTTCCAGCTCTGAGGACACAGGGTGCAGCAGCACAGTTTGCATCTATTCTACTAAGATGCTCTTGTCCTTCAAAAAGGACAGTCACATCACTGATGCTTGTTGGGGATGTCTCCAGCCTGTGAGAGCCTCCAAATTGTGCCTGAGCATCACCTGGGCAGTGCCAGTAGGGCCACACCAGGTACTGTGCTCACCATCTACCAGCACGGACAGTCTTGTGCTGCCATGGAAGTCCATGCGCAGGACCTGGTTTACCAGCTGAAATGTAGCTGACGCACGTACCCTCCCTGGCTACTCTCAGCCCCCCAGACTGGTAGCATGCACATTTCCCGCAGCTTCTGAGCAGCCAACCCAGCCATGCTGCAACGGACCTGCCAAAGCCTCAGCTCAGCCCCTGTAGCTGTGCTCCCCCCAGGGCAATGACGTCTCCAGCTCTGGCAGCACGCCACGTCCTGTACATACTGCCAAGGCATCTCGGAGGAGATAAAACTAGAGCTTCCCAAGCGCTCACCCACCCTGCCAGGCGGCCTCCCTGCTGAGCTGCTCCCCAGGTCAGCTTGTCTCATATCACAGCTCTTCAGCAGCCCCTGCCTGATCATTCAGCAACAGTCCCAGGAGTTACGGCTTTAAATTATACTGCTGTGTAATCATGATAGCCTTTTATTCTCCAGCCTCCTGGCTGAACAGTCGTGACACTTTGACCAGAAACCTCAAGGAACTCCAATTACTCAGAAATCGCCCCGCCTCTCCACTGGAGTTTGCTGGTGTGAAGCTTCTTGGTAGTTTTACTGTTCAGTGCAAAGCTGAATCAGTGCGCTCAGACAAAAGCATCATAATGTTGGCCATGTCACATACAGGGTTCCTCATAGCACAACCTGACAGTACTCACTGTCATCTCATGTGTCAGCTCTGGGACTGCTGTTCTCTTTTGTAAAATGCTGGAGCACTCTTTGTGCCTGCTCAGAAATGGCTTGGAGGACTTGGAGAGTCCTGACCCATCAACTGATGCTGGTTGACGATATCCCACAGGGGCTGGTGGAGTGTGGGCCATGCTCAGCTGGTCATCGTGCGAAGGCTGCTCCCCCAGGTCAACGGGCTTCCTGCTTACAATCACGAGGAAGATGCTTTCATGTGCATGGATGCTTCAGCATCATCGTTTCTATCTAGATTCTTATCATGAGCATTTATCAAGCCAGACTTCCACACTACCAATATATCAGAAGAAAGAGGTACAGTAGGACTGTTCAAGGGAACACCAAACATCCCTGCCAGTCTGGAGATGCTCAAGCAACACGATACAGCCACAGCCATGTGGTCCATGTGCCTATACCACAGCAAGCCTGCATCTGTGCACAGACGAATGTAAGGAAAAAGCCTTTTATAGTTGGACGGAAGCTGCTTGGCTTGCTGAAGCTGTGGAGGGGAAGAGGAATCATGCAACGAATGACGGAGACATCTCCTCTGCCAGCTCCACCGTGAGCAGCTGTGGCCATGGGAATTCAAGCCCCAGCAGCTCTGACACTTTGCAACACACTGGACCAAGTTATCCACAGAGGTAAACGGCACTTGGCTCCAGCAGAATTATGCCGGGGGCCAGTTTTACATATTGTCCATGGAGGGCAGCAGGAAAAGGCAGATGTTCTTATCTGATTTGAACCAGATTGTGCAGTGCTGGCAATCCCTGTGGTAATGTATAATCTTGGGCCAAGCCAAGAAACCCGATCCACTGCTAAGGCCTCCAGCTGTTACTGCACTACAGTCATAAAACCTGCTTCGTACACCTGCTTGTATAATATAGTTCCATGGGGGAAATGGCCTTCTTGGCCATCCCCAGAGATCAGGTTTGCCCTCAAGAATGAAGCTGGCTATCCCTTGTAATTGTAGCTAATACGGTTAACATCGGCTGCCTGCTCCTCTAAGTTTGTTAGTGTGCTTCTTGCTTCCAAAGTATGGGGTTTGAGCCTTGCAACTGTCTCCTCCTTCACTGTTCAGTGGTTGGTAAATCCACAGAGACGCAAGCCATGAGAAGGTGCAGACATACCTTTCTGCATGGGCACTCAAGTGACCAAGGCTGGCTCCTGTAACACCATGGGCTGGGCTGCGCTGTAGCCAGGACTGAACGCAAGGATCTCTCTCTCACCATCCTCTAGAGCAGACAAGGAGACACAACCACCATTTGCAAAAGCAAGAGTGACCTTCCAAGAAAATTTCAGGAACAACGGTTATCTAGACCCACGGGAATGTCCCCTGCATGGGCTGTGATGACCACGATCACCACATAGCTCTTATTACTGATAGTCCTTATCAGGACAAAGCTTGATCCCCTCTGATGTTCAGGGCAAGCAGCAGCAGACTCAGGACCAAACACAGGTAGTTTTCTATCCCGCTCTCACCTTTGAATTCCTTCTTTTCCCTGAAATCCATGGGAATGTTTCCGTGATGCCGCAACATAAAAGGGAATGTGATACTGCAATTTCCTGTGGAGAGGCAGCTGTAAGTCAATTACCAGCTACCTCTAAGCCAGGAAAAAGTCTCTGAATTTAAGAGGAGAGACACCAATAAAGTCCTACTGGGACAGACTACAAATAAAAGAATGAACGTTTTTGCAGTTTCTTTTGAAACCACAGAATAGCAGCGCTGGGCAGGAATAGAGCTTTCTCTGTGATTCACTGGAGGACTCAAAAACTCCAGAGGAAACGTACCCTCCTCTAATAAATGACAAAGGACCAGCTTCCCCCCTTTTCTCACTGGGTACAGAAAAGTCAAAGCAGATGTGATGACCCACAGCAAGTGAGGGCTTGAGCTGGCTGCAGCAACCCAGCACGTGGCCGAGGGTCTGGCCACTCCACATCCCAGCTTTTTCCAAGAGCTGTAGGAAAGCTGTTCCCCAGCAGAGCTTCCAGCTGGTCTGTCCACTACAGGTTCTTCTCCTGCCCCCCGCGGTGGGTTGTATTAAGTAATATAAGGAACAGCTGCTGTCTGTGGCTGGGTTCCTTTCATCCTTTCCCCAGGTGGAGACCAGCCTGGCAGGAAGTCCAGCTCCCTTGCATTGTTTTGCATCTCCCTCTGGCAAAGAGGTGGAGACAAGACCCCCAGGTCATGCCCCACAGTTCCCTTTAACAGCATATTGTAAGTATTTGGGACAAAAGCCTTCTACATCCACTCAAAGAGGACTTTTGCCAGGGCAGGAAAAGACACACATGCCAGTGAGTGTTTTGTTTAACTCTGCATCCCGGCCCTTTCCCAGCTCTCCAGGTATTTACAGGGATGGGAGGTGACATCAGGCCAAACAAAGTCAGCCTGTAGACTCTCCCGCTGGAGCCAGCAGGTAGAATCAGGCCCAGAGCCCCACGGTATCCAAACGTGGGACAAGCACTCCTAATGCATTTGCCCTGTTAACACCTGCTGTGATGGATTGTTTTGCTTTCCTGCCTCTCAGGCAGAGTCCAAGCCCCACAAAATAAAGAAGTCCAAAATGCCTAAGGGTTTTGCAGCAAGAGAGACACCCCACACCTCCCTGCCCCAGAACTACACCATGCCTCTTGGATTCTTGCACACCACCTCCAAACAGGTGAAAAAAATACTGCTGCTTTCTGAGAAGAAGACCTTGATGCAGGTCCTTACCGGATATGGGTGACCTGTCATGGTGCTGGTTTGGGTAACAGGATTGGCATCCGACAGCCTGTATTCGGTCTTGGGACCTCACATTATACCATTCCTATCAAGAAGATGGGTTAAGGGAGCAGAGAGAGGGAGCAGATCCCTGTACATGTACCATACCACATTGACAACAACCTTCAACCCTCTCAATAACTCCTTCACCTTTGTATTGTCTTTCCCTTGGTGAGCTTGTAGACCTACCTTGTACCTCGTCTGGCCCTTGTCTGATTAGTTTCCCTGTCCCCGCAGCACCAAAAGACATTCCCATAAGTGCTGGCAATGCAATAAGAGTGCTTCTTGTTGTAGTGCAATTGATTTCACTGTCACTGATGCAGACAGCATCACTGGGGACTGAAATAACTTCAAACTAGCTTAATTGATTAAGCAAAGCAGCTGAAATGGATATTGGTACTTTGTATGGGCCAGAGGTATTAAAAGTAAAAAGCATGGCAAAGCACAAGAACACCAGCCTCCAACTGTGCTGAAGGGAGAGGAATGAGGGGAAAATGAGAAAGATTTTTTCCTCATTTTATTCTGTCTCAGCTTCACAGAACTGGAGAATAATTTGGGTTGCCAGGGACCTCTGGAGGTCTGTAGCTCAGTGCTCTGATTAAAGCAGGTCTAGTTTCAAGGTCACATCTAGTTGTTCAGGGCCTTGTTCTGTTGAGTTTTGGTTGTCTCTACAGATGCAAATATCTCGCCCTCTCTGGGCTTTTCCTTCTAGAGCTTCAGTGCTCTCGTGAGAAAGACACTTCTCCTTATGCCCAAAAGGAATTGACCCCATTGCAGTGTGTGCCCTCTTCATCTTCTTTCATTGCACTCTTCTTCTCAATAGCCCTCCTTTGGGTAGCTAAACACAGCAAAATGCTGCCTCCTCCTTCTGCCTTCTCTTCTCCTGACACCTTCGATCCAGAGCGAAACTCTGTGATTGCTCATAAGAAAAGCAACAGCAATGAGTGCTGGATTTTGGTCGTAGGGATTGGTGTCATCTCCCTTTCCAACTGTTCTCCACACTTTGCTTTCCAGTTCAAACTGGTCAGCAATTTGCAGTCGAATGTGTAACTGTGCTTCTGATGAACAAAAGTCACATTTTGCATCAAACTGAATGTTTACTAGGAAAATGCACCCAAGGAAAATCACTAGAGATTGGGTGTCTTTGAAAAAATTCACCCATTCTCAGCATCCTCCCCCTCAGCTCTCCTGGGTGTTAAATATTAAAGTGAGGAGTCTCTGGCTTTGATACAGAAGTAATAATTCTCTGCCTGAGGTATTTCCTTTTCTGGATCTCCTCCCTCTCAACTCAGAGTGATTTATTTAATAATTTATTAAAAAAAAAAAAAAAATCTGTAGTATTTGCCTATTTCCAACACCTCCCCCACGTGGCATGATGTCAAATCAGCAGCAAGCAGGCCAGCAGGAACATATATTCCCATTACTTTCAGCGCTACATGGAAGCTTTTAAGATGTAACCAGTAAATTCAGCCTTCTGCAGGTTGATTGCTCAGCAGAAGTCCCTCCTGCAAAAATGTCACCATGTGCTTCTCACAACAAGGCAGCCAGAAGGCTCCTGCTGTCACGGGCAGATGGTTGGAGGGTCAACCACCACAGTGCCAGGGCTTTATGGATGGCTTCACTGGGATGCAGGTAAGCAGAACAATTGCTTCGTGTCTGGGGAGAAAATGCAAGACCACAGCCAAGGCTGGGGAGCCCCACAAGATGTATTTGGAAGGGTTGCCTCTGTCAGACCCAGCGCAGTTACCTAGGCAAGGACAGACACTTCCCAAATGTCACGAGCCCTGCTCAGCCCTTGGCCTCTTTGCGATCTTGTGGGAGTGAGGTCCAGAGGCCAGTGTGAAATCTCCCCATTGGAATTTGGTTTTCCTTTGCCAATTCCCTTCTGCCATAACTTTTGCCCCATATCAAAGGTTAAAAGAACAGCAGTACCTTGTCCGTCTGAGAACTGAGGCAGAGGCACACAGGAAACAAATGATCAAGAATCATTTTCTTAACCCACTAACACATAAATTAATTACCAAGAAAGCACTTTAGTTTCCTTTTTTCTTTTACCAAAGCAAACCAAATCCTTGCCCGTTATAACTCAACTAAAGTGTTATTAGATTGGCCACCAGAGATTACTAGGTCCAAGGAGCTACATAAGAGGTATTTGGGGATAGCCACAGAAGTATTTAGGGACCCAACTGTTTGTTACAGGTCTAAACAACAACTGGTTTCAAGGAGATAAGCACATGTAGTTCCGGGCTCTGCTCCAAGACCTGGCACTTGATCTTTTCCTGTCCCCACTGCCCCAAAAAAGGGGCACGTTCTGTGCAGCTCTCACCACGTCAGAACAACTCACAGCCAGTGAGTTGTTCTCAACTCAATACCCTTCTGCTTCAAAAAAACCCAACAGGTATTACATGTGACAATTGGCTTTAGGAAGGGACCTGTGAGGACTCTGATATGGTCATGAGAGGCAAGCTCCAGAAAGGAGCATGAGTTCCTAGGCTTCTGCCATGGATATCTGGTGCCCTGCAACACTTTCCCTACTGCTAGGGACAATAGTGATCTAGTTATTTCATTACAGACCTCTGCTGCCTGGGTATTTTAAGCTTCTGCTAATTAGCAATGTCTGCTTCAGTTGCCACTGGAACACTAATTTAGTTTTGTGTAGTTTTAAGTGGACTGAAATGTTTCCATTATAATAGTTCTCTCCTGCTCCTTCTGCAAACAAGAAAAGTAAATGCTGATCAACCTGACAGATAAAACAGATAACTAAAGTGGATCATTTAGATCAACTAACATTTATCAGGTACTCGTTGCATATTCCCACACTCCTGGAGTGCAAGGGTGCCTTCCTGGGCTATAAAAAGAAAGTGTATTGCTTGATTGCGGAAACTGAAATGTATTTCTTGCCATAAGGAGTGTCGTGGGCCTCTACAAAGCAAAGTTTTACATCTTTACAAAGCTCCATTGGCACTTATTTTGTAGCAAAGCCTGAGAATGCAACCTGGCAGTAGAACATCACCTGTATTTTCAGTGAACTTCATCAGCTTCTTCTTGATCTGAGATCTTGACTCACAAAGTGCCTTCCTTCCAGTCCAAGGTGGGCGTGCATTTCCCTTAGCAAAAACATCCTGCATTTCCACACATCTTCCCTTCTTCGATAACATCGATAAACCTGGGCAAGGCTTAGCTTGAAAACAAGACCCTGAAAGGTAGGAAGCTGAGTGCCTCTATCTACACATGAACTAAATGTCCAAGTTCCCATAAATGTGAGCAGAGATCTGGGCCTTGGTGTCGTTACTTAGATATCCAGTGCCACCTGACATGCCTCAAGCTACCCAACACACCTGTACACAACTGGCAGGTGCAACCAAGGACCTTTGGGAGACCCTTCTGGGGCAGCAGCTGGAGCCCATAGAGGACACTCCAGGCCATCTCAGAGGCACATGGCAGTACCCTGGGAAGGCACTTATGAGCCTGCCCAGAACGGCCAAGTGACTGCAAGGATCTGTTGATGCGCTCGGCTGATGCCTGGCCATTCTAGAGAAAGCCAACCTTCCCTCCAGACTCCACTGGCTGTATTGACCGAACCTCCGACAGCTCCGGTGGGAACGCAGGTGCCTAAGCCGCGTTTGGACACCCAACGTTTGATGCCCCAATTTTGTCACCTTCGTTTGACAGCGAGTTGCTGGTGTGTGGGCTGGATCAGGTCACAGCGCCCTCAAGTGGGGAAAGGCACCATCACATGGAGCTGCGCGAGGCAGCAGTCGCCGAGGTGCCGCTTGCTTCTGGGGGCACTAAAAAACTCAGGGCTCTACCCAGTCCTCCAGGGCGATGTGTGCTATGAAAAAAGCTTGGTTGCGAGAACACAAAGGTTGCAAAGTACAGAAAAAGCTACAGTGGAGAAGGCCATAATTCATGCTGTCAAGCCACCACCATCATTCAGCCATTGTATACTTCCATTATGATATTATCTCACCCAGATCAACATCAAACAAAAGGTGGTAGCACAGCCAAGAATATAATTTACCTCTCCTGGATGCCCCCACCGTGCCTTAATCACAAAAGAAAGTGTTTGCTTTACGGCACACTGCCTGGTTCACAGCCCAGCCAGCGCTGAGTGAGGTGGGGGCCCTCTGCTGAAATGTGCAGCATCTTGTAAAAAGAAATCAAAATAGGAGATCAAGCTGAACTGATGTGAACAGCCTGACTTCTGGCAGCTTCTAGCACCAGGGTGCTTGACTTTGCAACCTTTGGAGTCTTACTATTGTTCTTGGTTGGACTTTCTCCAGGTTGGGGGAAAAAAAAAAAAAAAAAAAAAGTGCAATAAGTAGGAACAAGAGCTCTTTTACATGGAAATGTACTGACTATTCCCACTTAGGTCTAGAGAAAAATCTGAACCTATAGATAAAAATACAGCTTTTTACAGCTTGAAGAAATGACTGATGGTAGTGATGGGTAATTATCTCCCTTTTGGAGGCATCACCAGAGGATAATACTCTGTGCTCTGTTTACTTGCTACATGGAGGAATAATGCTGGAAACAAAATTTTCTGAATCTTCGCCTGGTGCTGGGAAGGAGCGTTCTCCAGCAGTGGCAACTAACCACGCAGGACATGCAGGAACTGCAAACCTGGGGCCTCTCCACACCAGTTCACTGACTGGGAAAGAGACTTCCCTTGCCTACACACTGCTCTCTTTCAGCTGTTTCTTACCCCCATATCAGGGAGGAACATCTCCTGTAAAGATGGTTTTATTGCTTGGGATTGTCTCTGTCCCACTCTCTTCCTCCAAGTCTGTCCCTGCATTAGATCTCTCAATTTGTCCTGTTAGCCTGATGTTCAGGCTGTAGAAATGGCTGAGCACTCTACCCGGAGTGAGAGGTATAGGTGAGAGGTTCCAGGTTTATAATGAACAATTCTGCCTGCCTTGGACGTGCCAGGCAAACGGTTGGGGTCAAGAGAAGGTGGCTTCTGGGACGAAGCTTATGGTCTCAGATTCACAGCAAGCACATTTCCACTGCAGCACAGCCTGTGCCTAACCTGGTCCCAGATTCCCCTTCTAATCTCAGCCTGGAGCAGCATGTGTGCGACCCGTCTTACTGCACAAGGACCTAATTACATTTTCCAGCTGTGCAGCAGACTCCCGCAAAGCAAAATAAAACCTACTAATGTGCATTTCTCAGCTACCACTCTTGGACCTCTTGGAATAAGTCCCTGGCTCTCAGGCTGACAAGTAGCCTGAAGAATGCCTGCATCCTTCCACTTCCACCGGGAGAGCTTTTCAGCTTCTCATCCCTGCTCTCCTCATGCAGCAGGCCTTGCCTTTCCACCCAAGTCCACTCAGCACCTCCTCAGACTGCTAATTGCCCTCTGGAAAGCCCCACAAACCCAAACCCATGCTCTACTGCACCATATGGGCTTCAGCAGCAGCTGATGGCTTTTTCCCTCCCCATTTCAAGAAGGATGACAAAATGTCCTCACGCTCCTGCCTCTGCATCCCACGAGCCATTCCTCTGGCTCGGAGTGGGTTTGTGCCAAGGCACCAGCCCTTGCCAGTGTGGAGAGGGGCCTGGGCACCGAAGCAGGGAACCAGCGAGGTACAGTGGGAGCCAAATGGGCCGCTCTGAGGGTGGTGGTTAGCAAGAGTCCCACAAAGGTGTCACCACAACAGCCAAGACACAGCACGGTGCAGAACTGAAGGAGAGATTTAAATACAAGGAGGAACAGAAGCTACGCTCTCCAAGAATCCCTTGCTCATCAAAACCAAAAGCAATCTTAACGAGAAATGCAGGCCCCAGGCAGTCACAGGGAGTCTATTTAAAAGAGGTTCATATTCTATCCCCTACAAAGTTTCATGGAGCATTTCACGGTGCATAAGGGATCATCTAACTTTATCTCCTCTATACAACAGGCTGTGAGCCGACCCTTTCTGGAGCCTGACGACGTAGATTTGGAAACAGTTCTTCACCGAAAAGGAGGGAACAGCGCTGTCTGCCATGGCCAAGGGTAGGAGCTACCAAGGCGCCATAACCCAGCGATAGCCCTTGGCCTCCTGACTGCAGGGTGCTGGGGTGAATGCCCCCTCAGATGATGCAGCCTCTGGGGTTTGGGGCTATGCCCCCAGCTAATCCTGGATCTTAAAGTCGTGCTGGAAACCAAACAGGGAAGCCTGGGTGCAGACAGAGCACCGCAGGGTGCCCTGGGGGTGAGGGTTGCGTTGGCCCAGCTTTGCTCAGCAGAGCCGAGTGAGTGCAAGTTGGACCTGCCACAATCCGACCAACCTACAAATGTCACCCCTAAGGGCTTTACGCCCTTTAGACACCCCGTTTAAGCCCAGCTCTTTCAGGAAGCCTCAGTATAGCACTTAGCACGGGATGATCTATGAAACACACTATGATAATTGCTGGGGGCAGCGCAGAGTATGAGTTGTAGATTAGATATCTGAATTGTTATGGACAGCTTGGGGAAATTTAGTATGATTTAGGCTGGCCAGGTAAAGAACCTGAGAATGTCAAAGGTGTGAAGTGTTTGGGGCTTCTCCTGGGGAAAAAGCTGAGAGAAACAGCTTGAGTGTCATGAAGCCAGGAAACAATTTTTTCTTTATTCGGATTAAGAAAAAATGGTGCGATTGTAGCCATCTGTTTCAGCTAGATGAGGATATTTTAAATTACTTCTTAAGAAAATAAGAGATCTGATGCCCCAATTGCATTCCTGTCCTGGCATTCATACAGCGTCCTCCACCTGCAGATGCCCCGGCCTTGCATGGAACTTAGAAGACTTATGACAAATTTCTAGTAGTTAATTTGCCTATTATCCTTTTTTTTTTTTTTTTTTTTTTTTTTTGTGGGGGGGGGCGAAGCCGCAAAAAAGAGAACACAAAACTTCCGTTTTGATTGTAAGTACATATATTTCCTTGTTTTACCTTTGGGTTTATTTCTGTTCTGCATTCACATTTGCAAATGGGTCCTATCAGTTCTACACATAACTTTTCCATGGCATATCTGCCTTGCTTCATCCTTTGTTTGCCCACTTAGTGACAGATTATATTGTTAAGAAAAATTGACTTTAACCTTCAACTTGTCATTGTGAAAACCTAAGTATTTTGGGGCAGGCTCCTGAATTCTTGTGAATGATGATCTAATGTCTGGGAATCAACAGATCATGGTAATAGGTAACTAGAGGATACTTCTGAGCATCCTGAGGACGCTGAGGCCATACACACTCAGGACACATTTGAGCTGTAGCTGAATAAGGGTCAGCACCACGAGAAAATTCATGGTTTATGGGCTTATCACATGAAGCTTGTTTTCTGCCCTAAAAAAAGAGACAGTGCCTGTATGGCTTTCCCTCTGCTATCTGCAGCCTGCTGTGCCTGCCCTCTTTCAGGTGCTAACATCTTGGCTCCCAGTGACTGAGGGTTGGGCTGTCACCATAGGAGGGCTCAGGCTGGAATCCCTTATCTCATCACAGTGGCCACCCTCTCATTACACAAACCCTCTCCTTCTGCCAGCGACAACAGGAAAGCCAGCAGAAACCTTTCCTCCCCCGATTTCCAGTAATCTCCTGAATGAGCCATCAGGGCCACCCGTGCAGAGCTCCCGGGGTTTCCAAAAAAAGTCACTGAGACGTGCTTCCACTCCCCGTAGGTGTGAGCTCAAAAGCAAAGCAGCCTTGCTGACTCACAGGCCCCAGGATGGCTCTTCACCAACTTGCTCCAGATGAGTCACCCCGCGGGTGAGTAACACGTTGCATCTGCAGCGCATATTTATGGCAGTTCTGCATTGACCATGTCAGCAGGGAAATTGTTTGTGTAGAGTAACCATGGAGAGAAAGGAAACGTTGAAGAGGACCGAGGGCTTAGGGATGAGGAAAAACCAAGAGGGGAAAACATATTCCCCTCCACAGCCCCAGAGTACTCTACATATGTGGAATCGGTGCTTAAAAAGGGAATATATGCCTGTGTGTTGTTTGGTTTGTTTTTTCCCTCTCTTTTCCATGTCTTCCAGTTGGGAGAAGCTGAAATGCTATAAGAAGAAGTAGCCTTGTAATGGTGTCAATCAGGGTCTGGAGCCCCTGAAAATCTCACAAGGAAGCATGTTGGCACAGTGAACTCAGCTCTGGTTAGCTTTTCCCATGAAAATAGCTCTGAGCAGATGCATTGAAGGTGCCAGGCAGGTTCCCCTCACTAAGCCTTTCACCTCATCCTACACACTTCTGTGATCACATTGCACGGGTTTGGTTCAAAAATCATGACTAAGTGGCTGGTGAGCGTAGACCCCAAAGCCTCACTGCCTTACTCTCCATTAATTTTTGAGAGGACAAGAGTTGAGAAGGCAGGAAAACGATGGCTCTGTCACTTGGGTCCCACCAGCCTCTGCTTGCAGAGAGCTCATGTGTGTCTTCCCCCTTCCATCAGTGTGATTTGTACCATCCAGACCACCTTTGCCAAGGAAAGGGCCAAAAAAATCCCATCATCTTATTCTTTAATGAAGGGTGAGATGTCTTACACCTCTGGACTTTTAATAGGTGGTGGAGGATTATGACATTATTATTATTATGTGTTTTCATAAATGGTTAATCAGTCAATAGATACAGCCACCTGTAAACGTTCCCACTAATACGGCTTTAGAGATAGCATGTTTATCTACATCGCTTTACTCTGTATCAAAACAACTAATTAGTCATTAGCATGGTCAGATTTTCTCTTTTATTGCTGGTCTCCAGGCCAGAAGCACCTTTAAGCACTGCCTTTTACAAGGCTGCATGCCTGACTCAATTCTGAACATTATTAATTTGCCCACCTGCCTCGTGAAACATCACCCCCTGCAAACAAGGGGAGGGGGCTGCACTGTTGTGCTGGTGGCAACAGAGACCGTGGAGTCCCTGACCATGAGATGCAGCAGAAAATATTCCTGCTTTTGCACAGCTCGTACCACGAATGTTCACAAGAAATAAAAATCTCATCTTTCACTGCAACACAAAGCTCATTTTCTCATTTTATTCACAGCAAAACTCAGCTGAAAATGCTTTTTTTGGCAAAGATAGGGTTGTGGTATTTTTTAATCACTTACAGTCAAGAAACCAGCAAAAGCAAGTGAATATGTTTATAGGCTGATTTGCACTGCAGAGAAAGCTGTACTTCGTACCAACGAGAACCGATGTGCATACAATGGGTAAATGCACAATGAGAACAAGCAAGTTCAATTTTCTTTCCAAACAAACTAGACAAGGGAAAGATTATCCCCTCCTTGGAGCTGGCTTTGAGAAGTTTACTGCTGACTAAAACTGCACTACCTTCCCTTTGCAGTGTGTTTACCTTAGATTACACATAAAAATTAGGTATGCCAAAGTAAAAATAGCTACACATTCTATCAGCCTGAAGATAAGGCTCCTTTTCACGGCGTCTTTTTTTTAAAATGTACTGGCACTTTTCGAACTCCCTCATGCTGGGACCAGTTTCCAGCCAGTCTATACAGCAGCAGCTCAGTCCCCACAGGCGTGGAGCAAGATGTGCCAGTGGTTACTGGCTGCAGAGGTAAAAGACACACTCTCAGCTCAGGGACTGAGTACTGAAAGCAATTAAAGACATTTACCAGCTCCCTGGCTACTGTGACCTCTTGCAACCAGTAACCAAGGTCCTTCCCATTTCCCATACGGGATGCACGGTGTTACCCCTGAGTAACGCTGTTTCTTCTAACCTATGTGCTCTGTTTCACAAACACCCCAGGCAGTCAAAAGCCCTCAGTTAGTAAAAACCACCGTGGACTGCTCTCCGTAGCCTACATCCTGGCATGGGAAGTATTTTTTTTAAATTTACTTTTACAGAAGCAGCGCCCTGCTGTGACTGGCTATCAGGTGATTCAAGGCACAGAAAACCTGGTAGAAGCTCCTTGCCAGAGCCAGAAAGCCAGGAGCAAACTGTTTGCTAAGCATTAAGAAATGCAGGGATTCACTTGATTATTTGGCAGAACTGAATTTGCAGCTTGTCTACATGAGGATGCAGTTTCAAACAAATGGAGGATGTGAATTAAAGACACCATGGATGTGCCAGAATAGTTTTGCATGTGCACTCCTTTTTCTTTTCAAAATCCCTGCTCCTTTCTAGGAGGGGCTGGGACAGGATGGCTATGCCAGGTGGGTCTCTAGTGAAAGCAAAGCCTCGAGGACCTGCATGTGAAGCAGAGGACTGAACCCAGGGAACGTTGCTGGCAGCAGCAAAGCATGGCAAGGTTGAGGGCCAAAAGTTGAATGGGAGAACCAAAACTCATGTTAACGCTGAGCTGTGTTTGCCAAAGGTGACTGTCCTGAGTCTGGGAGAAGCTGGGATGTTTTCCCAGCCTGACATTAGAACATGGACATGAACTGATTAAACCACAGGGTGTTACTTTTACATTGGACGACTTTAAGTACTTTTTTCATTTCTCCTTCTCCATTTAAGTCTGAAACTCTCTGGTGCAGTGAGGCACATCTGAAATGTCCTTCACATGGAGCATCCCAGGTTCTCCTTGCATACCCTGCCCATGGTGAGCCCCAGCTCCCCACTCTCACGTGTGCCCATCAGATGTAGCTGTGCAGTGCTTTTCCAGCCCCAAGCCATGGCTTTTTTGAACCAAAGGTGAATATCTTCGTGAAAGCAAGTTATGCCCAGGTCCCCTGAAAGGTTTGTGAGGTGCTGGTGTGATTCTTCTCACCCAAAGTAGACATCAAAAATAGATCAGAGGAACCCTTCCTGCAAGGAGAGGTTGCTTCGCACCATCCTGCCGCTCAGTTTGAAAGGGTGTGGATCCCCCCCACCATCAGATGACTGTGGTCAGAGAAAATGAATCACAGCTAGAGTGATGTGAGGGGTCAGCAGACACCTAAAAAATAGCTATTAAGGCAGATCTTTAGGCCCTGTATCTACGATAGAGATGTCTGTGCCACGTGTTTCAAGTCCAGCTCCAGATATCGGTCTGTGAAAATCAGGTGTATTTGGGTTCAGGTTTGGATGAAAAACAGATGTAGGTCAGGACCTGATTTCCTTAAGGTGAGTAACGTAACTCACTCTGGACTTCATTTCCCATTTCTCTAAAGGTGCATCTTTCTCGCAGCTGAAGAGTGAGAAACACACACAAAATAAACTGAAAATTTTCCTCAAAGACTAATGCTGTTGAGATCTGGCAGGAAAATAGAAGACAGGTTTTATTTTGTCAACTGTACACAAACACAGGTATTTTATAAACAAGGAATTGATTCAATTGTTTCCAGAGGTATGAGAGCGAGCAAGAAAGCTGCGATTTAGCTATTGAAAACAATCTCAGGAGAGCAAGGGAATTAGTCTCCAGTTGAGCCAGATATTTCCCTCTCAAAAAATAAATGAATCTAAGTCATGCTCAGTCAGCCAAATTATCCAAACAGATGCCAGCATCCCTGGTTTCTGGGGTTTAAGTGATTTCAGGAGAGGAATGCAGTATTGTCTCTAAATGGAGCATCCTGAAGGGGGTCGGGACTGCGGAGTGTCCCAGTTTGGGAATTTTTAAATAAGGCAAAGCCAATGAGTCTTAGGGCAGCTCCATGCCCCAGATGTATGGATTTGATTTGTAGCTTGCTGTCAAGCCCCACTTGGATCCCATTCGTGCCTGCACAGCACCCTGCACGAATCATTCCCAAAACTACTGCACAGCCGAGCTGCCTGCCCAAGCTGAGAGCAGCTCTGCACTGCCTCCCACTTTGGTGTAGGTGGGTCTCATCTCTTGGTCCCCTGCTTTGTACTCACATGCTCTGCCCCTCTTACTCAAAGCAGGCCAAGATGCACTTAACAGAATCAGAGAATGGTTTGGGTTGGAAGGGACTTTTAAGGGTCATCTAGTCCAACCTCCCTGCAATGAGCAGGGACACCTTCAGCTAGACCAGGTTGCTCAGAGCCCCGTCCAACCTGACCTTGAGTGTTCTCAGGGATGGGGCATCTACCACCTCTCTGGGCAACCTGTGCCAGTGTTGTTCATTATAGAAAATTTCTTCATTATATCTAGCCTGAATCTACCTTCTTTTACTTTAAAACATTACTCCTTGTTCTGTCACTACAGGCCCTACTAGAAGGTCTATTCCCAACAAAATGAAGTCACTTAATTAGCTGTGGAAAGGGTGCTGCCCCACACATCTGTCTAGTCCTTTCCCCATTGCCTAGCAGCCACAGCAGTAAGGGCACAGGTAAGCATCTGCTACAAGACCTCAGCTCCCAGCTTCCCTCAGGATCTCCAGCTGGTCCCATGCAGAGCAGCCAAGAGCTAGTTTCTCACAACAGGGCCCAGGGAAATGTGTAAGTCACTTGAAACACCTCCTTCTCCTTTCCAAAGCTGTCACATGGAGAGTGGTTACTGAGGTGAGCCAAGGGCTTGGCAGCTCCAGCAGGCCTATGTCCCCCCTTGGCAGGACCAGCTGATGGAAGGGCACAGGAGCTATCTTTAGCATCCACAGAACGCAGAGTGCTCCCAGGCACAGTGAGGGATGGAGGTTTTCTGCAGCTCAGTGCTAAGCGCAGTGCTGGGGTCCCTTGCCCGGACCCCCTGCCTTGCAGCAACTCCCAAGTCTCTAGTACTGCAGGACCCAGCAGTGGTGCTCAAAGAGGATATTTCCACCTACAAAAGCCACCTCCAAGCACCACTGTGCACAAGGGAGGCTGGAGTGCAAATCTTCCCCCGCAGCATGACTGCATCCCCTGGCTTCCTTCCCCCTGCTCCCTGACTCATAGCCTGGACTCAGTGGCAGGCAGGGGGCCAAGGAGGAGTCACATTTAACTCACAACCCCCTGAGAACTTCTTTGAGGAGGGATTTCGACTTAAGGACAGCATGGAGCAGCTCCAGAGGCCAACCCTGCAGCAAAAGGCAGCTAGGACCCGGGGGACCTGGCTGCTTGCCCTCCCCTGCTGCCTTGCATCCAGCTCCGCACCAATGTGGCTCAGGTGTCTGGCCCACATGCCCTGCAATGAGCTGACTCTTCCTCAGGCAGAGAAGCAGGGGGAATGATGTCAAGCAGCCACTCTGGCTCCTTCCCTAAGCCCTGATCCTATTAGTGCTGAGACAGCGGCAGCCAGCCCTGCCAGCCGCGGGGATGCCACGGGGACCGGTCACAGCCAGGCCTCGCTCCACGTGAGCCCAGGAGGGATGGCTCAGCCAGCCGAGTCCCCTTCACCCTCTCCAAGGGACATGGCTGGGGAATGTGCCAGCATCCGTCATTGACAACAAGCCTGTCTTGCTCGGGCAATGGCGTGGCAGAGCAGCATCCCCTCTGCTGGCAGTGACAGGGCTGGGGGCAGCCAGATGCTCAGGTTTGCCTGTGGGCTGGCACAGCTCAGCCCCCTGCCCTCCACGGTGTTCAGCAATTTGATGTGAGACCTTCCCCTCTGCCTCCTTGCAAGTGAGCAACCTTCTGGTGTGTGTGCAGGAGGATGCAGCCACACTAGCACCCGTGCCCTTGCTCAAAGGGGTCCCCATGGCCTTTACACAGAGCAGAGCTGGGCAGTGCAAATTGACAAAGATGCCTGGGATGGATTTTTTGGAGGTTTTTTTTCCATTTTTTTGGTGACTATTTTATTTTTTGCATGGCTGGCATTTCTGCACAGATACGCTTGAAGCAAAAAGGGCTCTTTTGTAGCAGCTTGAGCCCTTGGAAGAAAATCTTCCCTGGGAGGAACCCTCCCATTTCTGAGCAAACTGCATAGAGCATTTTTACCTTGGATTTCTGCTCTGGGAACATTCCTGCGTGCCCTGGTCTCAGTGTTGGGCTGCTGTAGGTCAGATCCCAGTGCGACCATCTGGATCCACATCGGCACCTGGGTCAGTGTGTGGAAGGTCCAGGCCTGTTCAAATTAAAATGTAAATAAAGGATGAGAGAGGGAGACCAAGAAAAAGGCAGTTTTATGAAAGGTTGTCTGAGAGCTGGATTCCCACTGAAACAAGAATGGAAAATATGATCAAACCTCAAGGAGGGAGTTTTGGTCAAGAAGGATCATGACCTTCCTGGGCAACAGTACAGACCTATCAGAGACTTGAAACCTGGCATGAGACACACGTGTGGAGTGACAAATGCAGAAGATCATAAGCCACGCTGTATAAATAGGGAGCTGTCACAGCACCTCAGCATAACTCCTGATGAGATGTGAACAGACTCACAAGTTGTGGGAGATAGCATATGCCACTTTCAATATCAGGGCTGGAATGAGCCAAGAAGGTTGCTTATAGCCTGGTGCCTCTTCATCATGGCAAATGGTACCACAGAGACCTTCAGCTGGATGTCATCTCCCACCTCACTTGTAAAGTTGGTCTAGAGCTTTTCAGCAGAGATGCTGAGAAACCATAATTCTGGCATTGACCCCTGGAGATGCATTCATGGTCCAGGGGTAGGATTTATTTATCTCTTTCTGGTCATCTACACTGCTCTCAAATGAAGGGAAGTGGACAGCCACTCCTGGGGCTCTGCCTCTCCCTCTGCTCAGTGCACGGCACATCCCAGTGCCAACTGCTGACCCAGGGAAGCTACTTGGTCTTGGGCCAGGCACAAAGGAATCACCATATTAGAGCAGTCCCCAGGGTCCAGCACGCCGCTTACAGCTGTGACCACAAGCAGGTACTTCGGAGGAAAGCGAGAGGCTCTGTCACAGCCTTTCCCTTTGCCTCCTTCCTCACATATTTACTGCCATCTCTCAAAATGCACGTGATTACTTTGTTCTCAGCTCATGTGGTTGAACATGGCCATGGCCCCTAACCGGGCCTGCTGGGTCAGCTACAGCATTAATGCCGGTAATGCCCAGTTAGGGAATAACTTGCCCCCAGCAATCCAGCTCCTGTCTGCAAAAGATGGGGCCGTGAAGAATCACCACCCATCCATTTCCTCCCAGCCTCAGGTTCCTTCAGATGTTCAGCGGCAGAAAGTACAATTTCCAAGCTGTAACTAGCCAAGGGCACTTACTACCAGCAACCCTGACCTCGAGAGGTTTCTTCAGAGCCACCTGGTCTCCCTGGGAAGCTTGCAAACCTCCTTCTATCGCATCGCATCTGACAGCAGCTCATAAATCAGCCTGCAGTTGCTGGCAGCCCCTTTGAGGATCCTGGTCTGCAGTTTGCATTTGCAATGAAGTATGTGCACAGGTGAGGAGGGCCCTGGGGGAAGGCAGCCAGCTAGGGATGCAGCTGCTGGCTCCAGGAACATCCACAGATCCCACGCTCACGCACGGGGCTGAAGGCAGCCCGGCAGTCACAACGCCGTGCTTGCATGTGGGCTGGATTCAGCCGTGACCTGTGCAAATTACTGCTCAGCCAACCCCTTCCCACGTCACCCACAGCTGCCACCATGCCAGAGAGCACTGAGATTGCCTCCCCTTCCTCCCAGCGTGGCAGCTGATCCTGTCAACTATTTTTGCTGGCCTGCCTCTTCCCCCAGCAAACCCACCTCTCCGGTCCAGCAGAGATTCAATCTGCAACATTTGGAGGTGATTATGTTTGAAACTGGGATCAGGGCTGCAAAGTAGAGCTGAGTTCACCCCCACCCCTCTTTTCCCAAGCCTGCATTCAGGAGTACAGTTTGAACCAAATCTCTGGATTTTCATACTATGGAAAGAGCCATAGATTAAACTGTCCTGGACCAGATTTTATTTCTTTCCTTGAATAAACTGAAAAGTTTATTTGCAGTGCCAAAATAAAATAAAATAAAATACACCAGTTAAAAATAAAATTCTGAATCTCACCAATAACAGAGCCCAGCAAGTATTTCCATATAATAGTAATGCATTACATACAGACTTATGGCTGTACTTTCCTTTTGAAGAGCGTGGGAATTTTGCCATTTATTTCTGTATAAAAAATAAACCACTGAGTACTCAGTCAGAGTCTGGTTGGCTGCCAACTGAAACACTTTGCAAAGTGAAATCACCCAGGGTTTCTGTCCAAGAACCGCTGCCTTCACTGAGTCTCACACCAGCAACATGAGTGTGGAAGAGTCCAGTGTGTTGGGCATGGACGGTTCGGATGCAAGCTGGCAGCTTCGCTGTGCCCACCCATCTGCTGCTGGTGACATGACACGGCACCCGTGTGATGTCAAAAGGGCTGTCAGGTGATTTGCTTCCATGTTAAATGGGGAAGTGGCTTTGGAGAATTGACTTTTCACTGCATGTGGGGAAACTGAAGACAGGGAGGAGAAACAGCAACCCAGAGGACCCATGGGAGACACAAGAAAAATATCAGGGGTTACTGACTTTCCAGGTTGAATTTGTCTTGCTCTGGATCAAACTGACTATTCTACCACTTTGCTCATTTGAGTAGACAGCCCAGATGAAGGTTTAAAGATTGAGACACTAATGCTCAGAGTATGGAACTAGAATTCAAGAAATCAGTGAGAAACTGAGACTTCCTACAACCTCGGGCCACCAGATCCTTGATCCCTGTCCAGTCAATGGAAAAAAAACAGTTGTTGAATACTGAATTAGAGGATCTCTCCAGGCTGACACAGGGGTGCTTGTACTAGCAGTCGGTCTGAATTGCTCTTTTGAACCGCAGTGCCATTCAAAACATGTAAAATACAGCCTCAGATCTGATCTCCTGTCATCTCTTAACTGACTGACAATTTCAACATATAGAAGTTCTGCTAAAACTCGAATACGTATCGCTTCCCCTCTGCCCATCTGCAGCCAACGATCAATGTGCCAGGGCAGCAAACGCTAGAAGCTGATCTTTAACGAGCAGTGTGTTGCAAAACACACGGCCAGCCACACACAGTGCCAGCAGTTTTGTTTGAGAATTGCACCAGCTTCACAGTCCTTATGCTTTGCAAGCACCAATTTGTCAGGAACAAATGGTTTAGGATACATCACTGCAAGAAACACCATCAAAGGTTTGAGTGAAAAAGTTTTACTAGGAATTTCTGGGAGTGCAAATTCACAAAGTTCAATGGCAAGGTTCGCTCTGTTACTTACTACATAGATAAATCACACAAAGAAGAATCACATTAAAATTAAGCTGGAATGATTTACAAAGAGGCTAAAAATATAAAAGAGTCAGGGAGACCCTCCCATTGAGTCACGAGGTTCAGAGCGGACCCCCTTGCTTTCTAAACTCTGAATAGAGCTTAGGTGCGGCTAGATCCAATCCTAGTCTCAGACTTGGTCAATGGTTTATGTCTAAAGGATATAAAGAATAAAGGAAAAGTCCTCCCATTGAGTCACGAGGTTTCTCCAAATTCCATTGACGGTGGTATTGTACCACTTGGAGTCATAATAAGGAGTGTTCTCAGGCTTGTGAGGGATGTTACAGTCCAGATAAGGAATGCTCCAAGGCTAGCAGGTGGTGGTGGTGTGCAGATAAGGGATGTTTCTGGTACATCCAGTGCAGTTGTACCGTATGTACAGTACATACAGTATGTATGGTGCATCCCAGTACATCTGGTACATCAGCTGTGCAAGAGTTGCTAGTATGGTCAAGGAATGCTGAACCTCCCAACTCATCACACAGAGGTTAAGGCCTAACGGAGCTTTCCGAGATCCTAGAGCAGCCCAGGGGAGGAGGTGAGATGCCATGACAAAAGTCAAGTCATCTCTTACAGAGTGGTCGCCTCATGCCTCTTACTTATAAACAGATTAATGCCATATTCCAATTGCAATTTGAGGGAAACTTTTGGTTAGTCTACCTTTGTTTAAATGTGATTAAGCAATGTTATATGGGTGAGGAGGTTTTTGCAATGCTGTCATCCACCTAGCTGTCCTCCGCACTCTAACATATAAAATGATGTTCAACAGCAAGCATAATATGAGAGAAATTAGTAAAATTACAATGGGATGTAGCATTCTGTTCAAAGTCCCCTGTGCTCTCTGTGATTATCTGAATAAGATATCCCACCTGTGATACTCTCCATCCTTCTTCACTCTTTCTAGGACATGGTGAATCTTCTCTTTATCATGCTGGATGGTAATTAAGGTTCTTTGTCTGTTGGTCCAGATTCATTCTAACAACCGACTCAGGTCATCATGTAGCAACAGTTTTTTAATCAATGTAAGATTCATTCCAGTGGAGGTAGATAGTAAATCTTCATAGGATGTGTAGCTCTATTGTAGCAATTGGTAGGTTGTGACCGGAGCTGAATAGTGAAAGTTGCATCCCCTAATATTGGTAAAATTACAAAAGAACAGGTATTTGGGTGAATATGTATCTCCACAGTGTTGTCTGTGAGTATAACATCACAAAGAGTTCTCATACACACACGTACATTCCTGCTGACAAAAGGTTATATTATTATGTAATGCTACTACAGATAAATTTAGACCAGATATGGCTGTCAAGGTGTACACATTAACCCATGGCCACCCCATCTTACACAAATACCACATTTTGTGCTCAATAATCATAACATCAAACAAAAGTTCTACACCATAATGACCTCAAAGGAAAATGCAAATACAGGTTGTGTAAAAGGGAAATTGTACCAGCAATCTGGTTCTGGTATCTAAGAGCAAGGTTTCTCATTGTTTCTTGTCTTAGAAAAATACAGTATATTTTAATTTTGATGAGTTTTTCATGGGTAAAACTATTGATTGTCCAACATCCTATTTTTACTTCTTCCCCTGGTATAGCTTGAAGTGATAACATTTGATGAATGTCATTACTGTTGTGAAATATCCCAATTCCTTTTTTGCATAATGTTTCTCATCTCTGTTCATCCTTTAGGTATGTTTTATATCCATGTATAACCTAAGTAGCAAGATGTAAGTTTGTCTTATCTTGCCGTGCGATCCCAACAGTTCCAGTATAATTTAGTAGCGTGTGGTCCCAAAAATTTTGTGTTTGAATTGGAAGAATCCAATGTCCCAATTAAGAAGAAAAATAGAACTGTCAGGAGTATACTGCCCTTGATGTCGGTTCATTTTCTCCTGTAAGAGAAAAGAAATTCTCGGTGGGGAAGGCTGAACGGGTTACCTCTTTTATAATGCAGGATAACCCCATCTCATACTGATTTTATATTTTACTCCACTGCTATCAGTAGCCTCCCAAGGAAGTGGCCATGAGGTTTTATTAGCCATAGGCACAGTTCCAACTGGTGGTAAATTTACTATAACAGGTTGTCCTGGTTGTAATGTTATCGCAGTCAAGACAGAGGTCCCTTTACCCACTCAGAATATCTCTGATCTGTCTCTTTAAATTCAATTGAGATGAACAATAAAGGTCTTTTTGTTCTGTCAGGACCAGTTTGGAATAGAGTACAGTAAGCACCCTGTTCAGCAAAATATGATAGAGTTGTGGAAGGTGTACAGGTCCCAACAACAGATATGTTTTTATTTCCTGTATTAGAGTTTTGACTGTTTTTTCATGTTCTGGGTTCAATGTCCATGGTTTTCCTTTTTCTAAGTGTGAGTATAGTGGATGAGCAATGACAGAAAATTCACATGTATGTTTCCTCCAATATCCTAAAGTACCTAAAAGCTATTGTAATTCTTTCCTAAATCAGGGCATATGCAATTGTTCTACTTTCTCAAGGTATCAGAACGAATCATTGCACTACCTGCTATCCACCAGGCACCCAAACCCTACTTCTCTGCTTGGTTCCTGACATTTTTCAGATGGGATCTCAGCTTCTCCTTCATGTAGAGTTTGCCATACTGCTGTTGCTGCTTCTCCTAGCTTTTCAGGGGAATCTTCTCCAGTTAGAATGTCACCTATTTATTGGTACAGCTTCACATTCTGAGGAAGTAAGACTGTTTGTAAAAGTTCAGCGAGCACAGCATGACCAGTTGTGGGTGAGTGCTGATAACCTTGTGGGAGTCTGCTAAAAGTATATTGCATACCTTGCCAAGTAAAGGCAAACTTCTTTTTATCCTCCTCTTGTAAGGGGAACATAAAGAACATAGCTTTTACATCTAGTGCTGCCATCCACGGGTGTGCAGATGCTTGTAGAGTGGCTGTTTGGGTGGAAATACTAAGTACTGCAGCTGTTAGTGGGGCTGTATGGTGCTGGTATTCCATTACACAATGTCATCTCCCATCCAGATTTTGGTCTGGCCAAACCGGTGAACTATATGGGGAGTGGGTTCTGCAGATGATTTGTCATTTTTCCAAACCAACCATGATTTCAGAAATTCCCTTTCATGCCGCAGCAGGAACTGGGTACTGTGGTCCATGATTACCTTTTGCAGCAGGATGCGCAGGTGCTGGGCAGAGCGCGCGCCGCGGGCTCCCGGTGCGCACCTTGCTGGGGTTGCTGTTGGAGCCGAGGGATCATACGCTGCCGTCCAGCAGGCGCCAGGTTTAGCCGTTCAACATATCAAAACCTAAAATGTTTTCTTTCTGATCTTTAATTGCCAAGGGAGTAGACGACATGCTCTTCTCGCCTGGGAGCCATAAATTAACCTTGGCAGACTGACAAATAACACTTCCCCTGTTTATTCCAGTGATTTTAACTCTTTTCTGTCTGGGTCCATATACCCAGCTTCTCGGCATCCTGCTGTGTTAATATTGAAATCTGTGCACCTGTACCTATTAAAATTTTTATCAATTGTTGCCAAGGGCCAATTGGAATTAGAATGCATGGACCGTTATAATCAATCCATTAATAAGGTTCCCCTTGCTGGACAGACAAGCCCAATAGTCGTCCAGGTGCTATTCACTTTTTTTATCTGGAATTTGGGGGAATAGAGGGACTATCACCCCCTCTCAGAGTCGGTGGTGCTGTCTAAGTGTCTGGAGTGTTTTCCTTCCGATTGCTGTTACCATGTCTCTGCACTGCATGAATTAGATCTTGGATAATGCTGGCAGATTTCCTCTGAATTACAGCTCTTGGAATGCCTAATGCCAATGCTTGATTGTATAATTGCCTCCACCTCTGAGTCCTGGGTTGATGATCAAAGGGTGTCGGTTCCTGAGAACTATTTCAGGATAATGGTATAACTTGCCTGACATTATGACCTATATTTTTGGTTTTGCTAGAGAGATCCCATCCCGGTTTTCATCCATGACTTACAATATGCATTAATGTTGCCCAGGTGGGGACTTCTCTGGAGTGTTCTCTACACACTAGGGCTTTGCCATCTCTCAGGGCCAACAGGGCATGCAAGTCCCTGTCTCTTCTAATTTCATCTCATTTTGCAATGAGATAAGGTTTGAGCACAGCAGGGGCTCCCTTAATTAATGGGTTTAGCATATCATGATTTACAGTTGCCAATATAGGGGCATCAATAGCACAGCATTCATGCATTGCCTGGATACAGGCAGCTTTTGTAATAGCTGCAGAGAGCTCGTTCAAAGATTTAATGGGCATTACAGGGGTTCCCCTCTTTCCAATACATCGATCCTACCAGCCCAGTATGCCACCCTACTTGTTATTGAGTGGGCATCATTTGGGGGTTTGGGACCAGCCTATAAAAAGACACCAGGATCCCAAAATCCATTGGCTTCATCACCGTTTAGTAAGATTCTGTCTCCTGTTTAAACATACTTGCCATAAATATTCAGTCTCAGTCTCTCCTGGCTTACAGCCATAGCACTCTTGCAAATTAGCCATCTGACTTGTAGCAAATGGGGCTGTTTTTCAGGTACAGTCTCCTATTCTACCCCAAGATCCAGTAATTTCTTCTGGTTTTATAATGGGTCTGGCTTCGTATTAAGAGGGATTTGAGGGAATTAAAAAAATATTTTCCCTGGGATGTTGTTGTCAGGATCACCCCAAATATCACCATGCTAGACCTCTCAGGACAGTATTAATTTCTTATGTCACATAAGGTTAGGCAGGTGTGGGGCTCACATGAGCATCATCTCAATCCTTTCTTCTAGCTTTTGTGTATTTCCTTTTCTTTCTGTAACACACTCTGCAGCTGCTCAGTTTCCAAATACAGCACTAATTCAGCTGCCTTTCTGCCTTCTTTTAGGTCCTGTTGCCTTTTATTGCTCTTCTCCTTATCCTGACAAGCAGCTTCTAGGCCTTACATTTTCAAAATATTTCCTTTTCCTTTTCCATCTTTTTCATGGCCCCTGGACACCTTTAACTTCTGCAGCTTTCCCATCATGCCAGTTATCATGAGTCCATTCTTGAGAAAATTTAGGACTTGGATTTATTCCGTGTTTTTGTAAGTAATCAGTGCTATCGCTTGCCATCCCGCCGACTATGCCAATTTGTCAGGAACAAATGGTTTAGGATACATCACTGAAAGAATCACCATCAAAGGTTTGAGTGAAAAAGTTTTACTAGGAATTTATGGGAGTGCAAATTCACAAAGTTCAATGGCAAGGTTCGCTCTGTTACTACATGGATCAATTACACAAAGAAGAATCACATTAAAATTAAGCTGGAATGATTTACAAAGAGGCTAAAAATATAAAAGAGTCAGGGAGACCCTCCCATTGAGTCACGAGGTTCAGAACGGACCCCCTTGCTTTCTAAACTCTGAATAGAGCTTAGGTGCAGCTAGATCCAATCCTAGTCTCAGACTTGTTCAATGGTTTATGTCTAAAAGCATACAAGGAATATTCCCTTTTTATGACTGATCATAGGATTTTAGCAGCACTTAATCATCGACTAATTTATCATTTGCAAAGTGAATCAGATAGGACTTACTTAAATTGTAAATGTGACTTAACCATGGATGTAAAGTCCCAGTACTTAGACTATACTTATTCCGTTACTAAATCATTTCACACACACATATACACAGGCACAAAGGAATAGGAGCATAGAGGTATATGTACAAAGGTATAGCTGTTCAAAGTTCCCCTCCAGTTCAGTGAAATACTCACACTGAATGGTTTACCTTTCTGAACAGGTGCAGGGTTGAGCCTTGAGAAGCAGGAACGTCAGCCCAGGGCCCGTCGTCAGCTCTCGGCCGCACTCCCACCAGTATCGTAGAGTTGGGATGCTGCGAGCTCTGCGAGGGATCCCACCCACAGGGAGATGCTGCCTGCAGCCTGCTGTCATCCAGGAGAGCTCAAAGTGCCTCACTCAGGACCCCTGTTTATAGGTTCGGAGATGATTTGCTTCAGTTATCAGAAATTTTCCATCTTGGACACAATCTGAACCAGTAATTGGTGGACTAATTCTCCAAATTCCATTGACGGTGGTATCGTACCACTTGGAGTCATAATAAGGAGTGTTCTCAGGCTTGTGAGGGATGTTACAGTCCAGATAAGGAATGCTCCAAGGCTAGCAGGTGGTGGTGGTGTGCAGATAAGGGATGTTTCTGGTACATCCAGTGCAGTTTCCCACCTCCGCTGTGCAAGAGTTACTGGGACGGTCAAGGGATGCTTAATTGCCCAACTCAGCACACAGAAGTTAAGGTGTAACGGAGCTTTCCGAGATCCTAGAGCAACCCAGGGGAGGGGGCGAGATGCACCACCACACAAGTCCTTGTGCTGGGAACTGAGAGATCTGATAGAAACTTTCTACTGTGTTCAGAAACTATCTAATCTTGATAATGAATGCTTGAGCCCAGATTATGCCAGTACGTTATATATGTTATTATATACCAGCAACATAACAGTAAATAACAGATTTCCTTCCCTTCTTCCCTGCTATTAAGCTGAAACTCTAAATCTTTCACTTTTTGTTGTCCTTCTCCAAAAGAAGGGAAACTCACGTTTTTAAACAGCTCATTTGCAGGGCGGTGTTAAACAAGATGAAACAGAGTTCCTTCCAAAGCAGTCGAAGTAAGATTTCATATATGCTCAGCAAAAAGCTCCCTGTTACTTACTCAGCCCTTGTTTCTTATAGGATCAGTAGGAGACTCAGCCCATCCCTAGCCACTGGTGACCTGACTAACTTGGGTGTCTCACAGCATCCTTCAGATCACTGAACACATTTGCACCCAAAGGGATTAGCTCCAGTGCAGGACCTCACTACAAAATACCCTGATCTTATGCAAATAAACTCTGGAGATTACCCTTGGTATCCTCACCCTGCTTTGTATCCCATTTTCTGCTCTCTTCTAAACTTAAAATTACTATCCTCCTCAAAAATTTTCCTGTGGATGAAGTGCTATTGAAGCCAGAACGGTGGCTGCCTGGGTAACTTTTTTTTCTCCATAGGCACCTCATAACCCTCTCACCAACAGCCTAGTATGATGTCCAACATACAAGGCTGGCTGTCATGGGAGACCTGGCGTTGACATTACATGGATGAAAACAGACTAGGAGTAAAAACGTAGGAGGAAATTCAGTCTGGACAGGGAAAAGTTTAGAGGAGTCAAAAAAATCAGTGAAAAAGGAGCACTAAGGAAAGAGCCAGGCCAGTCCTAGAAGGCAGCAGAAATCAACTGCTTGTTTGACAAAAGTGCCAAGAGACAGAAAAAATGCAGAAAGGGTTTTGCAGTGATCAGAAGTTAAAAATAATAACAAAAACAGACTGGTGGCTTGCAGAAAAAAGGGATTGAGGAGATGAATGAAACTGCATAGATGAAAGAGGTGGGAGCAGCAAGTGCTTCTGGAAAGGAAGCAGTCTGGGATGAACAGGATAACGTTCAGGAAGGAAAATCCCACTGCAGGAGAAACACAAGGTTTTCTCTTGACCGTTGTTCCCAGTACAGGGTATTGTGGGATTTCTACACAGACAACTGGGATTCTGGGATTTCACATCACTTGCATCGTTGGACTTCCCTGGTGGAGTAGGCAAGTGAGGATAAGTTCCCTTGGTAGTTCTCCATCCCCTGCCAGCAGACCTTTTTCCAGCTTGTCTTTCCTGGTGCCTCCAGAGTCACCAGTCAAATTACTGGCCCAAATGCTCACGTCCAAGGCCTGCCTGGACATATGATCTGACATGAGGGCAGGTACAATTCCATTGCATGGACCTGGCAAAGCTACAGTAACACCACCTCATCCCGGTCCCTACCATCTCCTGAAGTAAAACACTAGGATGCCACAAATGCCAGTAGGTCTTTCTCATTCAGTGGTCAAGGGCTGAAAACAGACAAGGACAATGTTTTTTCCAGTATGAAAGGACCCCTGGGAGCAGTGTATTTTTTATTTATTGGTAGGGCTCATATAGGTAGATCAAGCAGCACATCCCTATGACCCGCAGACCTCATGCAGATGGGGACCATGATACATACTGGGCTGAGTGGCTGCCAGTGGCCCATGGGACATTACATGGAAAAGGGGCAAATGCATGAAATCTGAGAGGGAACGGGAGACAGCTGTGATCTGTCACATCTGTGATCTGTAAAGTGCTTAAGGTCTGACAAATCCGGGGCATTAGTGGCTCTCACAACATCCTCACCAACACTTCTATTCATTTGTAAGTAATTTTGGTAACAACAGGAAGAAGGGGAAATCCTCAATGAAATAATCAATGGAAACCACGATGGGGACATCTTTATAGGCTGTAAGATCCATGGAAGCCACAAGCAATTAATTTGCAACAAAAAACACCTTTAAACAACCTATTTTTAGTCATTCTAGAAAAGCATAACACAGCAGGAGCTCCACTTCTCATGAAGTTTTGTGTGCCAGTCCAAGGGAACCCATTTTGTACTTTATAGCCCTTATGTTCAATTTTTAATTATTAGCTTTTCCCCTTGTAAATTTAAATCTGCTCCTGTTACATTTAGGGAACAATAGTGAAACCCTCCTGTAGCTAATTTAACGCCTTTAAATTCCCATGGAAGGTAGCCAAAGATCTTGTATCCTAATGGATAGTAAAATACCTACGTTAAAATAAAAGGAGGAAAGTTCAAATCCTGCTACGGCTATATTTATTAAAAGAGGCTGTTGGTTAACTTTTTGTTGTTTTCAATCAAGATGACTAAAAAAATAAGTCTTGCTCATTATGCTAAAATGACAGTGAAATATGTAGCAGCTTGTCCAAAGCATTTTGCATCCCCTAAAGGTAAGCTAGGAAAACAGTAGCCTGATCCCATAGAAATGCACATACCTTCAGAAAAATGCAGGAGAGCTGTCACTGTAATCATCATATTAAGCAAGAGGAAGATAAAACGTTGTTAGACTGACCGTGCTGAAGCACCACACTGAACAGAGGGATGTTTGTGAAGTCCAGTGGAAAATCCTCTCTCTAGCTCAGGGCCTTAATATTTTACTCTTCATTCCACTGGAGTAAGACAGCAAATCTTCTGCTAACTGCACTGAAAGGGCGCAGATCTGCAAGTCCATCTCACCTTCCTTTCAAAAGGCAACACAAATCCAATGGCTGCTACCTGATGAGGAGGCACCCAGCAAATGCACGGCTCAGCATATCCATGGCCAGACTGGACCCCATTCCCTTCTACAACTGCCAGACTCTGATGTCAAAAGGACAGCTCACCCAGCACAGGCAGGTTGGATGGTGCAGCCTTCATGACACATTTCATGTTTCGTGACACTGACCTCAATTCCCTGAGTACTTCTTGTCACTTTTAGTGCAGGCATTTTAAAGTGAATTTCCACTCTCTTGCTTTGATGGAGTAGCCTGTATGGTCTCCAAGAACCCCAAGACTTTTACTCTGTACCTGCTTCAGATCCATAAACCTGCTCACGTTGCTTGAATGTACCATGATTTCTGTCCTTAACCTGATCAAGTTGCCCAACGCTTGCATTTACACCTATACAATCTTCCACCTTATTTTCAGTAATCTGGTCCTGCAGGTGACCAAATGGTTGTGCTGCCACCGTTTGTACAAGCAAACATTCATTTAAGCCCAACGCAAGCCTGGGTTCCCTTCTTCCTTCCAGATTCATCGCTAAGTATCCTATTCAATTTTGGGGAGTATGATGCAAAGTACACATTAATGGGGGGTGAGGTGGGGTGGGTGGCACAACCAGTTGTAACACCACCAAAAGTGTCTTTTTAACGAACGGAAAAGTTCATGGAGCATTTATGCTGATCAGCTTTCGTTCAACAATTTCAAGTGACAGTGTGCAGGTAGAAGAGCATCACACTATCCATAACTCCAATATTTTGCTAGAGGCACCAGGTGACCTGGGAAGCAGCAGCGGCATGAACATAGAGACCTTCTTTTTTTCTTCCGTGCCACTCAACTTAGGGAGATGGAAGTGAAGTTCATGTACCCACCATGTGTTATGCAGGTTTCTTTACATATATGGACTGAGATGGCTCCAGGACCTGATCCATCCAGACTGATCAGTATGTAGCAGTGTTTAAGGTGAATCCAGGACTCAGGACTACACTCAGCTGGCTTGACTGATGGAAGTCTCTCCAGGAAGTACTGCCAGCTTGGACAAGCCCACTCTTACAGCTGAGTACTTGAGCTTTTGATGTTTTCCAAATTTAGGGGGTTTGGTCCTGTTTGTGTTTATTCTTCCTTCATCATAGTTGATTTTGAGCTAGAAATGTGTTACTAAACCAGTATCATAATGGTGCTGTGCAATTCCTGGAGGAGCAGCTTTTAGCAAATGAAGATGTTTGAGTTTAGGTGTCAGTGTGAGTGGGGTATTCAAGTCAGAGATCTAAAGCTCAGTAGAGTGCACTATGGATCTCCAAGGCAGCACAAGCAAGTTCTGCTGCAGGTGGGGTAAAGAAGGCTCTTTGGAGGGGATACCAGCACGAGAAAGTGAAATACACATTAAGGAGTGTGCTGCACTTCTGGTGAACAACCTTCCACACTAGAAGATGCACTTAACTCAAATCTCTACTGTTTTGGTCAAGAAGACCTCACTGCCTAATCCACATTATCCTGTACATTTGATAAACAAAATCAGTTACATCACAGCTGTGTCTGCGGTGGAATATATTAGCTGTTTAATAGGTCACAACTCAGTTTGTAAAAATGAAAATTATTTTATATTCATTTGATGTTCATGTGCATCTTCAGGTTGTGTCTGGGTTCACGTGGGCAGCAGGAGTGGGCTGAGTACATGTGCATTTCTCAGGAATCAGAGACTTGCTGATAACATGTTATTCAATGCCTTTTTTTTTTTTTCTTGTCTGTTACCTTCTCAGTTTCTGGTTACACTCTCAAGAATTTTGCACACCCAGTTTCTGGAGGGGAAAAAAAAAAAAAAGAAAAAAAAAATTTGATAAGTAATTCCTAGGCAAAGCTCACAAACACCACTTCACTGATCAGTTACCAGGACTATTCAGTATGAATATTGCCTTTATTAAGATCTTGTCATATTTTAGCACTTGGGTGGCCATGTGAAAATCTACTTGGACAGCTTCCTCTGCAAGTTACATTCCAGTCAGGGGAAAGAAAAAAAAAAAAGTATGTGTTTATTTATTTATATGGACATTGAAACATCAATTTAAACCTGGATCTCTGATTCTATTGCATATAAGCATGGACATATCAGTTCTGCACTTATTACAGGTAGACCCAAGGGAGATGCGTGCACCAGCATGGGACCAGAACTGTGTGCAAGACCCCTCATTAGGCCAACCGGCAATGCTGGAACGAACAAACAAGCTGCCTCACCACTCTCAGAACCTGAGGAAGGATTTCCTTGGTTGCTCAATTTTTCTTGGTCTAATTGGAAGCAACACCATGCCCTACTCACTTGTTTCCCTTGACCAACAGTGGTCGAAAGCCACCAGATGAGAAGTGCCTGCTCTCCAGACACCAAGTGTGACTCAGACTGCTGGAAAACACTGCAGTTCCCAAATTCAGACCAGTTGCAATACGAGGTTTTACCCATGACAGAGGTTACTCCTTGTCCTTGGTTGAGATTAACTTCATTTCTGATGATTTGTAAGTCAGAGATTTTCCACTAATTTGTGTATGCATAAAGCTTAGTGGAAAACCCTTGCCCAAAAGTGATCCAAAAAGCAATTTATAGTAACTTGGGTGCTACGAAGGTGGCTGATGATAGCTTTTATTTGATGGTAAGCACAGTACATGGTTTTCTTTCCTGACCTTGCACACATCGTGGTAACGTGCAGCTACTACACCAGCTCATTAGCCCATTGTCAAAATCTCTGAGATAATTTAAGGGTGAATTTTTTGGGGGGGAGGGGGGGGAGGGGAGCAAAGAGGGAAGAGAAGCTTTGCATGTGAAAGGGAAAATAGAGGGAGGAGAGCAAAATCACCAGGGTGAAGTACAACATGTTCAGCAGACTCCCGTCCCTTGGCTGCCTGCCCGATGACTTTCCCGAGCGGAGCTCTCCTAGCAACCGGTCCCCAGCCATTTGAATTTTTATGTATCGCTATGTCGGCAGTGATGTCACGGTTTCCATAGCTACTATCAGTTGGAGGAACGATGACACTTCTGCTGTTCAGTAACTGAGAAAAAAAAAAACTGGCCTGGCTGAAATATTTCAGGCAACTCTCAGAGACGCGCTATCGAGCCTGCACGACACGGTGCACGCGGCCGCGCTGTTTTGCTGATGGAGCCGTTCGCGCGTGCCGAGCCACTTTCGGCTGGTCACCGGAGGCAGGCACATCATCTGTGCCACAGCAGCTGCTGCAATGTTCATCCTCCCCTAAGTGCTTCATTGTAGAAATTAAGTATTGTTATTAATTAAACTCCCCATCCCACAGGCTGCCCAGCCCTGTCTGGTTAGAGCACACTTGTGAGAAGAGAACAGGCAATCCATTTGTCATGCAGTGACAACTTCTGGCATCAGGAATGAAGTGTTTCAATAAGAGAAGGCTTTGATCCTATTCATAACAGAGTATTTAAATAATTGCTAACCAGGCAAAGACTTCAGGCGTTATCCCAGGGAGTGTTTCGTTATTGCAAAAGGTTAAACTGAGCCTTTGGTGCACAAGCCAAAAACACAGGAGGGCTCAAGAAATTTGGTCAAGGGATTAAGTTTGAAGGCACGGCTCTGCTAACGTAAAGTAGACCAGAGGTCAGATGGTTTGCACACAATGTCCCCTAAAAATGAGCATGGAACATGGCAGGGAGCAAATGCCATAGCACTTGCAGCTGCACCACCGCTAGTTTGGATTGCAGCAACTTCGAGGCTCAAGTCAGCGAGCTTCTGACAGTGCTTTGATTTTTCCAAAAGCACAAAATGCTGAATGCTCCCCACACAGACAATATTGTTCTCTGCCACATTACCAAGCCGTGCTCACCATACTGGGGGCTTCTTACACAGTATGTGCTCAGAGGATAAGCCTCACAGGCGTTGATAGCAAAGCTTCAAAGGACAGTGTGCCTCCTATTCACTCAGCCAAAGCACATCTTTCCCACTAGGGTTATTCTTAGCACAAAATCACAAGTTTATCACAAAATCCTCAAGAAATAATCCTGGGGGAAAAATCCTGAAAATAAATAGTCCGGAGGAAGAACATTTTGACTGGTGTTGGACAAGGTGTGGCTCTTGCATGAGATTTTGAAGGGATGAAGTGAGTTAGGGACCTTCTCTGTGGTTTGTGTTTGCAACTCTTGGGATATGCCTGCAAGGGGAGTGAGTTGTTCAGCACAAGCTGTTCACTAGCCCCACTATGCAAATCCCTTCCACCAAGTGTGGG
>JAVJGJ010000047.1:56106527-56146952 GCA_035590215.1 Microhierax caerulescens | reverse complement strand
GGTGGGGTTGGGGGTGTCCTCCCTGCTGCAGCATTGCCCCAGCTGTGAGCTCTGCATGCTGTGACCACCTCTGCAGGTCTTTCTCATGGTTCTTCATGCTGCTGAGACCAACAGTCAATTCCCTGAGATTAAGATAGCCATAAATTAAATTTAATCATCTACATCTAAGTGCCTACATGTGATCTGGCACCTAAATTCCCCCTGTTGTGAAAGAAGAGCCAGTTAATGCAGCTGAGAAGCTAGAGTGCTGTTCAGCTCCCCCAGGGCAGATACTTGCCTGTCGTCAGTTAAGCCATCTCTGAACTCATCTGATGTAAGATACAGCTTCCAGGCGCAGGCATCCCATGTCATCCCATCCCATTCAGGTGGGATGCTGTCAGGCATTTCAAACAGCACCAGAAACTTCTGCCCTAGTTCACCACATGCTTGTAGACATCTTCATGCAGAAGTTACAACCTCTGAGTAGATTTCCACTCCTGCCTTCTGTGATAGCTGTGGCCAGATTCACTTGCCCATCGACAAGCAGGCAGCGTGTCCTTTCAGGTGCTCTGCATATCCTCTCTGGTCTCCAGCTGCTGCTTCAAAACATCAAAGGTCTCCTGTAAATCCTTGGTCCTCTTCCTCCCATTCCTTGTGGTTTTCCCTGTGATGTTCCCATACTCTAGAGCTTTCCAAATGGTACAACTTCCTTATTTTAAGCAGCTTCTTTCTACTGTTTACAGCACAGTTTCCAAGATTGTATTCTGCCCTGCAGGCTTATCAGTTCAAAGAGCCCACAATGTGCTGGAATATGTGCTGGATACCTCATATGCATTTTGGCAGTGGCCTACGTCCAGCCATCTCCTTCCAGATTCTCTGGAGCTGACCCACCCATAAACTGCTGAAACGGAAACTTATGCAAGCCTTGGCCTTTTTAGCATACATTTATTGTACAATGACATATCACAGTACACATACCCATAGGCTTGAGTATTCACTCACAGCTCAGGTTCTTTATACCAATAGGTACATCTGAACATGAAGGACTGGGTCTGACCACCTAAATTTTGGGTTCTGTTTCCTAACCTGTTGAGATAATAATCACCCTATGTTCCTGCTTGAGCCAGCAGCCATCCCCAGAAGGCAGTGCAATGCTTAGCTGGACTGAATCACCTTCTGGAAGCTCTTCTGTGAATCCTGTAGTTGTGCCCACTGCATGATTAACCACTGATGCTTTCAAGCACAGTCACATTTGCCCTGGTTCGCCTGGTGCCCTTGCCTCTCCAGATCCTTGGGGCAGCCATTGAGCTCTGGGGAGATCAACATAGGAGAGAGAACCCAGGTTCAGAACAGACCAGAGGGGCGTCTTCCTGCAGTGTACAGTCCACCTGTGATACTCCGTGCCACGGGAAGGGGTAGATGCTAAAATGTACATGAGCATCCAGGAGACATCAGATAAATTCATGGAAGAGAAATGCCATGAAGGTTCATAAATATAAAGAAGCCACATCCCTCTCAGAGAAGTGGCTGGGGCTTTAGCGAGCATTCAGGGAAATACATGTGTTAATCCTGTTTTAAACCCTTCTCTAGGCAAGCCACTCACGGCAACAGTGGGGAAGAGGATATGGGGCTTTGTCTAACTCAGCATGGCTGTTCTTATGTTCTTACTATCAAAGAACCATATTTTCATCATGTTATTTTTATGTGGCAGTGAGAATCCCCCACCTGCTGAGCCCTGGGCAAAGGGGTTCAGGTTCTGCCTCAAAATGAGCTCTGTGAGGTGGTCCAGATGCATAGTATAACATCGTCTTAGCCCTGTTTGACAGCCTCTGGGCTCTCCCTGACTATTGCTTCTTATTACAGATGATTTTAAAGTAGAAATTGCCCTCTTGGCTTGCACAGAGGCTTTTTTTTGCAAATTGAAGCTCCCTACCTCTAGGTCATGTTGGTTCCCAGCAGCCCAGCCAGCCAGCAGCAGTCCCACCTGGTCCTTCCCCTCCACAGGAGATCTCAAGAGAGGTTTCCAGAATACAACTTTCCAGCATAGCCTTTGGTCCCTGCTTCAATGCTTGCCACCCAGGCTTTGCTGTGCTGCCTGAGCAGCCACGGTGATGCTGCTCCATCTACGTAGCTGGCCTAGCAGGATATCCCCAGGTGTCCTACAGGATATCCCCAGGTGTCCTACAGCCCTGTCTCCTACCTGCCAGCCAGCTGAGCCAGGCACCCAGCCTCCCTCTGCCACCCTAGAGACAGATGGACACGTCCCAGGGACAACTCAGAGGAGAAGGAAGATGCATCTTTCACTTACTATTATCAGAGGTGCTGCAACAACCATGATCGACCAGGTGACTCCGCTCGAGTCATTTCACCCCCGTAACACTGTCCCTCTCGGAGCACTGAGCTGGGAAATCAAGACATGAGTTCTCACAGCGCTGCCCTTGCTTGCTTTATTGGAGATCCCTTGCAGGCCAAGCCGGCATTAGGTGGGTGATCTTCACATGATCAGACAACGGCACTCTTGGCAAGGGCACTGTGATTTCACGACCTACAGAAACCACAAATCCATGTATCATTCCCCCAAATGCTGGGACGATGCCTACACTCACCCCTAAGCCTTTCAAACAGGCACTGGTGGTTTATTTTCCAGAAGATAATTAGATTTGCTAGCGACCATGTGTCTGCTTCCAAATAATGTTGGATACGCTATTTTCAGGCATAATTCAGAGTAACCTCCAGCAGCAGCTCAGGGGTTTGAGTTTGTGGGTTTGTTTTTTTTGGGTTTTGTTTTGTTTTGTTTTGACAAGTGTTTTGCAACAGCACTGTAAAGTTTTTAATGTGCCATCATTTCATCTCAGTTGTTAACACAGATGCCTGTTGAAAGGTAACGTCTCACATTACAATCTTTCAGGCACCAGCACAAGACCACTTTCTCAGGGAGGTAAGTCCTTGGCAGAATTAGTCCCTGAAACAAGACCCTGCAAAAATGTGTGGGAGCGTTTCTCTCGGGCCCGATGCCTGCCTAGGAAAGGCTGGGCTTGTTAACAGTGTGAACATTCACATCTGCACACAGGCAGGCGACTTGCTCAAGGAATCTCTGTAATTGCACACTTCATGCTAATATCTGCACATGGGAATGACTCGCTGCATATTCACTTTGGTCATTTGCAGAGGTCCTTATGGGGAACATATGTAGAACTGTGATTGCTTTTGTGATCTGGATACGTGACCAGCAAACGCAATCACCAAATAGTCCAAGGCTCATTCAGGAGGAATTAACCATTGATGGAGAACACGAATGACAAAAAAACTAAGCGAGCATATATACTTTCATCCTTTAGCACTCAGCCCAGCCTGGCTTAGGGAGGGGGAAGAAAACCTTCCTCTGGCCTGGTTCCCTACAGAGGGCCATCAAATGGTCCCTGCACCTTCCTCTGAAGCCTGATACGGTGGTTTTCTCTCACCACTAACCATCTCCTCTGCACGCATAGGAACAGCAACAAAGAGCTGTGGACAGCAGAAACAGCTGGAGAAAACTCATCCTGGACCTGTTGGCTGCTACAAAGAAGCCACCAAAGTTAGCTAGTGATGTACTAGTCCCCCTGTTAGGGTCTGTTTGCTGATGCCAACCCCCCGGCAATGGCACAGCATGGCCAGCTAGCCTTCACACCCAGCTCCTTACCACTGCTCATCCCTGCCTCCCTGCTTCTCCACTGCCTTTCCACACAGCTGTGTTATGCTCACAGTTCTGGGTCTCCTCCATCAGTGCACAGCGAAGGACCGTATCCAGAGCCCCTCAGGTATCTTTTTTTCCTGGGACAGCGCTGCCATTTGGCTCAGCCCAGAGTGAGACACACCTCTTGCAAAGTGGGACATCCCTTCTGGGCAAGCCAGTGGCCTGGCCCTCCTCATCCCTCCCACCCCTGGGCCTCCCTGCGTCGCTCTGGCTGTCCCACCCTTCGGCTAACCCCATCCATCTGCTGGGAAACAGGATTCCCCTCAGTGCCGTGGCATCCCAAGGCCTCCCAGGGGGTTTCATGTCAGGAGGGAGCAGAAGCGTGCCTGCAGGGCTGCACGGAGCTGGTACCGGCAGCGCTGCGACCAGTGTTTCCGAGCAATTCAGTCACCCCCTGAATGAAACGCTGTTCGCTCACAGGCCCTGGCTCCCATTGTCACCGGGTGATGAATGGGGCATCAGCGTGCCGCAATACTCTATTTGTTTTAGAGGTCAGTGTCAGACTGACGGGTATTCTTCATAAACCAAATCAGGGAGTTCGTGCTTACGTGACCAGATTGGCAAGAGCATGCGAAGCCCCCAAGTAGCTCCCATTGTCCCGAATGGGAACAGAGCTCTTTTGAAGACCTTACCCATAAATTATCTGCCACTCTTCGCTCCCCCCTGCTCTCTGCCAGCTCCCTACTCATGCTGTAATTCAAATATCAACTCAGAGGCGATGGGCTTGTGCTGTCGTCAAAGGTTTGCTCCTGTCTGGGACCACAGTTGGGCTCCTGCAGGAGTGGCACAGTATCTGACACTGACCGCCAGCCCTGGCACAGGGGTATCGTAAACTGATGTGGTGGTGCATCTCCCCCTCTCATCTGGGCCACTCTGATCTCGGAATCTTCTTCAGACCTTGGCTTTTGTGTAATGAGTTGGGCTGTGAAGTGTCCCTCTTTGACCATACCAGCATCCCTTGCACAGCTCAGGTGGGGAACAGCACTGGCCATGCCAGGAACCCCTGGTGCCGGGCCAAGGTGGGGAAGAAGAGCAGGAATAATCAGTCATTCCCTGACAACCGTGGAACATTCTTTACCTGAATCATAGCCTGAGTGGGATGGTACCATTGTTACTGGAAATTTGAAAAATTACCAACCTGGATTGTAGCCAGAATGGCAATTTACAGATGATAAAGCCAGTCATCTTGTGAGCCTAGAAAGAGCAGTCCTAAGTGAGACCCTTTGGGGTCTCCTGGACCACAGCGGGCTGTGCCCAGCACCTCCCTCTGGGTTGGACACCACTCAGAGCTCACAAACACTCAAGCCTGTGGAGTTCAGAGGATCATCACCAAAAGCTGACAATGATGTCTCGGCTGAAACCCCCACTTCTCAAGGCTCAGCCCTTTGCCCATTGAGAAATACCAAAGCATTTGACATGAGTATTTCACTGAATTTGAGTGGAATTTTTACCATGTATACCTTTGTACATTTATATACATATATCTTTATATATTTATCTCTTTGTGCCTGTGTGGCTCTGTGTGTGAATAGATTTAGATACCCTATCTATAATTAAGTTACTGCTGTGGTTGTAGTAAAAACTATTGATTCACTTCGTAAATATTGAATTAGTTGATGATTAAGTGCTGCTAAAATCTTGTGATCCACCTTAAAAGATCCACCTTAAACTGTGAATAAACCTTAAACATCCTTTAAACTGTTGACTAAATCTGAGACTAGGATTGGACCTTGCTGCACCTTAGCTCTATCAGGAGTCTGGAAAGAAGGGGGTCTACTCCAAACCTCGTGACTCAACGGGGGGGTCTCCCTTACCCCTTTGCATCTTTGGTTTCTGTGTAAATCATTCTAACTGGATTCTAATTCAATTTTCCTTTGTATTTTTCATCCATGAAATAAGAAATAGAGTGAACCCTGCCACTGGCCTTCGTGAAGTCTCACTCCCACAAATTAATCTTAAAACTATTTTCACTAATTCTTTTGAATGTGATTCTTTAAGCAAACTAAACCACTCATTAATGACACCTGGGAGGTGAATTTTTTTTTTTTCCTTCCCCTCCTGCCTCTCAGCATCACCCAGTCCAACCAGGCAGCCCACAGGGGGGTGCACAGTGCAGGGAGCAGTTGCTGGGAAGTCAGCATCAAACAGGACAGGACATCATCGTTCTGCCTCGCTTTAAAAATAAGTCTGTTTAGATGTTTCTTGTTTATTTTGCTGGTGATTTTGAGATTCCCACAACAGACTACAGCCATGCTCAGGTGTGTGTAAATCCTTACCGCTCCCTGGGCACAGGGAACTAGACCTACATGTTGAGCTTCTCCTGCCTAGCCCAGCTTTGAAGAACCCAGATGCTGAAGTTCCTGTCCTTTCCCCAAGCTTTTGTCTGCATCTGGATGCTAAGGGGGACACAGGCTGGGGACCTCAGAAAGCAGAGGGGACAATGTTTCAGGAACAGGTCCAGCTTTCCTCTCTGTTTGGCCTTAAGGTAACAAACCAGCCACACAAAATGGAAGCAAACATTAGTGCTTTTGAAAACGGAGCTGAGGCACAGAGTTTTCCAATTGCCAGCCCCACATGTCTTTGTTTCATTTTAGGATGCTGTGATGCCAATTCCATTCCCAAATGCCCACGATTCCTGGTCAGGAATGCCTACAGGTGGAGAAGACTCCAGTAGGCTTCAATCTGATTGCAGTACCTATTTCTTAGCATTGGCCACACTGGTCACTTGTCATGACTCTGGTGTACAGAGAGTCACGAGCCCTTGCAACTATCCAGGTCAGAGCAGATGAACCTCTCCTGGCTGGTCTGCATGTCCCATCCTCGGAGAGGAAACCACCTTGGATGACACCAGGACACTTCCAGAGCAGGTCGCATTGCAGCTCCCCCATTCAGCTCAGTGTGCCAAAGTCGCTGGATTTTTCTGCTCTGTTTGCACAGTCACATCTGCAGCCATATTTCTTATTAAGAAGTTGGGAATTCATGACCTTTTCCAGTGCAGAGATCTGGAGATGACTTACCAAAATAGTCTACAAACTCCACAACTTCTGCATGCACATGGCTGAGGGAGGAGAAGAGCAAGACACCTCTCGGTGGAAACGCTCCAGCCTGATAAGATCTGTGGTTGAGACTCTGTGTGTGTGTGTCTCATAGCAGATACTCAGTGTGAGGACCATTAAAGGTTTGGGCTTTTTTTCTTTTCTCACTGCATGGCTTTTGATGCTTGCTTCATGTGAGTCTTTCTGTCCAAACAACCTGGCCTGGTGGAAGTGTGATTAGATACCGCACCCACCCCAGGGAAAATGTTTGCATGAGAAGAACAGGTTGTGGTGGGCAGGGGACGGTGTATGCTAATCCTTCCACTGCTGGTCACCTCTCAGAGGCCTCCAAGGCTAGCAGAAGGCATGGAGCTATCAAATCCATTTCACAGTCAAGTCCTTTCTCCTCTGCCTGGCTTTCAGACCTTGTTCAGAGACAGTAAAACGTAAAAGAAAGAGAAAAGGCAAGTGGGATCTGATCATGGATTTTGCCAATGCAAGAATTAGGGGTCATAAATAGAAGCAGCAGGAGATCTGTTCAAAACAAGCAGAGGAAAGTTCTTCACCCTGTGCAGAGTTGGGCTGCGGATCTTGCCACTGTGGATGCTAGGCCTTTCTGGGGGTAAGAAGAGATTCGAGAATTTCGTGAGAGGGGAATTTATAAATTTCAGAATATCATGCATTGTCACTATGATACTAGAAACCAATCCAGCTCAGAAACCCCAAAAGCATTGGGGGTTACTGGGAAAACCTTGCAGAGAACTGACATTCATGATTGCTCTATTTTCACGTTCTTTCTTAGAATTGCATCTCTGGCCACCGCCAGAAACACAGGACTAGCTGGACCTGCAATTGCCCTTACGTACTTGTCTCATCCAAAAGACACTCTTAAGCTTGTATGCTGACAGTTTACTTTTGGGCTCTGACAATACATCTCAAATATACATACAGAGACTTTTTCCTGTCCAGGGAAGAGGACAGCCCAGCCATAGACATCTACCACTGGAGGCATCTAAAGTGTCAGATGAATCCTGCCATTCCTGTACACACTCAGTCCTGCACTTGATGACCCGCCCTGCAGAGTCCTACGATTTAAAGGTTCCCTGGGCTTATGCACTTTGCAGAAAAGGGCTTTTTAATTTGCCCCGGAGGGCTTTGTATTTGCTCACAAGGAATGGTACAAGGGACCCTAGCAAACCTTGTCCTTCTGCAGGACCTGTGCATGACCCTGCAGGAGCTCTAGGCTGGTCAGCCTGACACATGACTCAAGCAACATCATGGAAGCAGGAGGGTTGAGAGCACCCAGGAAGGAGGGAAAAGCTGGAGCACAATTAACATCAAGGTGTGGGATTAAAAGATTCTTGAAAGCGTCATCTGTCAGTTCAAGAGTGAAGTCATGAAGCTGGAAGGCATGAGCAGCTGTTGCCTTAAAATGCTCAGATTCCAGAAGCTGAATGGTTCAGTCACCGGTGATAGCACCCAGATCCATGCAGTCAGCATAGCCCATATTAAACCATATTAAAGCAGCTGATGACACATTACAGCAATTTATTTAAACTGGAGAATTTTTATCCCCCAAGGGTACTTCCAGAAGATGGGACACGTCCTTGGGTCCATGCTCCCGGTGACTTCAGCAAGAATGCAAGAAAAAATGAAACCCAAATCATCCCAGGTAACATGTGCTGACAACATTAAATAGAGATGAAAAAGGGAGAGCACCAGATAATTCCACAGGCCAACAAAGAGCTTGGCTGACTGTGGCTCACACGAACAACCCCGTTCCGTGCAGGGTCAGTACCCGCTGTGCTGGCTGGTCAGGGATGTTTCTCTGTCAGGGATGCAGGTGATCACATCTTCCCCAAATGGCGTGGAGACAGTATGAATTCCCAGCGCAATGTAACACTCAGAAGGCAAACATTAACTCTGGGTGTGTAAAAAGGGGAAAGATCCAGACAGTGTGTATGACAGCGAACACTGCCCTACCTGCTCAGTGGCAGGGCATGTCCGGGCACCTTGTTTTTACAGAGGCTGTTTCTATACTGAAAGCAAGAGCTCAGGGAAAAGCTCCGGTGACAAGAAGTCTGGAAAAGACTCAGAAATCTCCATCCCTTCAATTTATCCAAGCCAGTAAAAAGTGACTTGAGTCTCGGCTGTTCCTTCTGTGTGGGGGCTGAGACTGCTGAAGGTGAACAGTAGAGAAGGGCTACCAGCAGCCAGGCATTAGCTGGATGTGTCCAGCAGCACTTGTCTAAGTGCAGGTGACTGCATCTCCGTTTAGTTACTGCAGGCCCTTATATTGCCAATAGGTACCCAGCCAAGGCAGCTGATGGGCTCTGGGCTGGGGGTCCTCTCACCCTAAAGCAAACAGCTGAAAGAGAGAAGATGGATCCCACCACCAAATGCCTTTTTCTTTCCTTTGAATGTGAAAGGACTCCCAGGCAATCCACTCAGCTGTGGATATCGACGCTGTAAATACCTACATTTAGGTAAGATTAATCCAACCAATTCAGGCTACAAATGATGTACCCATCTTCTGATTGCAAAGATAACGAACCATTGCAACAACATATCTATATACACAGTGGATGCTCCATCACCCAGTGACTTTAAATGTGGATGCTCCATCACCCAGTGACGTTAAATGAAGACTGAGCATGTTCTAACAGAAAATGCTCTAGTTCAACAGGCGTTAAAAAGTTGACACAAACCAGCTATGGATCAGAGGCCTCTGCTCTGTGTTGTTGGGGGGAACTGGTAACAACCATCTTTTCCAGCCTTAAAAAGATTTTGAATCAATGTCACAAAAGACTAGTAAATATTTCAACAGTTTAGGACCATCATGTTTGGTATTCAAATACATCTTGCACAGGGCCACTTTAAAAATTGTTTTTTCAGCCTCTCACACTGTCTTTTTGCTTTTCTAAATAAGAAAGTAAGGTGAGCAAAAGAGAAGACTACTCTGCATAACTATGGCTTAGAACTTTGCTATAGTTGAAATTATTTGTGCCTTGTTGTCAAAGGTGAAGCAAAGAGAGAAGTGATGGTCTTGGAAAAGCCCCCATGAAAATAGCATTTGGTTTCACCAACTTTTTCCTGTTGTGCTTTGTTTTCAAAAGTTGTCGTGTTTGAAAGAGGGAAGCTGTTTGGCCACAAAATGCAACTGTCATCTATCGCAGCCTAAAGACTTAGAGCTAAAAATGTCAGTGGGAAGAGGGGGAAGGGAAAGGAGGGCACAGCCCTTTCTCCGTTGAAAAATAGCCTGTTTAAATTCTCCTTCAAAACCACAGGGGAAGGTGCCAGCCATGTAGACTGAAGCTATCTTCATCCCACTGGCCAGCACTGTGCAGAAATGGTCCTTGCGCAGACAAATGACTTTTCTCATTTCTGGAGTGTTCGTTTGCAGCTATCACTTCCACACTGCACCTGGATGGGAACTGTCTGATAACCCTCTTTGTTTGCAAATTGTCCATTAATTGCAACTCAGACTTTCAAGGAAGCATCTGAATAAACACGTCCTCTCTGTCAGCATGGCTTGTCCTACAGGTGGCCCTTCAGGATCTCCTGTTGCAGCTGCTCCACTTTGCTGGTGGCTCAATGCCCACTGGAGATGCGACTGGGATCTGCCACATGCCACGCAGGAAGGAGAAGAGAGGAGCTGAAACACACTCCAGCACTGACAACAAAACTGTCCTTTCCTCTCGAGTTTATTTGTATTTTTCTGAGGTCAAAACCCCAACGTATTCAGATAAAGCAAACTCAGAGGACCCTGTACTGTAGCATCAGCTCTTGGCTTACAGATAATACCATAACATGTAAGTACCGTGCTTGGCTGACCACATTTTTTGTTGCAAACATAACAACAACATGATGGTAAGGAGTGACCACAGCGGGATCCAAAGCAAAGTAATACTGCGGTGAACAGTCCTGGATACAGTTATCTTTTGAGTCACCCTTCCTGTCAATATTTATAAAGAAATAAAAGGCTCTGGCTGGAAATGAAGAAGGTTTTTTTACTGGAACAACGGGGACATTTTGGCTGCTAAAATCATCCACAAAGCATTTAAAAAATGGTCCCATGCTGTGAGTCTATCATTGGACATGGAGACTTAGAAACAAGTCCTCAACACTTGAAACATGGGAAGATGGATGGAAAGGTTTTTTCCATGTCAGTGGAAAAAGCCCACTCCAGAGAAAAATCCCATCCTGCACCACCTTTGCTCTCGGTTTCCTCATCCATCACTGCCTGGTTTCCAAAGTGTGCCTTTCCAATGGCCAGGGATGGAGGTTTCAGAGAAGGCTAACAGGCCGTGGCCTGAAAACTGGCTAAAAACTTGAATATATCTCTTTCCCTTGTGCCAAAGTTTTCAAGTAGCACTGAACAAGGAAGAGCTAGCAATGAAGACACGTGGCTGTGACCACACATCTTTTCTGTGCTGGTTACATGCTTTGGGTTGGCAGGTTCTTCTAAGGTGGTTTCTCAGAGTCTTTCAGGAAAATCTCACTTTGCCTGATGACATAGACAATTTGCATTCAGGAGGTACACCCAGAAACAAGGATATAAGAAAATGAAAGATGAATATTCTGTGTCATGTGAGACACAGAGGAGAAGTGAGCCAGAATACAGATAGCTCCTCCAAAGATATTAAATGGAGGATATAGCTCTCATACCAACTAGGCAGGAGGGGAGGAAAATACAGGATTCTTGCTATTTCTGTCTTCACCTGTGCTAGCAAACGAGCAGTATCAGGAAATATTTCCTGCTAGTGGAACTCGATGAACTATCCTTTTAGATCTTTAGCACAATCCCTGGCTGGTTTATGCTTATGTCAACAAGCACTGTCCCAAACAATTCCTGGAAAGACCCATTCCCACCAGGCAGCTTGCAACTCCCTTCAATTTGAATGCTGACTGAGTTCAGTAAAACGAAAATGGGATGTTCCATGCTAGTAGGCTTTACTAGGCACATTCAATTTTAATAGTATAAACAAAACTGCTAAGTTCTTTTGGTTTCTTGCCCAAATCCATCCTCTTGTGTCAGAAGCAACAGTGAAGAAAGCTAAAGATCCAGGTGATTCTGGAGCCTCTAGCGTCAAGGGAATCCCCTCCAGCAGATGTGTGTGGGTTATGTCCTCAGCATCATCTTAGGGTCAGGCAGAAATAGAGCAGGACAGGGTATCTGCCCCCAAGCACTGATGTGGGACACTGAGGAGTAGTTCAGCTTCCAGATTAAGACGTTTGGGTGCCCACACATACGTGCCCACCTGGAAGCAAGATTCACAACGTAGTCAATGCAGATTTAGTCAATAACGTCAGCAGCGTCTGGGAGCTGTTCAGGTCATCAAACGTGGACACCGATGGGCTCAATGGAATTGCCCATACGTAGATGTCCAGGGGCACAGACACGCTGTTGCCTCCAGAGGTGTCTGGGGAAGCTGCTCAGTGTTGGATTGCAAAGAGATCCAATGCACTGCAACGTTCTTAGTACTTGAGCTTGGGAAGTTGTATCTCTAAAAGTGCAGGCATGGATTTAAACTCTTCCAGTTACCAGCTTGATTCTTTTTGTGCTTAAATAACGTCATTAGAAAAAACAAAAAACAAAAAACCAAACAACAAACTAACATAATTTGGTGGTTTGCTTACTCACGAATAAATCTATACTGGTATAACGAGTACTGCATAAGGGAATGCTACTGGCAAAGCAAGAACATTTTAATTACAGCAGCATATCAGGAAAACAGAATAAAATAAACAAAAAAAAAATCACGCCATGTTCACCAGCTTTGGAAGCAAGAGACAGCAGCTGCTCCCTGCTCTCATAACCAGAGAGGGAATGCATCACGGCTGTCGACCTGGATTTGCAGTTCTGCATAATGGCATCTAATTCAACTCTTCTTCTCTCCTCTCCCACTGACTGGGTTAAAGCTCACCCCGTTCCTACACAGTAAGAACATTTTAGCTTTATCCAGCAGTTCTTCAAGCCACCCAAAACCTTTCCAGTACTACAGTGGGCTTTAATATGTTTTTTTTTTTCAGAGGAACAAAGCTCTCCACAGAGCAGCAGCAGCATGGCATCTGCAAACAACCACTGTCTTACCCCTCCAGCTCATTTTTCAGCCGTAGTATGTTTCTTGGCAAAATCAATTCAGCAAATGTCCAGATTTATAGAGTTCAGCCACATGGCAACATTTTTCAGGGCCACATGAACAGCCATTATTTAAAGCCTTTTACTGTGTTCGTAGAGAGGAACAAAGTGCACTTTCCCATTAAAGATTTAAAGCCTTTTTGTGGCAAAGCACATGTCACCCTGAAGGACACCTTGGGTTTTGCATATAGACCCATCCTGTGCAACTTCCACTGCAGGATCAACGGGCTGATGCTTGGGAACACTTCTGATCCTGTCATTCGGTTGGAGGATAAGATCTTTCTCAGGGGATTATGAAATGCCTCCCACATTGGCATCTAAAGGCATTTTATTCTGCGCAGGGTAGAGCTAAACAAAGACACCAGGAATATACTGGGGGCAAGAAACAATTCACGCATGTTAATGCTGCGTTCTTCCCAAGGACTTAGAGGCCAGAAGCCAGGCAGATCAAGCAGAGGCAGGTACTTTTGTGCACGTGTAGTTAGGGGGCATAAAAGTGTTGTCACTTCTTTAACTGTTTGTTACACCTTCTGCTGAAGGGCACTGCTCCCCACACCTGAGACCTGGGCCACATCACATGTACATCTTTAACAACATCCCCTGGGTTACCCCGGCTGAATGATCTTTGCCTTGGTCAGCCCAAGGTAAATGGGTAGAAATGCAGCTGGGCTGACCCTGCCCAGGAAGGGAGGACCATGGCATGACCTCCTACTCTTTGCTTTGTTGAGGCTAAACCCAGAGCTTGAGCCTTGTGGGACAATTTACCTGCAGACTTGGCCTCAGGCAGACTTTCAGCTTACCTGGGCTTGAAAAGATGGTCAAGGTGGGGTTTGGGGGAGGATCCAGGGCTGTGCAGAGAGAGCATCCCCCTTAGGAGCAGGGCTGCCTTAACCTGGGGAAAAAGAAACAGCTGGAGAGGGATTTGAACATGAACCAGTCCTGCTCATCCTTGCCTTGTGCAGCTCCCTCAGCTGTCAGTGCACAAGCATCCCTGCGGCTCTCTTCATTTCAGGGGAAGTTGCTGGTAAAGGGAAAATCCTGCAGCTTGCTTCCTCTCAAGACCTAGTCAGAAGTAACCCCCCCCCACAAGCTCCACTCTTTATGCTTTCCACCTCCCATTTCATAACACATCCTATGACAACTTGATAGGAGGGGGGGTTGGTTTTGTTGAGCTTTTTCCTTGGAGGCAGCTCTATCTCCATTTAGCTGCATCCCCTGGGCTTTACTGCACAAAGTGCTAGTGGCATGCTTTCCACAAGGAGCTTGTTCCCAGCTCTGCACGGTAAGCACAGTGGGGCAGCAGGAGGAAGAACAGAGCAGGTGTCGGGACAGCACCTTGACTGAGCATCCCCCTCCCCACCCCACACTGGGGCGGGAGGGAGGAGGGGGGGAGCACTCTGCTCCATAAACAGACTCCCTGCCATGAAAATAGGCCGCTACCAAGTGATGCCAGTAGGAGTGCTTTAGTGATTTAAATTGATGTACACAGCAGAGAACAGCTTGATTAATTCATATGAATTGTAACTACTTAGGGCTCCATTCATCTGGAATGATCTGTAGTCCTATCTGCCACAGAAGTTACAAAGGTCCCCAGCTTCGGCTGCAGGTGATGTATTAGTCACCCCCTCCCGAAGCCAGCCCATCCACAGGGAGCTGCTTTGTTGCTACAAGCGTCTACTTCGGAGTGACTGAGAGCAAGACAAGGACAAGGGATCTGCTCCTCAGTGGGTGGTGGGGCAGGATGGGGAACCCCAACAAGCATCTCCCCAGGGAAGGAGGTGCAGGCTGGGGATGGCTAACCCTGGGGCGGGAAGCAGCTGACTCCTTCCAGAGAGGGTTTTTTTGGAAACACTGCTGTCTTTATCTGAAAAAATCAGCCACTGGCACGTACATAATGTGTGAGGACATCTGGCTGAGACTGAACGCCGGGGCCAGCCGTCGCTTTGTCACGGTGGCTCGTGGGGTCATTGGGTTTGGTCTCACTGCTCCTGCAAGTGATGGAAAAGTTTGGCCACAGGCTCCAAGTTAGACACGCGGACACAAGACAGGGCTGTTTGGTGACAGCTGATCTGGGTGAAGGAGCCAGGGTCACGCATAGACCCTCACCTCTATCCAGAAACTCCTTGGGCATTTGGTTAAGTGAAGGAGACAGAGTATTCATCTTCCTAAAAACAACCCCCATCTTTTAGGAGCGGCAAAAGGAGCAGTGGGCACATCCTGATCAGCTGCTGGTCCCAGCATGTGCCTTGTGTCACCTGCAGCATGAGGAACAAGGAACTCTCTTGCTGGTAGCATGGGTGGAAATAAAGCCAAGCCCTAGGGAAGGCTGGTGCTGTGGCGAAACCCGGAGGTAGCAGACCTGCTCCCTGCCACGTTGTCCAGCGTAATTCAAGGCTCATGCAGACAGGGTGAAGCTGTCCCACATCAGACCTGCTGCCAGATTTGTAGCTCCCAGCACCCAGCAGGTGCTGGTCACAACCCCTCCCCGAGGAGGCACCAGTGGCAATCCAGAATGCTGGGTCACAATGCCACTGTGTGGGCTCTGCCAGCTTCCAGAGCACAGAGAGAGGGGCATGGGGTGCTCTGAATTTGACCTGTGTCTGTTAAGCTGGTGACTGATGGACCAGGAAAAAAAAAAAAATAATAATCTCAAACTGGACACAGACATCCTGGCTTCCTTGAGGACGCAGCACTCGTTGACTGACACCACTTTTCTCTTGCAGGTCCTTGGGTACTAGGGTCAAACATCTGCTTTCCTTGCAGACTCCTTTAGAGAGTCCTTGAGACAGGATCCTCAAACTCTCCCAACAGGCTACTACCCTCTGCACCCAGTGGGCTCCACATCTGATGGGCAAGGGCCCTTCATCACCTTCCTTCAGCTGCAGGTCAGCATGTAGCCAGGCCACAAGGAAGCATGAACCCCCTTCATCCTCTTTTATGCAAAGTCAGGGGCTTGGCCCAAGCTAGCTTCATTTGAGCAAGGCTGGATGACGTTGCACTGGAGCAGATGAGGAGCGCTTACACAGCCCGTGAGTGTCACTGGCTTGAGAGGCGATATACATGTGGCTTTAAAAGGCTGCCGAGCCCTGAACATTTAAATTTAAACTAACATTTATACTACCAGTGTTGTACTTGAGCTGGGACTTTACCTAGCTTACAGCACCCAGGCAGTCAGCTGTACCTCAGTCATGAGTAGAGATAGCCAGGAGCAGAAGACAACTCCTGGAGGTGCATGAATGTTTCCCAGGTCATGCTAATGGAGTCAAGTGCCTCTAAAGATGCCCTGCTGAGTTAGCTGATCCAGGACCTAGCAGCAGGACAATGCTCCTCACAAAACATCTGCCTTCACGCCATGCTCTCCCCAGATCACACAGTACCATGCTGCTGCAGCGGACCTCTGCCCATGCCCATGGTGGTCAGTTAAACATCAGCTTGGCTGCCTCCACAGCTACGCTGTGGTTAGTCTGGAGGAGACCCACCTCTTGGTTTTAGGTATCTACATGTCAGCTCCCACCATCGAGCCCGTCACTCCCAGCTCACTTTGTAGTCAATGGAGAAAAAGTTCACAGTTGGGAGGACATGACTCAGCCGCTGTATTTCAGACATCTGTGTCTGTTAGGATGAACGAGCCGTGCTCTGACTGCATTGAAGGATGCACTCCTCTGGAATCAGTGTAACAAGACATTTAACAATGTCATGTCGCCCCTCCTAGCCCAGCTATCCTGTCACCACACCAGCTGCATAAGAATCATGCATGTTCTTGGGCAAGAAAAAAAAAACCTTCCCTGGTGTGTTTTAATACCAGCCAAGTAAAACCATGTGGTAATGCCCTCAAGCTGTTGTACTTGCTACCTAAGGAACGCACATGAGAGCCTGGAAGCTGTTTTCCTCCCAAACCTTTGAACCCCATGCACACATGTGGTCAAATTCTGCTGCAAAGCTCAGCACCCCTGCATGTCTGAAACACCCTTCCAAGCTGACATGCCTGTTGAAAGCCACCACGAGACCTGGGTCTGCAACAGCTGTGGAGGTAATTGAACTGAGAGGTTTTTTAGGTCTTTTTTTGGTGACAAAGAATGGCTCCCTGCTGGCCATTGCCTTCCTGACTGATGGCTTTTCCCTTCTCCTTAGCCCCCCCCCCCCCCAAATACACAGCTCCCTTCCTCGATGTCAGGGCAGACTCAGAGTGCCCTGACCTGCAGCTCATCACAGACCCGTGCTCCTCGCTTGGGGCTATCACAGCACCAGGTTACCCAACCTGCTGCCTGTGGCAGCTTTAGGAAGCCTTCAGCCTAGGTGATGGTGGCCTTGGTGGAGGGAAATGAGAGATGCCTGGTCCTGGAGGAGGCTCTGCGGTCAGATCTTTTGCTACCCTAACAGTCCTTGCTGCAGCAGCTCTCTCCTGAGCCAGTCACCAACGGGCTTTTGCTGGAGGGAGTCTCTGGAGACTGGAACAACACTCGCCATCCCACAGCGCTGAGTCACCAGCGGGATCCCCAGCCAGGGCTATCCAGGGGGCATGAGGCTTTCCTCCCCCAGGGCTGCCAAACATGTGTCAGCTTCTTGGAGACTCTCAAGCATGGAGCTTTCCTGGGAATTTCCCAGGAAGCCTGGCCAGACTGGGTGACCCAGCTCCTCCAGACAACACTGACAGCAGAAGAGGCTCTGCAGCTCTGTCTGCACAGCAGTGAACACCAGGTTGCTTCCTAAGCAAATACCACTTGCCCTCATTGCTACAGGGACCCGGAGAGCATCAGTGTCACTATCAACAAGGAAGGAGACAGCACAGCAAAGGAAGCTTTTACCCCCAACTCATCTCACCCCTGCAAGAACTAAACAAAAGCCTTGTTTCCATGACTGGCACAGCTCATGTCTGAGCTACACCTCTGAGAGATGCTACCTGGATGTACTCCAGGGCACAGATCCAGCCTTGTGGTGCCTCTGGCCAGGTGGCATGAGGAAGATGCTCTGGCCCTTCAGCGTTGCAAAGGCTTGCCTGGTGCTGATGCTGATCTCATGGACAAGATGATTCATCACCAGGAACCCTGTGGATGAATGGGGAAGTGGGACTGGAGATATGTCAGCAATTACCTTGCTTTCTTACCGTAAAAACAGGCCAGTGGGTAGCCTGAATGAGCACTTCTTGGAGGTTTGGACATAGATGGTCTCAGAGGGGTAAGACGGTGGAGGGAAGGAGGACTTGCTGAGCGGATAAATTGAGAACTTATGCTAATATTGCCTGGATCTGGAGCATCCAGACCGGTGACCCTGTGAAACTCAGGGCTGAAGGATTTCTCCCCAGCATGCCTAGGGCTACCAGCACCAAAAATAGCACTCAGAAAAGCTCCCCTGTGTCCATTTTCTTGTTTTTTGGCATACACCAGAAAATTCCCCATCAGGGAACATAGTATGTTTTTTTCAAAGCATGAAAAAGTATACTGTTGTTCCAACAGTCATGACTTGAGACTGCAACTCTTCCCCTGTGGGCCCTGTGGCAAGCTGCCCTCACGGCTGCCTTGCTGTCTACAAAGCTATGTCATAGAAAGTGAGCTCTCATGAGCAAAGAGGTGGCTTTGATGCTCCTGTGGCCAAGCTAAATGCAGCAGCTGCCAAAGCCCTTGGCATGCACAGCTGGACCCACTGCAGGTGAGCCTGCTCTCCAGCAAGCCCAGCAGGCTTTTCTAGAAAAAGCAACCGGTGTGAGGGATGTGGCAGAAGACCCAGCACAGAAGCAAACTGCACCAGTGCATGAGGAATGAGAGAAGACATTCACCTGACAACATGGTTCTTACCGTGTCGATGAGCTCTTCTAACAAGGCACTGCCTCAGCGTGCCACATCACAGCAGAAGAATAAAAGGATTTTAAAAAAAAAAAATACAGATTCATTTCTCTTTTCTAGTAACAGTCCCTGTATGGGATCATGCACAAACAAGAGCACCATGACTTACTTTGCTGTCCCCCTTGTCCTCTCTGCTCCAGTGTTACCTGCCCCCCCTTACCTGCTCACAGCATAGGGCTGGAGTCCTCAAACTACAGCCTACAGGCCAGATACAGCCGCCCAGGGTCCTCAATCCATCTCCCCAGTATTTACAGAACCCCCCTGCCCCCCCCGGGGCGGGGGGGGGCTGGGGGAAAACCAGGCAGCCACAGATGACCCTGCCACTTAATCCACGCCGGCCCCCTGGTTAAAGAGTTTGAGGACCCCTGGCATAGGGCATCAGGTACCTCTCCCTTGCTAGGAGAAAACCACAACAGCCAGCCAGACAGACAACACTTTCCCACACCCCCCAACAATACCTATCACAATTTATCACTTAAGCCTGCCCATTTCCACAGTCCTTGCTAATTAGCCCTTAATAGGGCTGACCATTTGTTCCCATCCTCACCTCAAGACTCTCCTATCTCCCTGCTTGTCCTTTCTGTTTCCCTGTGTTGTGGCCACCTTGCCTGCTCAAACCGCAAGTTTTGCAAGGGCTGCTGACAGTCATACTCACCTATGTACTAGCATAGGGTTCAGGTGCTTCTGCTGCAAAAATACAAGTTAGTAATAATTTCCAAACTACTGTCTTGTTATCATGTTTATAGCAGGCAAATAAACTCAAGAGCAAAGCACAAATAGGCTTTGAAAGCATTTACAAGCTTCTCTGGGCATCCACCACTCTGCTTCTGTGTGTCATCTCCTCCAGCTCAGGGCAGGACTGTAGGGAAGCTCTTCACCAGCCAAGGTGATGTTTCCCTAAAGAACAGAACAGTGATACTAAACTAGGGTTGTGCAGGAAAGCATTGCTGCAATAACACCTTTCAAATTCACCCACCCCCACCATGTCCCAGGACCTCCTGAGAGAACCTTCCATGTCACATGGGGACCTGCAGGACTGAGAAGGGATCACACGTGGCTGACCTGGCTCCCACCCAGGACTCAGGGCTGCCTTCCCTCCCTCCCAGCACTCTGATCAAGAGACAAGAGTCCTGATACAGTATTTTGTTAGTAGAAAGGAAATATGCCTCCAGAAAACTTCCAAAAAGCTTAAGGATTTAAGATGCTAGAGAAACCATAATTCATAGGCAACAAATGCTGGCAGATTGTGTGCCAGAAGTGCCATCTAACAAGAGAGTGATGGAGCAACTGCTCCCATTCCTCATCACCAGCATGCAAGGGCTGTTGTGTAGCCTAATTGAAAATGTAAGTGTAGAGGAGTCTGCTCCTCTGCCCTTATTATCTGAGGGTCTGTACAACCTTCTCGAGAGCAGGTTCATTAAATTTAATAGGTCTCAAGTGCTCCCAAAATCTATAAATGATGAATCCTCAAGGGGGGGGAGAGGGGATCCTTTAAATGCATTATTCACTGGAGCTGTAAACTACAAAACACAAATTGTGGGTGGGTTATTTAATCCGATTCAGCTGTTTGGTAGAAGAAGGAGACATCCCTGAAAGAGTCATGCTCACAGACTTGCCTGTTTTTCCCAACTGTATCAGATGGTGTGAGGAAAACATATATATCACTTCTGTCTCCCAACCTTGTGTGCTTTATCAGGAACAGCATAAACCAACACCGAGCTTCCCTTATCTGCTTCTCAGCATTCTTGTGGCGTGCCCTGAGATAGTTCTTTGCACTCCCTGCAGATGCTGCAAACCTGAGAGCCTCCCAGGAGCTCAGCAGCCCTCATTAAAAGCTCAGGCTCAAAGTGCTAACTCTGGCCAAGGTTAAGAACGACGCCGTGAATAGCAGTGGTCAGAGCTGAGCAGGTAGAAAATGCTCAGCTACCCACAGCCAGGCGATTAGACCAGGACATGATATATGCAAACCCGATGCAACCAGGGGTTTTACTTTCCTCTAGTGGATGAAGCATAAATGAGGTTGTTACAGGCTGTAAGCTTTGCTCTAGCTTTAGCCTCCTTCAAGGACAACAGAGGAGTGCTTTAGGTCACACGGTGGAGGAGTTAATGTAGGCTGCTCAGTAGAGTTGGCTCAAAAGAATCCTTTTCCCTGCTTCATATGGGAAAATGAGTATTTGTTTTACATTGTTTCCCATTATTTTTGGGGAAAAAACCCACCCTCGTTTAATCTACAAAAAAAAAAAAATGTTCACAACCCTGCATTGTGGGAGTAGAAAATGTACACAGAAAACTGATAGAAAATAGTAAGGCTGTTGAATGTGTTATCACCTGGACTTCGATCCCTCTTTTCCACATCTCTGCCAGCACATGGGACCCGAGCACCTTCTGATCAGCTTCAGGGGGGCTTTTCACTTTGCCTGACACAGGTGCAAGGGAACTTATGCAGCTGGAACCCACGAGTCAGGGAACAAACAGGAAGACCAGGGACACCTTGATTTGGAAAAAGACAGCTGTCCCCAGCCTCTCACTGGGACACTTTTCACTGGCACGTGCAGTCCTGGCTTTTATTGACTTGGAAGCAAGTGCTTGATGTGTCCTTGAGAGTCTCTCCTGTGTCACCGTAACATTGCAGCTTGCTGTTTGGAGCAGGAGATTGCTGCAAAGGCTAAATTCAAAACATGGGGAAAAAGAAAGAACAGGGGAAATTGGCTTATTCTGAGACCTTTCAAAGAAGTAGATACTAAAATACAAAGCGCTGTAGGGGAGCTGACAGTGTCACCTTGGCAGAGCAGGGTGGGCAGGGAGAGCTCTGCCTTTGGGAAGTTAGGTACCAGCTGCAGTGACTCTTCTCACTGTTCACAGCACCAGGAACCACGTGGGGCTGTTGCCTACGGTCCTGATGCCACAGAGCTGGGCACAGCACAGATGGAAAACAAATGGAAAGATCATTTTTTCTGCAAAGACCTCCCAGTCTAAATGCCTGGAGACACAACAGGGAAGAAATTCCTTGGCTGGCTGTAATCCTGTGTATAGGATCTGGCCACACAAATACACTCCATGTGGCAATCCTGTTTATGAAAATGATGGATGTCACATCCTCCTCTTTGCAACACAGCAGAAACAAAGCTCAGGTGGTTTTCTGTGCTGGGAAATCTGTGCCAGCTGCCCTAGCGAGGGCTGTACCTGAGCAGATGGGTTCCTGTTATCTCTCACTGTCAGTTAGATGAGGAGCAATGTTATGACTGAAGTGTATTTTCAAGAGGACTTTGCAGCTTTTCCCCAAAGACCTCTGCCACATCTTTGTGGCTTTGTCAGGGTGGAACATCCTTGTTTCTTCCAGAAGGACATTTAACTTCTCTACGCACACAGATGTACTATATACTTGCTTAGTGAGCACCAACTTCAGCTTCCCAAGCCCACAAGTGCATTGAACCCAGGGAGCTGGCAGATATGCAAAATCCTGCCGTGGTGGGAAGCCGTCTCCACTTTACCAAAGCAAGCACGGAAAGGCTTCTCAGGCACCCAGACACTGCTGTGCACTCCCAGGGGCTGGGGACCCTGCTGCTAGCCCCTGCTCTGAGATCACAGCGCCGACAGCTTCCACAGAAGGAGGAAAAACCCCTTGGGCTTTCACCCCCTCACTTTCAGTTCCTTTAAAATTCCGTGGGAAGGGGATTTCCAAAGAATTGCTCATTCTTATGTGTTATCATGTATTGCATCCAGCACGCAACACTACCTTGTTTTGGCCAGTGTTGGAACCGGCAGTTCTTTTCCTTGTATTTCTTCCAAATTAGCATTCTAACATCCCTCCACTGAGAAGAGCTGAATCTGTTAGTGAGGCAAGGATATGTATATCCAGCAATCCTCTCTTTAGTAAGCATCTTTACCCTGGTGCAGCTGCTTGGAACATCACCAGTAATATGTCCCTGTCTATTTGGATCACAAGGGAACGTGATCTTTCATGTCGGAGATTTACATGTGGCATTTTCACTGGAGCAGCATAATGAAACCCCACCCAAAGTCTCAACGCTTCCAGGAAGTTCAGATACAAATTTTGCAACTTGGGACCTATTTTTATTTGGCTTGGGTTTTAAACCCCTTTTTCTTTTCCCTTTGATGATTTTCCCTGCTGTTGTGGACAAATGAAAAGCAATCAGAGGCAGTACCGTTGAGCCTGGGTTTGCTCTCCAGCACCCTGGTCCAGCTGTGAACCCTGTCCATGCCCTGGTTACCTGCTGGGAGGAGACAGGAGGTGACATGTCCCCTTCCCCAGGCCACAACAGTGAGGTGCAGTGTGTTCTCCCATCTGGGTGATCAGGGGACCACAACTGCCCTTACCCTGCGCTCTTGACACCACCACTATGGAGGAAACCACTGCTGTGGAGGACACCACTCCACACAGGAGAGCAGAAGGGAAAACATGGCACTTGGAGGAGAAAAGTACCCTTTGCCCTGGCAGGCAAGCACAGGTCTGAGAACATTTCCAAAACAGGCAAGACACATCCGAAACCCCTGGGCTCAAGCTATGACAGCAGCTTCATCTCCAGAGCTCTCCGGAGAGGGAGAGCCTGGGTGTGTTGGTGGTGTGACACTGTACTTCACAAGGGTTGGGTCACAATCAGACCACGTGTGTTCAAGCACATCTCACCCACAGTTATCCCTGGCTCAGTATCACCTGGGGCTCTGAAAGTGCCTTCAGGCTCAGGTGCAGGTGTGTGGACAACCAGCAGACCTGGGCCTGCCTCAACCTGCTTCCTCACCCACTTTGCACCTCCTGGCACAGGAGCAGCCGTCATCAGGAGAGCAGCTAATATGCCACAGATGAAAACAAACAGAGGAGTGTCCTCTCTCATCTCCTCCTCTCCCTGGGGAGCCTTAAAGACTAGGACTGTCCACAAAGGCATTAAAAAAGGGATCTGGTCCCTTGTTGTCTGGCAGAGAGCAACCCCAGGAGAAAGAGGGGTGGAGAGTCCAGGTGTCCAACCCTTGTTTGGGCTTGGCCATTTCCCTGTAGCCTGGAGACCAGTAGGACTGCATGACCCGCAGAGCTAGTGTCCGCAGGTGTCTGTTCTCGAGTGACAGGGTGGCAAAAATTATTCACAGTGATTTGTCAACAGCCTGTGAAGTCTCAAACAAGCCCAAACCTTGGAGGCCTGATGGCTTCATGCAATTCTCCACATTGACAGAACCACTAGGAAGAGCTCAATAACCAGCTCAATAACCATGATGAACCAATTTAGGGGTCTGCCTGGGCTGCGTCTGTACAGCTGTAGAGCAAGTGTCATAAACACACCCAAAAAGTAAAACCATCTCTCTAAACGCATGCACACACACCCACAAAAGCTTTTTAGCCTTAACACTGTATCTGCAGATCATCAGCGTTTGGCTTACAACATGATTCCTGTTATCAGAATCTCACTTGTAAAGTAATTTGTCTGACCATCAGGTTTATGTGGAAAATAAAAATGCAAGTTGGGGAAATGAGAGGGAGGAGGCAAAGTGTTTTTCAAGTGATCTCAGTGGTTGATTTTTTCCCAGCCTTGGAAATAGGTACTGCTGGGGAGAAACTTTAAAGAGCACATGAAAACGTTAATGAAGGTTGGAATGGTGTCTAGTATCTAGCCCAATAATTCTCCTCCCAGTAATTTCTTTAAGCCTCATACTTAGAGTTCGTTCAGTAGGTCATAAATTTTGCCTGCTCTGTAGTTAACTGGATCCACGAGATGTAAATGTATTACTCATCCACTGGTTAATTTGTATGTTCATTGCTTTCCAACCTCTCCACAAATTGATTTTTAGATTCGTTATTTAGCCGGGAAGGTATTTCCTGGCTCGTCCCTCAGAAGGTCACAGAGCAACACGAAGTGTCTGACTGCCACGGGGAAGCAGAAAGTCAAGCAGAGGGCTGGAGAACAAGTTTCCCCTTCTCAAACTCAGTCAAAAGTCAATCAAAATGCAAGCTGCACTTGGCAGATGCCTGTTCAGAGCTATGCTCCAGGCAGGGAAGCAGAGCAATGGGGTGATGGGCCATGGAGACCAGAAGAAAGGCAGAAAAACAGCTGAGCAGCATGGGCCTGGGCTGAGAGGGTATAAGCTCACATCTCCAGGTGGTCTCTTTCTTCTCACTTTTGTCTCTCCATATTGTCTGGATTCATTTACCAGCTTGAACCCCACAGGCTGGTGGCCTCTGTCCTCTGCTGGCTTTTTAGCCCATTTGGAGGATGCCGTCCAGGGCTGTCAGTGTCCTTGCTGGCATCTTGCTATCTCCACAAGTTGCTCAAAGTCAATGACTACTTCCCAGCTGAGACAAGTGGTGAAAAGTCCAGAAGGAACTAGACCATCTTGATCTGAGCCCTCTGACTGTTCCACTTAGCGTGATGTCTTGGTGGTGCATAGCTCTCCATGCGCATTAGGAAGCTGACTTGAGTTGCTGCTTGGCCCTGAAATGTGATGTCTGCATGTCAGTGGTTATCTCAGCTAGGCTTGGGACCATGGTGTGCCTGCTCAGTGAACGCCAGGGCCAGCTCCGGGGCTGCCGGCTTCCCATGCTTTTCCACAAAAAAGCTGTCAGCACATAGAAATGCACGACTCCAACAACTTGGAAGCAAGGCTGGAGTATGGCTCCGTTCCAGGTCTGACATCCCCGGGTCTTAACGGTGCTTTGTGAAGATTAACCTTCACCTGCCAGCAGGAGCTCTTAGAAAAAAAGGTGCAAAGAGATGGCCCAGAGCATCATCAGACTTGATAAACTGAGTCTTTAGGAGAGGTTGCAACACCTCTGAGTTGCACCAGACACAAAGCTGCATGGTAGACCTCTGGAAAGCTCTCCTCTCTGTCCCTGCATGCCACATCGTATGCTCCTATTACAGAAGTTGCTCACCTCCTCGGAGGGGCACGTTTCCCTTCCCCATGGGTGCTCATTATAGCCTTCCCCCTCCCATCTTTAGGGCATTACATCTGTGGCTGCACAGCCACGGCTTGGTCTCTGCTTTTGCTTTATTTTCTCAGCTGATTACATTTTGACAGTGATTTTGCAGCCTTTATGTACTGGCTCCCACTGTTTGTATTCTAGGAAACATACACTGCCTGTCTGGCTTGCCAGCACTAGGATTGCTCACCATCCCCTGGGAACAATGAGAAATGATGTGTCAGAATTCACCCGCTTCCCAGCACTCCCTGTTTACTACAAGGACCCCATGGGCAAAAGAACAAATAGATTACTACAATTTATATCTCTCTAGGTAATGTCCTGCAGTTCCTTATCTTCCCAACTGGGATATAGTTCACTCTGTTGGGCCTCTTTCAGCTTAGGAATTCTGTCATAGTGGCATCTGTGGTGGTGAGAAATTGCCTGGCTGACAGCAACAGCGTTATGGGAAAATCGAGATTTGCCCCCCACCCCGCCTTCTCCTCTCTCAGATGTGCTTATTATAATGTGGTGGAAATCAGAGCTTGGCGGGAAGAGGTTTCTGAGTCCCATTGAAACTTCTTGTGATTTCCAGAGGTTGCCCATTCCTCAGCGAGACAAAGCCCAGAGCTTCCCTTTTGTAAATGGAAGTGAAATGATCCTCTTGGCCAAGCCCTCGCTTGGTGGCAGAGTGCTTCTGCCGTGCCCTGGGAGCCTGGGGCTCAGGTCCCCATTGCTGGGGTGTCCAGGCCAAATGGCCAACGGACCAGAGGGCCTTTTGGCACTGTCCTGAAGTGGTTCTGCTTCTTAAACTCTCTACCAGAGGTGCTCCATTTTGTATTCAAGTGTCTGTTTGAAACCGTGACTTGATCCTGAGATTTCCACATCCCTTGGCACTGACCTTTTGGAAAATGATAACTGGCCAAGGGGTATGTAGACCTGAGGATCCTCTTGCCTTTCCTTAAAATAATTTCCAAGGCTGAATACATTTACAGTTGGACTCAAGGATCTTAAAGGTCTTTTCCAACCTAAATGATACTATGGTTCTAAATTCCATGAAAAGAGGAGTGTGTGTGTGTTTGACACATCAACTGAAAACATTTCTGCTGAAAATACATTTGTCTGAAAAATTCCCAACCAACTGTAGCAACAGTTTAGCACAGAAGTGCAGCATGCATTGGCTTACTAGTGAAGAAGTCCCCATCTCTTCCATCTTTTACCTGCTGTTAACACTTTCCAAAATTGACTAAATCAACAATCACTGTCAGGGTCCCCTTCACCTCTCAAGACACCTTCAGGATCACCCAGCAACTATCTCACCACGTCCTACCCTAGTCGTCCATGGTGGTGGTCTCAGGAGCCAGGTGGTCTCAGCTCTTTGCATCTCAGTCCCCAGCTGGGTCTTTGACTTTTGCTGCCTCCAGCATAACTGAAGCTGGGAGTCCTGTCACTCAGGACTTTTTAATTAACTCACCGTCATCTGCTTTCTCATGGCGCTGCCCTGCCAAGGGAGATGATTTGAAGGAAACGGTGAGGGTCGAGGTGGCTGTTTGTGTTTGCAGAAATCTCTGCTGCTTGTTTAGCCTGTGAAGCCATAAAGAAATGTGACTGGGATGGCTCAGATTTCCATTCATGCTCAGCCTGCCCTCAGTGCACAGTGCTTATGATGTACCACCAATACCCTCCATGCCTCCCAGTGTGCCCAACACACCACATCCATCCCCACATGCACCTGAAAAAGGCATGAGCATCCTCGTCTGAACCCTCCCAGTGCAATCAGTTGGCTTAAATCCACTTTTAACGTTTCCCTTTAACCTCCCCTGCTCAGGCGGGGACGCCTGCCAGCCCGACAGTGCTGGCGGGGGGAGCCCCACGTCCCACTGAGGGGCAGCGATGCTGGGAGGAAGCAGCATGAAAGGCTTCCAAGGCGCTTGCCTGCCTCTCTCCCAGAAGACCCATCTCCTCTGCCAAGCTTATTCATTCTGCCCGATCAATCCCAATCCCATTCTCAGCAAGGAGGTCTTATTAATACCGGCTGAATGGAGTGGGAGGTTTGTGGTCTAGAAGATTTTCCCGTAGGACCAGGAGCTAGACCACCAAGCCTTTCACACTGGCCACCCAGATGGCAATAACCTTTGGCCAGCGTTGGCACGGGCTGGGCTTGACGCCGGACACAGTGCTGCTGAATAGATGGGTTGGAGCCATCTGAGGGTGAGGATGGGGGAGGATGCAAGGAGACTGTAGGGAATTGTTTAAGAGAGCTCTGAGAAATATTGGTCGAGTGCTTCCATTTAATTATTCACTCTGCTTAATTTGCTCTTGGACAAGATGAATCGTTCATTGACTGCGCAGTCTGGAAGCAAGTCCTTCCTGACTAAACAGGCTCAGCATTAAATGGGAAAATAAATGGAGGCCGAGCAAAGAAAATTCCTCCTCTCAGATTGATCACGTCAGGGCAGAATTCTTGTAGGGAAGCCAGAGCTGATAGAAATATAAACACAAATTCTACCACTTGCCAGAATAAGTTTCTACAGTTTTCCCTTTATTCCAGCTATGATTTTCTCAGGCAATTTAGTGTTTGCAGGCAGTGCTGCACTGACGCTGTTGTCAATGCCACCGCAGTTGGTATCGACCGGGGGTCTGGGTGGGTGAGTAGCACAGGCAGAGCTGGTCTGACAGCGCAGCCATTGCCCAGGGTGTCAGGAGACACGGTGGGATTCAGCTCTACTCACTCAAACACCTGGAAGGTAGGTTCCAGCCTTCAGCCCCACCTGTCTTCTATAGTATTTGTAATCTCTCTTCGCAGAGAAGTGAACACCACTACGGAGCAGCTTGTCTGACACATCCACCTCAGGTGTCTGTCAGAGGACAGGAGGAATCACCTTCCCCAGGTAGCACGGCTCATCTCAGTGACCCCAGCTGCAACCATACAGCTGCAAACATCTGGTCGAGTCAGCCCCGTATTTGGGCTCCACTCCCAGATCAGGCACTGGCCACCCACTGGCAGGACATGGGCAAGTTGATTCCGCTTTCTGTTCTGTCCCATGCAGGTATGAAATGTTTCAGGGCATTTACTAAATACCTAAAGGTATTTATGGGCTCTCCAGCCCAGCAGGATCCCCATCTGCATTTGGCTTCAAAGCAGTAATTATATAAATAACGGATGGGTGGATTTACACAGGAGTAAACCAGCAGCATCTCCAGCTCTTGATTTTTAACCACTGACTGCCAACAAAGACTTTTAGGCAAACTAGAATTATTCATTTACTAACCTCAACCCCTGAACTGAATGACTGGCAACCGTAACTCCAGTCTGAAATCACTCAACCCTCATTTTCAGGTTTTTAAAATAAACAGGACCAACCTTCACACAATAAAGATGTGAAAATTCTTCCAACACAAATGTCTGAGCCTAGCGCATGCTACATTAATTTTATTTTCCTTCTTTCATCCTGATTAAACTGTCCACTAGTAATTCTTTGCCTCCGGCCAAATGCAAACACAACTCTGCCACTAATAGGAATTGAGTATGTCTGCATAAAAATACAATTAAAGTAACAGTACACTTCACATTTCATGCCACTCGAATTCTCAAGTAGGTCTGTTATTACAGGATTTCTCATGCATTGTTAGAATTTTTTTGCATTACACTCTGAGCAACAGATTTTCTTCTCTGGTCAATCAGCATTAAATGTAATGCCATGCATTATCTTGCCTTGAAATAATAATAAAGAAATCCTGCCCCAGATGTTTGACATGTTTTTCCCTTTTCTGAGAAAGATTTAGAGATGTGAAAGACTTTCTCATGTGGCATCAGAAGGAACCCGTGGGCTTTAAAATTTTTTTGGCAAACCCCAGAATTACCCAGACAATTACATGCTAAGGAAAGTCTCCTGAGGTGAGTGGGGGCTGACATTCCAGTCACTGCTCTGAGCAAGCCAGGGAGGAGGTCTGACCCCGGCATCCAAAGCTGGAGAGGAGACTGCCTTCAGCACTGACCCAGTTACAGCATCCCAGGAAGGGGAAGGGACATGTGTTTTCCTCCAGCTGTAATTCCTACTCTGCTCCCCAGGTCAGCTGGACTTGCGAGCCAAAGCTTTGGCTTAGAAAATGGCCATTTCCTAATGAAAAAATACATTTCAGAAAACTCCCACCATCCTACTGGAGACATCTGAACCAGGGCAGGCAACACCAGCTCCCCCAACCCAAGGGTCATCTGTCCTTTAAAGAAAACATCATCATCCAGCAGGGAGGAGAATTAGCCCTTCAGGGCTCTTCTTCCTGAGTTGATTGGGATAATTCAGTAATTTCCAGTGCTTTTCAAGACATTTGCACCCTACCGAAGTGATGCCACTTGGACTGGGGACACCCCCACACCCCAACTTTGCATCAGGGATGAGTCAATGTATTGTGGACAATTTTCTCTCTCACATCCTTCAGCAGCATTTACTGAGGTTTGGTGTAGTCTCTCTTCTAAAAGCCCTTCAGATGTGACACCAAATAGCTGTGAAGGAGAGAGACAGAACTGGAAAACCAAGGAAAAGTGGCTGAATGAGTTAAATTGTACGAAACCCTTGGCTCACATGTTAAAGGCCAGAACCTCTGCAAAGTGTACTATCAACCCAGTGTGGGAAACATCTAAACACTTTTGGAAAACTGCAGATTTATCTGCATTGGCTGCATTTAAAAAAAAAAAAAAGCGCTAACGCAGCAGCCCATCTCACAATTCCCTCTAAACAACCTCTGAACCTGGTTCTATAGCCAATTAATTCAATCACTTCTTTTATATCTGCTGGAATCCAACTTGAGCAAAAAAGCTCAGCAGCCCTTTTTATCGCCTGCCAGAGCTCCAGCAGTCATCAGAGAAGGTTCCAATAGGTCATAATTTAGCCAATATTTTACTTTGCAAAACACATGAAACCCCTTTGACATCAAAAGCAGTAGATTTACAGATGCTGGGCATTTACAGATAGCGTTGTTCTGCCAAAGTACGAGTGTGCATGCTAGTTCAGATTAAACTTCTATTATTTCCTCAGAATGGAAATTGGCACTCATCCATCGGCTCCCCAAATTCAGTTCAATGGCTCCTACAGATTGCAACCATCTTCCCCCTGTGGCTCGCCTATACCTGAGCTGCGGTGGTCGGATCCGCAACACCCACGGCCGCGTCTCGTGTGTAGCTGCTTCACAAATGCGTTTGTTTGCAAGTTCATATGTCACAGGCTAATCTGGCAGGGGATCTAATCATTTAATAGGATAAAAAGAGAAAGCTTTTTTCATTTGGGTCTCTTTCACCTCTTGGAAACCCTCAAGACAATCACTTGGAAAGCCTCAGGAAAACTCAAATTCCCTGCAGGTACATGGCTGTGTTTACAACGCAGCACACAAAGACCTTGCAGCACACAAACCTGTTGACGTGGGAATGAGGAAGCCTTGACACCGGTGTGGTGGGCAGCTTGAGCTGGGCAGGATGAATCCCACCCACATTGCTGCTTGATGTGCCCCCTGAGCATCGCTTGACGTGCCCCCTGAGCATCGCAGAGCCCTTAGAACGCCCCTCCAGGGCTCACCATTGCTGCGGTGGCAGCAAGGAGATGCTGCAGGGCTCAGCACCGAGCTGTGTGGCTGTGCCCAGGCTCACTGCGTGTGCTGCGAGTGGTGGAGCCCCTGCAGCCCCTCCGCAGAAGCTGGTATGCATGTTCTGCCCTCACGGCCCCCAGGACAGACCGCAGAGCTGGCGCTCGCAGCGCTGACGCAGTGGTGGGGAAGGCTCAAGGGATGGGGACAATGGGGCTAGATTTTTCACCACAGCAGGAGCTTCTGCCCAGTGCATTTTTCAGAATGACAGTAAAGAAGGGTTGGGAGGGATATGGATGGTCCATCTAGTGCATCCCTTTAGTTACTGCTGGTTTCCATTCAGGCATGCAGTCAAAGAGGTTTAATTTTATGGTGTCTGCATGGGGGACAGAAAAGATTTCCATTTCCCTTTCTTCACTGATATTTTGTCCGTGAACCAAGTGGTTTCATTAATAAGTAGGTTTTGCTGAAGATGCATCCACCAGTAAATTGCTCTGCCACAATATGGGACTAGTGCGGATGGATTTGAATTTGCCAGACTCCTGTCTTGTGTTTCAAAACCTGCATTAACTCCCAAGCTGACCCTTGGCCCATCACAAGCTACAACCTTCTTATTTTATTGGAGTGGACAGGAAGAGAGCGCCAGTCTCATTAGACCCCTTCTGAAGACATTTACTTTGCGTTCTGCCTGTAATATTTCTCTTTAGTCTTTAATTTTATTACATTAAATTTTGGGGGGGAGGGAAAAGCTTCTTTTATTCCTCACTCAGCCCAGTGTCACTGGGCTTCTTCCCTGCAAGGAGGACCAGAGAAGTTCCAGGTCCCTGCCTTGCTTTTCAGCAGTCTCACCTACTGGCTTTGTTTGGGAAATTATCCCAGCAGGTGCAGCATAGGCAGTGGCAGCTCAGCACCACTCCTTGCTCACCTGGGTGTTTAATGATGCTCCTTTGACCCCATCTTCTTTCTTGCGTGGAAGCAGTGTAGGTGAGACCCCACCAACCCACCAGCAGCACCCCAAAGCACTCTTTTGTGTGCCTGCTCCTGGCACCAAATAAGAATGGCACTAAACACTCAGAAGGTACAGAAACTTGCTCCACCAGCTACAGCGATGCCAAAAAAATCATGCGTCACCTGCAGGCGCTATCCCCAGCCAAATCCCCTCTGCCATCACTGCAGTGAGAGCAGAGGAGATGCTGCTTTCCCCCTCTGCCATCACTGCAGTGAGATGCTGCTTTCCAGACACGGGCTGCACCATGAGGTACAGATCTGCCCTTGAAGAGACATTTGCCTCGGCTTTGCCTTGTGGTTTGCAAGAGCTTGTGCAATGTTGCTGACATATGGTGTTACAAGATTTTTTTTTTTGCTCCTGGTATGCTCTCAAAGTCCTTCAGCCTCACCAAGCAGGATGCCTCTGACCTGTCCCAAACTCCACATGTCCTTTCCCTACACATCCTTTCCCCCACTTGCTGCCCAGGTCCCACCTGCCCCACCAGAACGGCCCCTCCATCCTTTGAAAACCTCCCAGCCCTTTAACAAGCAGTTCAAAGCATAAGGATCCTTTAAAATCCGAGATGGGAGCACGTCAGAAGTGCCGGCGCAAGCAGCGGAGCAGATGTGCCGCGGGGAGCGGGAGGGAGGCAGCGGGGCGGGGGGCCCTGGCAGCGGAGCGGCACGGAGGGGATGGCAGCTGCAAGACAGACGGCCTCGCCGCAGCCTGGCGCTGAGGACAGGGGAGCCCCTTCCAGCTTGTCCGCGCTGCCGCTGCACGCACACATCCTCATTAATAACAGCCAGCGGGTGTGATGGATAGCACTCGGGGATGAATTACGGCCAACCGCCTGATGCTGCCCTGCAAAAGCCATATTTAGCCAAAAGCCAGGCAGGCTTGTTGGTTTTTTTGTTGTTGGTTTGTTGTTGTTTTTTCCCCCCCTCCATCCTGCCAGGTTTGGAAATCCAAGGAGCATCTTCATTCTGCTTGCTAAGATGGAGTTTACTTGAATTGCCTCCTGTTTCCCGTGGGGTGATGGTACTCTGGGTAGCAAAGAGGGATGCAGCTGGTGCTCAGGGAGCACTGTTTGTGCTACAAAACAGCGAGTAGCTTCTCCCAAATGGTTATACTACTGTTACTGAGATGTTTTGTCTTTCAGTAAACAAAAACACTGCTCAACTTGGAAAATACAAGGATTTAAACCAAATTCAGATATGGCAGTTTCCAGATCTTTGCACTTCGGATTGTTGAGCTTCAGCTGGGTGGCTGGAGACAAAAAAAAAAAAAAAAAAAAAAAAAAAAGGCAAACCAAACAACTACAAACACACAGACACACACACCAACAGGAAGATACTGGCATGAGAAAAGAAGATAAAAGCCATGTTAAAGACCTCCTTGGTTTCACCCAGGATTGCTATACCATGGGTGAGCAACAGCCTAAGAAGTTTTTTTTCAACAGGCAATCTTTAAGCTCAAAGAGTTTCACAGAAGAAACGGATGTGATGCCAACATCAAGTCAAATTGAAAAGCTTCATTGAAACAGCTTTAAAAGTTTGTTTCCTTGAAACATCACTGAGAACATGCAGAGTTATTTCTGACATGATATTATCCTGGATTCAAGTAACTACAGCCATGCTATAAAATAAATAATTAAATAAATAAATACCGCCAGTGCATCAGAGCTCCCCTAAAATAGAAATTTTTACAGGAAACGGGTCGGATTTTTCAGTGGTGTAAATGAACCTCTCCCCACTGAAGCAAGCCAGCTGGTGCTGGTTTACCTTAGCTGAATACCTGGTTTTAATTTTAATATATTTTGTGTATCTCAGTGGCAAACACTGAAAATAGCTGCCTGCCTTAATCGAGTGGTCGCCACTGACCTGAGTGAAGGAGAAGCAGCTGACAGGTGCTGCAGAGCTGGCCAGTACAGCCTGATGGGGCAGGCACAGTCAGACCAACCTCACAGTCCGATGCAACTCTTGGCATCTGCTGGGGTGTCCTGGGGGGCTGGGGCTCGGGTAGGAGCCCTGGGCAGTTTTATAATAGCAAATGCATGTGAGTGGCATTAGCAATTACGTGATATAAATCACTTTCCTAACGAAACTGATTCAATTGCTGCTGAGTCTCAGCGCTTTCTCTCTGTTTATATTTCTACAGCCCTTCACCAAGGTACTATGACAACTTTAGCACCTCCAAAGACTGTGAAGTACGAAATGGTAGAGATCAGGACGTGAAGTGCAGAACTGGAAACACTCGCCTCGTGTCAGGGCACCTACAGAGCATTCGCAGGTTCAGCGTGACCCTTTGGGGGAGGAAACATTCTATTCTGCAGGTTGGGAAACTGAGGCAGCCGTGTGTTGTCTTGCAGATTCATCCACCAGAAACCATTTCTTCCAAGTCCCAGTGGCTCTCTGTCACTGCTGGGCAAAGTTATTTCTTGTGATGCCATCCCTGCTGCCTGCCAGACCCTGAGGGAGAGGCCAGGCGGTCGTGATTACATGGGGTTTGATTTCATGGGAACATAGGATAAAAACATACTGAGATGCGTATTTGATCCCTTCATTTGGATATGAGTTCTAAACCTTCAGAGTCATATTTCCAAGCTTTTCCCACAGACAGCAAGGCTGTGAGTTTTCTTAGAATATTTATTCCACAAATCAAGCAAACTGATAGTCCTCCAAAATCTAAAGGCTCCAGGAGCTGGGGATTAAAAGAGAGCAACACTCCTTTCTGAACTGTCCCAAAGCCCACATTATAACTGCCCCATCTGACAAAACAAGGACCCCTGCACCCTGCAACACACGCTCCCACCCACCCCCCCCATGGGGTGGGGACGATGCTGGGTTTTGAACTATCCCTAAAGCCAAACGGCAGCTTTGGAGCACTCACTTGGTCCAGGCAGAGGCTGCCAAAGGTGACAGGTTTAGTGACAGCACACACTGGATCATCCCCTTCTTTTTCCACAGAGGTACCTTTGCGGACCCACACATCACCCCCCATGCTGCTGGCAGTGTTATGCAGAGAGGGATCTAAAATTAGCTGGGTGGATTTAACGTCACACAGCTTCCCTCTGCTTTCGAGTGCTCAGCCTCCTGCTATTTTTAAACCAAAGGGAACTGGTAAACAAAGGTTTGGTGCGCTCTGCTCTGACAGAAATAGGCACTGCAGCTATTTTTATCCTGCAGACTACACAATGTGTGTCCAAGTTACAATCAGCAGCAATAAATATGACCCAAAGAGGGTCAAGAAGCCACTGTAAGCAGGGAGCAGTAACGAAACTGCTCTGCTCTCTGAATGCCAGTGAGGCAGCCTTATCTAGTCCCTAATTCCTCCCTTTGAGGCTCATCACACAAAAGCCTTATAGAAAGCAGATGAGGTTCTATGGCATGCTTTGCACATCTTTTTTTTTTTTTTCATTCCAGGTTTTGTATTTTAGCTTAAACTAAGTGGTGCACTGGAAATATCAAGGCATCTTGACCACAGACTGGATGCACGAGGGTTAATTCAGCTCTGCCCAGCACTGGCACTCCTGGCTGGGGTGTTAGACATAAAGAAAGAGGTTTTACCTTTCAGGTGACTTTCAGGAGAGGCTCTGAGGTTGAGGAGCCTGTTTGCAGCACATGTTTAGGGTTGATGTTGTTTGTTCTGTTAACCCTGGGGTGGTTGCCCTCGCTGGACATCAAAGCCACTGCTGAGCAGGATGATGCGCAAAGTGTGCGCTCGCCTGGTGAGTCACACATGGTCACCTGGGTGCCCGTGTCAGGGATGGGTGCTGGATCCACCCTCTGAGGGGAGTACACACTGATTGCCTGGTCAGGACTTCACATCCTGGAAACCTGCCCTCCTTTCTCAATCCCTGCAAGGTATTAGTGCCATGCCAGGGTCAGGCCCATCCCTGGCCCTCAGCAGGGCTTTATGGAGCGTTGCAAAGGGGGTGGCCAGGCAGTGCCATGAATGGAGGGTCTCACCCAGTCCCAGTGCCTAACCTTTCTCCATCCCACAGGGGATTTGGTGTAAGAAGCCAGGCAGCAAGGAGGTCTTCTCTCTAGACTACTCTGTCTCCTATTGCTCCCCAGGACTGCTCTTTAGAAAACACCAGGACCTCCCCATCCCCAGAGCCAGGCACTTCAGGCTTCGTTTTTGCTCAGGGACCCAGCAGAGAAGGAAAAGCAAGATCCACCGTGGTTTCCATACTTAGTATCTTCCTTCTTCAGGGTACCAGCCCTTTTGGCTTTAATCTCCCAGTCTGAAACCCCCAGAGCTGGGCAATGTCCACCCGGGGGCTGGGTCATTTCAAAAGGGGAACAAGCCTCACCTCCTTCTACTGGATCTTTCTTCCCCTTCTCTGCTGGAGATGCAAAACCTCTGCTCCTGCTGCAAGGTTCAGGGACAAGCACTGGCAACAAGGGTTGCATTCCTTACCTCTGGAGGAGTTCAGGCAGTGCTGCCCCCCACCCCCAGTGTCTGCTGCTATAGAGGTGCCCCAAAATACCCTGCCTGGCCTCCCTCACCTGCTGCAGGCAGGTTGATGTCTCCTTGCAGACAGCGTTGTCTCTCTGGGATATCTCAAAGGCATTGTGGGTCTACATGGGTGAACTGCTCACTGAGGGTGGGACCTTGGACACTCCATCCACAAGTGAGCTTTGGAAAGGAAAGTACTGATTCCTTGAAACTAAATCTTCCGAGGAAGCATGTTGTTTTCAGCAGAAGCTGGATGGGGCTGCTCATGCCCCTGCTTGGCCCTGCAGGTTGCATTACACCCAAGACATGGCACAACTGCTAGCATCTGCATCCCTAAGGCTTTGGACGCCCCCTTTGCGCTCCCAAGAGACATTTGCACCCCTACTTGGCTGAAGTGAGGGATCTTCAAAGTTAAGGCCCCAAAACCCTACTAAACATTCAAAGCTGATAGCAGGAGGAGTCAACAGATACAGAACCAGAGTCCGGAGATGTACCCCCTAATGACAAGCAAGCTGGCATCAAACAGCAGTGACAGCCAGCCATGGAGAAGATATCGGGGGGAATATCCAGATCCTTTCTATAAACAAAAGTTAAAGGGACAGTTGTGGGTCCTAAAAGCTCTCCCAAGCTTATCAGGCACATCCTGCAACACCTGGAGTAGCTCTACACCCAACACCATGATGCCACACCGCTGCAAGCCAAGGGATGCCCACCTTGGCTTGGACCTGCCTCTGGAGCCAGAACGCACGTCGGCTGTCCACAGCCAGCAAGCCCACAGGAGAGCAGAGGTGGCTTCTCCCTTTCCCAGCCCTTCCTTCCCACTCAAGGGACCAACCCTGTGCCTTCCACGGCTGAGCAGGCAGTGATGAAGGGGTTGTCATATCTGGCAGAGGCTGGGAGAGCAGTGCCCCTCAGCTGGTGCACGGGGCACAGCTCAGAGCTTGGGAAAGGAGGGACCTGGGTTCATGGAGCAGCCCTGGCTTCTCCCTTGGCTCTCATTTATTACTCATACAGGCACAGTGGGGCCCTTTTTTGTTAATGCAGCAAATCATCAAAAAGAAAGGAAGGAGGGGGGAAAACCTTTAGTAACAACTGTAAAAAAAAAGGGGGGGGAATGAGGGGAGGCAAGCATGCAACCAGCAGACAGACAAAGGTTGCAAACCACCGACAGTTCAGCTGAAAAAGGGGACTGCAGAGACGGTGAGGCTTTAAAAAATGCCCTGGCGCCAGGCTGGTCTGCAGCCGGCTGTGTGAGCAAAGAGGGTCTCCTTGTGGGGCCCTGCATCAGTGACCACAGGCACAGGTGAACATTTCAGCTAAGCTTGTGTGACCTTTCTCCAGCAGAGCTGAGCTTGCTGAGCCTTGCTGAAGGTATGTAGGGGGTAGGCGGCGTGGCCCGCCAAGGGTGGTTGGGTTAGCATCACTGCGTTTGGAGTGGCTTGGCTTGCTCCAGCAGGCTCCCGGGATGGGTGTGGGAGCCTGTGCATGCCCATGGGATACCCAAGAAATATATTCAGCTCTGTCTGCAGGAGAAGAAGCTCACCCGTCTGCAGCAGGCGCCTTGCACACAGCTACACATCTTGTTCACCCTCCCAGAGATTCAGCAAAGTCAATGCCCTGAGAAGGGCTTGCTGCGCTGGCTTTTACAACATCCACCGCCTTGGGACTGCGGGTCGGGGTCCACAACTGCCAGCAACAGCCATTACCCTCTTTCTTGCTCCTCGCTAGCTTTATTTTATATTTTTTATTCATCAGTGTAAAAGCTTCCCTAACTAGTCATTAACCTCAACCACAGGACACAACCGTTAAACATTATTGTGGCTGTAACACGGTACATTACTTGCCTCGCAGTCGAAAGTGTTTCCTCCAGCAAGGGAGAAAAAAAGAAACCGGTATTAAGGTCACGATTCTCCTGCACATCTAAACCAGCATCTGGCACCGCAGACCTGTTGCAAGGAGTGTGTTTGCATGGAAGGAGGGCATTATATGATGAATGCATCTTGATTAAACACACAAGTGGGAAAACCCACCTTCAGTTTCATCTCAGAGGAGAACAACCCAGGCGATGAGATCCCATACTCAGCTGTCCCCATGCCAGCACAGCCCACTGCCAAGGGGTGATACATCCATGTGTCAGGACTGTCCTTAAACTGCTCAAGACCTTCTCCATGCTCACAGCCATTGCTGGCCACTCTTGCCAAGGTCCTGGAAATAGCAGCTTCTACAGGAATCAGTCTTGTGAACAGGACCTGGAAAGGTCCACCATGCCACGTGCTGGTTGTAGATACCAGCTGAAGGAGGGAAGACTGTTGTGGAGCTTTCAGTAGGCATGGCTTTTGCTGCCCACCAGTGCTGCAAAAGCCATAGGCTGGATCTTCACAGTGCCTCCAGCAGCTCCAGGAGAGGTTTTCAGTCCTTGCCCACCTTTCTTCCTGCATACATGCACATGCAGAGAGCAAAGCTCCTTGACAGCACCTACAATGGTGTTTGCAGTATGGACACTGTTACAGTACTGCTGGACCAGAGATGAGGAGCAAGAGGGATGGTTGTTGCAACCGCTCCTTCATGCAGTGCCCTCTGAGAGCTGCTGCGGCAATCAGCTGCCAGGGAATGTCCTACACTGTCTGGGGAGCCTTCCTGAGAGGAAGACAAACCTCCTGTATCTTGGTGCAGGAGAGAACTCGGCACATGACCTCCTGAAATGAAATCTCTGCGGCTGCAGCCCCCGACTGATGGGGAGCTGTTGCGATGGGTCATGCCCGTTTCCATCCATCAGAGGACCCAATGAGACATGACTGATTTAACCGGAGCTGACAAAGGCTGAAGACCACTTCCCCATCTAGGGACAAGCCACCAGGCTAGGGGGGAAAGGCTGCCCTTTCATACATGGTTTTGCCAGCACAGGGGTCCTACAGCTGCAGCACCCACCTTGCAGGCTTGGTACGAGCTTCCCTTCCACCTCGCTGACTCCAAAGGCACATCCTAAATTAAAAGTGGCATGACATGAATAGTTTCCCTCGCCACGAAACCAGGCTGACCTCCCACCGCAGGCTGGGGGATCCCCTGATGTTCGTTGTTACACATCGACGCCCGATGGGGAAGCACAGCCCTGCAGTTGACAGGTTTTAATGAAGACCTTTGATGTTCAAAGGAAGCGATGGCTGTTTGGTAAGGTCGGTTGAGTTAGAAGAAAGAGGGAGGCTGAAGCCGGCCAAGCTAAGCCCATTACACTAGCAGGGCCCCATCTGGAGCACTTAACTGCTGTCTGGTTTGAGCCAGGCAGGTTGGGGGGGGTCGGTTTCATGCCGAGTGCCGTCTGCCTCTTTGAGTTACCGTCCCCATCACTCACCTGGTGCCAGCATCATTGCCTGCAGGTCAGAGTTACTGTCCCCATCACTCACCTGGTGCGAGCATCATTGCCTGAAGGTCAGAGTTACTGTCCCCATCACTCGCCTGGTGCCAGCACCATTGCCTGCAGGTCAGAGCCCAAGGTCCACTCTCACTCCTTGTACCCCGGGGCTGAACTCACACTTGCTTTACAGCAGAAATGGAAATGTCAGTATTTAACCAGAAAGGCTCTTAACAAAGAAGAAATCTCTTTAAGATGTACCTGGGACAAGAGTGAACCCAAAGATTCAACCTCTCAGCTGGGCTCATTGCCATAGTGAGGGAAGCACTTAGCCTTCTGCAGCCCCAAAATGTGTCTCTGGGCAGCAAAGGGGAGCACCACCACCCATCCCAGTGTTTGATCACCCTTCATATG
>JAVJGJ010000047.1:56094994-56106514 GCA_035590215.1 Microhierax caerulescens | reverse complement strand
TGTCCGTGCTCCCACAGATATTTAAGTCCCTTATGCAAACCGAAGCAGCTTCAGTGATTTTTTTGCCCAGCTGTTCAGGAGTTTTCCTGGAGATGATAAGGAAGAGGGAAAATGCCTTTAAACAACAGGAAATTTTGCCTTTGCTTCCTTAGAGCATGAAGAGCAAGTCCGTGCAGAAGTTTGAATTAATAGATGCAGAAACAGCCAGCTGGATATTTCAGAAATTGGTCATTTTGTCTGCCATCGATATTTTTTCAACAACAAAGGAAAAGTAGCAAAAGACACACCAGCATTTTTTGTCCAGCTCTGGTGGGGATGTGTTTTGAATTTCTCCCCTGACGGAGCGTGTCTTTGTGACCAGTTGCACCCCCATACCTTTCCTAATTGCTCTTTTTTCCCCCCTGTGATAAAAGAGCGGATGATTAAGGCTGTGAGGGGAGTTTTGGTAGAGACCAGCTTGGTTTCAACATGATGGCCTAAGCTGCAGGCACTGCACACCAGCAGAATAGGTTCTTTCCAGAAACAGCAACAGCTGCAAACAGAGAAGTTTTTCCAGACAAAGGAGAGGAGCTGAGGCAAGTTTGAGCAGGACTCCAAGTGTGACCTGGTCAAGCCAGTGATTGTAGGTTTGTATTTCCTAGCAGGAAGGAGGGCAGATGAAGATTTCTAAGGTGCTCAACTCTGTTGTGTCCTAAAGGCGATGCTAAAATTTTCTGCCCATTTCCACCACATGAGCAGAATCTCTGCCCACCCACCCAACCTTACCAGATCCCTGGTTTGAAACGGTACAGGCAAGACTCAGCCCCAGCAGACAGCAAAGGACCGTGACTTTCCCTTTTGAACTGTACCTTCCCCCAGTGACTAATTAATTTTCTCACTCAGAAGGAGATTAAAATATCCCCATTACACCTGGTGTGATTCATGCAGGGTTAGAGCACCCCTTTCCATGCACGTGTTTTGCTTGTTGCAGGTCATGGAGGACGGTGGTCACTGCTCCACCCAGCCTTGCGGAGGAACCACGTTAGGTTTTTTTCTGAGTCAAAACCTGTGGTCCAGAGATCGATGGCATTTGGGGGAATGACATGGACCTCTCAGCCACCTCTCCTGCCAAGGGCTGAATGCTGCACAGAGCCCAGGGCACCCCTCCACTCCTACTGCCAGCCTCCTGAGGTGGAAGCACTGATGACAATTTGGGAGGTCATGTCAGGGTAACCCTGCATTAAAGCTATCTCCAAGACCTTTCTGGAGGTTTCATTACAGCATTGGGAAGTGTTGCAGTCTAGCTCCCTAGGGTAATGAGGCTTTTCTGTCTGTAGTGTCTGCCTGTGCACCTCTTAGTCCTGATTTTCCAAAAACTTTCAAACCCATAGAGCAATTTTGGCCATTTGACTCCAAGTCCTCAAAGACAATAAGTTGCTACCAGCTTGTGAACGCAGGTGGGCAGGGAGAGGAGTGAGGCTCCATCTCTGCACCTGCAGCACAAGCCCAGAGACACCAGCAAACAGCAGAGAAGCCTCCTGGGGGAGAGACACAAATGCTCCGGAGACATTTCAGTCCGAGCTGATACCTCATGAGATGTGTGATGCTCCCTCCACAAGGCAAAAAGCCATGGGAAAGCTCGTATAAACGGCTTGTTTGCTAAAGAAGAGTGAACCTGGCTGGTTGCTCATGGTGCTTTGCGTCCAAGTCCTGCAAACTGGTCCCGCAGGCTGGTGGAACAGCTCTGCCCTCCTCCCTGCACATGCTGGTAGCCAAATGATTCATGTCGCAAGAGGGGAAATGCAAGAGCAAAGCATAAATGAATCACCCTCCGCTGCAGGTCATTTAATTCATTCTCCCTTCAGGAGGCAAGCGTTTTTGCACACTCTAATTAGATAGTTCATCCTAATGGCAGCTATATGATTTTTTTTTTCTTCCTTCTTTACATCTTTCAGCAAAATAGCATAAAACCTGATGGATACTTAAAATAAAAAAAAGAACCAGTGTTACCTTGGAACAAACCCCATGTACCATATGGCTGAGACAGGACAGTTGCAAAATCCCACAACACATTCGTTACATGCGCTGTCTACACTGTAGTGCTCTCTCTGCTCACTGCCTCTTCTGCCCTAGTTCCCAGACTTTGGGGTATAATTATAGAATAAGAGCAACTGAAGATGATTTTAAAAAGATGGTTTTTTTCCATGGAAAAAAAAATCTGAACAAAATAACAGACGAAAAAAAAAGCATTTTTCTTGGCAATGTTAATTTCTTCTTTTTGAGAGAGAGAGAGAGAAAATGAGAACAGAAAATGTTCCATCTTCCTCCTCCTGCTGCCCACCTGTATTTGGAAGAAAGCAGGGAGAAAAGAAAAGGGAAAAACCCTATGTTTTTAAGCTCGTTGTTTTCAAAAGTACTAAAACATTTCTACCAAAGCTGACATTTTCTAAGGAAATTCTCATTTCACCTGTAAAGGCCCCCTGACCTCAGGAAAGTACCACTGCTTGTCAGAACAAAAAGAAAAGAAAAACACAAAGCCTCTTTATCAACGTTCCTCCCCAAAGCTATTGCAAGGTGGCAATGAAAACACAGTCACTTCTGGTGAGGAGCTTGGGAGCCTTTGGATGCAGATTGTGCCTGGGAGGTGAGCAGTATTTTCCCTATGGATAAGATCTGCTCAGACATTAGCATCACGGTAAGACTTCTGCATCAGCGCTGGCAGGGCTCCATCTTCATGGTTTCAACCATGAGAATTGTGCTGGATAAAGCACATGGGGATTTGGGGCAGAGCCAGGGTCCTCTTGACTTCTTGCACCTCAGTCTGGGGGGATGCAGAGCCAGCGGGGTCCTTCCAGAAGAACACATGGGCTGCAGAGGTTCTCCTGCTAAAAGACACCGAGCAACACCAAGGTGCAGAGCCAGTGGGAGGCAGGTTTGGCCCCACGGGTATGAAAACCCACCTCAGTTTTCCTGATAAAGGGTATCTGAGTAGCACTGTAGGATGCACACAAGGTCTTCACACCCCTTCAGGGAGGGTTCAATGCTGCAAAAGCGATCAGTCACCTTGGGCTCAGGTCTGTTCACCACTAATGGTGGAAGCTACCCCAACACACGCAGCATCCAAGGAAAGCCATGGGCTGTGGTGCCCGGCTCTTTCTTCGTGATCTCCACCCTTCCCTTTCCATGTGAAGACTGAGGCCTTTTGCTGGCATCACCTCTCATGTAGGACACCTTAGCTCACCCTTGGGCTGCGTTTACATCGCTACAAAAGTGATGACTTTATTGTGGGGGGAAGTGAAGAATTCAGAGAACTAGAGGCCAAACCTTTCACGCGTGAGCCATGCCTTTGCATAAGAGGACGTAGCCTTTCCCCAGACCCTCAGCTGAGAAACAGCAGAATGTCCATGCCTAAACCCACCACCACCAAACCCTGCTGCTGGGAAGCCCCGCTATGTTCATCCAGGTGGGACAAGAGCCTTCAGTGAAAACAAGGCTTCTTACAAATGCTTCACCCAGCAGCTCCCACACTTGGAAGCACAATCTCACTTGCAGAGCCCTCATCTATCTGCCTCGAGCCCTGCCCTGCCTATGATAGATTATGTTCATTAACATTTCCCTGCTGTGGCTACCACCGAGGCTGCTGTGCCAGCGATGCAGCATGAGCGCTTGCACGGGGGCAGATGACAAATGACAAAATGTTGGTGGTCAGGCCATACAAAACCTTGGGTTTGGGCTGCCCAGCGTTGTCCTGTGCGTGCTTGTGTCGAACTAGTGTCAGCCTGTCTGCAGAGGAGTCTCAGATGGGAGAGGGAGGTGTTATTCTGTTCCAACTCGGACTCCCTCCTGCCTCCCTCCTTCCCTGATTGACCCCATGCCTCTTCTTCACCTTGGGGATGTGTTTGCAAATCCCCTGTGCAAGATTAACTCCCTGCTATCTGTACATGCCTTGCATTTCTAATGCCATTCTGCCCTACGCAGACGGAGGATGTGCTGCTGGCTGTGGGTCACTTGGAGGGATTGGGAGGCACAAAGCATTTTACAGCATTTACGTGGGCTTATTCTCAGGCATTTTGCATCACCGATTCATCCCAGTCCAAATTATCCTCTTAGGAAAACAAATAAGTCAAAATATTGCATCAAAATATACTCTTTTTTCTTTTTTTTTTTTTTTTTTACCCCCTCAAGGAACTGCCAAGGAAAGCCTGTATTTATTCAGGAAAAGTTTTTGGCTGAAACATTTGGAAGTCAAAACAATCTTATCAAGAAGGTCCAGAGAATGTAGTTAAGTGTACAGGAAATCAGGCAGAGCCTGGGAGGCTAGAAAAGCCCCCTGAGCCCCATCCACACCTTAGAGGACACATAAAGGAAATGCAACAGCAAAAAACCAGCCTGTTTTACAGCACCTTCTTAAATGGCTTAGCACCCATGCCTGACATTTCACACCTGAGCTCCAGCCCTACCGTCAAACGAGAGGTAAAAGCCTTTTACAAAATCCTTCAGTGGGATTACAGCTCCTAAATGGCTGATTATCTCAAGCAGGTATCAAAGGGCTCTGCTGAGATGGGAGCTGGCACCAGGCCCAGGGGGAGGACACCCCACCGCCCTTTGATCAAGACCTTTGCAAAAATCCCAGCCTCCCATGGGACAGGCTCCCAAAAAAGCCATCTCTTCACAGTTGGGTGTCTTGCAGGTGACATGTCTTGTGTCACCAATAGTGCTGCGCACATGCTGCTTGCTCCCAAACCACGAGCTCCAGAAATCCCGGCACAAAGGCAAGGATCCCATAGCTTGAAGCAAATTCATACGGGAAGGTGCAACAGCCATCTGAAGGTGCCTGGATGGACCTTGCTGATCGCAGGAGCCATCCGTGCTCCAGCCATGGTAAATTGTGGCTGGACAAGGACAAGGACAGTATTGGCCTCCCAGCTTCCCAGGAAAGCCATCCCAAAATTTATAAGGCTGAAGCTCTTCCCTGGGAAACTTTGGGTCCCGTTTTGTTTCTGAAACTGCAAGAAATGGCATTGGCTCATGTGAACACCCAGACTTTTTCCATTTCTCTGCTACATCAGTGTCTTGGCAGCACAGCAAAGAGCCCCTGAATCCCCCTGGAAAAGCAGAAGGGGAGAGAGGAGAGGAGGGAAAAGGATGGTGGCAGGGCAGGAGGGTCTGATATTTTTCCATGATCCAGAAAACTTTTATTCCCTATGACCTTGTTAGGAGGCTGGAAGCTGCTGTTTAGTCAGAGCTGTCAGACAGTGGGGCTGGCAGGAGATGGATGAGCCGCGGTGCAGCTCTGCAGAAGGCGTCATGGAGACAGGCTGTTTTAAGGAACAGCAACGGTGGGAAAAAGCAGCAGGAGAAGGCTGAGGCAGGACCAAAATGCCAGTGAGCAGCAGGCTGTAAGAAGGGGGCTGTCTGGCATAGCTATATACAAGAGACACAGGTAAGGAGCTCCTCAAAGAGCCATCGAGACAGCAGAGCTCTGGGGTATCTTCAGGCTGAGCTGACAGAGGAGGGTTGTGAGGGTCATGGACTTGCCCTTTGTGTCCCATGAGCTTGGTCTGATCTCCTGCAAGGTGTTGATGGGCCCTTGGTTGGAGCTTTCAGTCACTTGCTCAGGCTGTCTGACGAGAAGTGAGATGTGTCCTCCAGCATCTCCCAGTGCAAGCCCACCACACTGCCTGCTGCCAAACCTTGGTCCCAATCACCCACATCACCATGCTCTGTGCCCCACAGGACAAGGACTCTGAAAGTTTTGCTTTCCTTTTTACTGTGTAGCTTTAATCCTGAATTTGCTTTGACATTCTCTGCCCTCATAATGCCAAGGGTGTGATTTCGCCCTGCCCTGTCACAGGGAATGGATTTGGGTACAATCTTGACACATACCCTGATGTAAAGCACAAATCTGGAGATTGCTTTATTGCTGCCCTGTAATCACTCTCAAGACACCTGACCCTGCCATTCTCAGCTCTGTAGTGATGCTCCTGCCACACCACTGGTCTTTGCAGGACATCTGTAGTCCTATACATGTCCTGATGCAAGCCTGAAGGAGTTGGTGTTCAGGGGCAGCATTACCACGTTACATTGTCATTGCAGTGCCTGGACAGTTTTGTGTGACTGTTTTTTAAATGGAAGCTTGGATTTGTTTATATCAGATGTTCACAGTTTGGGTAAAAACTTAATGATGCTTTGTCCCCCTCAGTACCCCCAGTCTGGTCAGAAGAAGACCTAACTTCAGCATGGATGCTTTCTAGGGGAAAGGATGGTGCTAACAGAAGTGTGCTTTGGGAAATAAGAAAAATGTTTGTGTCTTTTGTATTCAGGGCACACATGACCCCTTCCCACCCCCTGGTCCTCCTGCTGCAGGGAGAGCCCTCAGCCCATGTCTCTGGCAGCCTGCAAAGCTGAAGCTAAGGTCCTGTACCAGGTCCTGTGCAGGCACATTGGTGGTGCAGGCATCTCATCTGAGAAGTGATATAAATTTCTGGCTAACACCTCTGCTGGGATTTGGGAGAGCTGGATTTGTTCCTGCTGTGCCAAAGGTTTCCAATCACTTAATCCCTCAGCTCCTGGTCTGTAACAAGGGGACTGGTGTGCTGTGTGAGATGCTCCATAGGTGGAGAGCTGTGTGAGATGCTCAGGCAGCAGCACCATGGGAGCCACAGAAGCACCCAGAGAAGTCGGCATAAAGAGACAGCACACGTCCAAGACCTTGGTCCTACAGTGGACTTGTAGGGTAAAATTTCAGCCCCAAACAGTCAGAGGTGATCTGTCCTTAGCTTGAGATCTTTGATCCCTGCAGCATGGTCTGTTTGCACTTTCTGTTGGCCTCTCTCTAATCCAAAAGCAGAGCTCCCACCAGATGTCCTTTTAGCTGGGAAGCTGTATTTCTAAGAGGGTGGGGTATGCGACCCCCTTGGTTTTACAGTCAGGAGGGGAATGGACAGGATTTTGCTGAACAAGGAGACTATGTCTATACCAGTAAATAAAAGAGCCCAAGGGCAGTTCTGTGGCCACATGGCACGACACAGGCCTATAAACCAGACTCCCTTCTCCTCCCCTCCAAAACCTAAGTAGGGTGGCCTCGGCCATGCTGACAGCTGGGACTGGTCCTTGCCCCACACCAGCCCTTGAAGAGCCCCCAGGCGCTATCTGAGAGAAGATGCAGCTGTGCCAGGGAGCGTGATGACAATTTAATGGTACGGACCATTGTGAATTGGTGCACGGCTGGTGCCTGGGTTAGTGCAGTATTACGAATGTTGCCTTAGAGATTTTGGGCTCCCCGTTGGTGCCTGTCCTCTCATGACACAGAAGTCTCAAAGGGGGCACACCCGAGTGTGAACTGAGCGTCACAGTCCCACCTTGATGCTCAGGACTTTTCAGGTCTGCATGCAGTTCCCATGTCACAGAGCAGCGGCATGCAAACCTTTTATCCTGACATGCTGCATTGCAAAGGGATGGTGTCTCCCCACTAGCTTTGCATCCCGCTCCCAGCAGGCATCTCCCACCATGCCAAGCCTATGGTGCCGGGGGCTACCAGTCCCAGCAAGGAGCTGGACCAAGGCTGGCAATCACTGCCATAAACCACTCAGCAGCTTCCCTGCCTCCTGGCTCAGGGTACAGACCTCTGCGCTGCAGCGCCGCATCGCTGCTGCTTTGTATCTTCTTTGCTCTCCTTTCTGATTCCTTCATCCTGCTCAGGACATCCAGCATAGTGTTTGGAGGGGTTATCCAGGATACCCTGGATGCACAGTCAGTGAACAAATTGCCTGAATCCTTGCAAACTTACGCAAAACACGCCTCATCTCTCAGGGTCATTGCACATACACTTTGCTGTTGATCTCCATTCATTCAGTGACTGTTTTCTCCAGGTGAACCCTGGCTGGACATGGCCGGGAAAAGCCCAGTGGAGGGAAAGCCAAATCGAGACAGACCTCTCGGAGTGCTTTGCAACCCATTTGCACAGCTTGCAGAGGCACACGCTGCAGCATGGCAAAGAACCAGGGACCTTGATGTCTCTCTTCGATCAGATACAGACAGTAGCCTGCCTGGTTACAGAGAGCACTTTCTTTGATTAAAAGCTAATAAATATTCATCCCTCTCCTCCCCTGCCGTCCGTCCCAAATCCCCAGAGACAAAACTTAGACAAGCAAAACTGGTTCATTTGTGATGTATTCCAGCGCATTGCTCCATAACACTTGGAACCATTCCAGGTAACAATGCGTGGCTGCAAGGGCTATGGATCATCAAGAAAAGAGCCAATACTTTGCATTCACTTAAAACAAGACTTAGGTCATAAAGGACAAGCTCATTATTAATGGTGGGTGTTGGGAAGTAAAGTATAAAGTCTACGCAGATCCTTATCCCTAGCTAATTCTTCAATAAATTGGCAAAGATGCATAACTGCCTGCAGAGCAGGAGACAGAGAGAAATTAGATGTTAAGGACAGCTTAGATTCCTAGGAATACAGATGTACCCTCAGCTGATGAAAACTACAGTGAGGAGCAAGGGAAGCAGATATATCAGTGTGAAAGTTGCCTCCTTTTAAGGCAAGTAAAACTATCACCAGGAAAGAACAGACTTGAACAGAGAGATCACGGCTGGTGTAACGCCACAGGGACTGCTGTAGAGCGTGTTTCACCAAACCAATCTACTCTCAGCCAAGGGAAGATCAAAGGAGCCAAGGACCAATTCAGCAGAGAAATGTTGCTGGAGAAAACCAGTCCTGGTGTTTGGAGAAATATGGAATAGATGTGCCATCTCGACACAGACTTAAACCACAGCCATGCAGGGAAAGTCCCTCTGAGGGTACCAGACTGCAGGTGGTGAAGAGCCTCCCATCTCTGGATGGAAGTCTGTCCCATAAGCCGTCTCTGCAGCTACCGTAACGCTGTGTTTTCCCACCTTTTGGCTTACAGTCTGAGTATAGAGCAATGATTTCTTGGGGAAGGACTGCCTTCAGCCTTTATTGCTAGGGGGTTCAGAGGTGATCTCACAATCCCAACAGTAATAGTGATTAATAGTAAAATAGTAAGACCAATAATCTGTAATAATAATGATAATTAATCATTGTTATTACTCAAGCCACATCCAAACGCCTGCATCCTCCTGCATCCTGGGAACCTGGTGCTGGGACACCAGGTTCAGTCACTGCTCTGGGGGACCAGTAGCATGTTTTCTGTGTGTTTCTGCAAGCCACCAGCCCCACTGCCCTTCACAACAGTGAGCTGGCTGCATCAGCAGCAGGACCCACAGTCCTCAGCAGCCCAGAGACAAAATCTCCATCCCGTGATCTCCGTGCTGTTTAAGCGCAAAGGAGCCTGTGTCTGCTTCCCAGCCCCACAGAAACCAAGCTCTTGTACCTTTCCTTGGATACTGAGGCCTTACGTTAGAAGCTGACAGCAGAAGTGGGTAGAAGATGAAGCGCTGCAATTTTTCAGCTTTTCTAATGGCATCCTCCAGCTTTGCGGGGGCTGTTGGACAAACAAGAAGCAAGCAGTTTAATGGCTGCATTTCAGCTGGCATGACTGCTGCAAAGCTCATGTCACAGGCCGGTTTCTGTGCTGAGCTGAGATTTGCTTGGCACAGCACTACAGTGGGTCCCAAGGGAGCCCACGGCTGCTCTCTGATCCTTCAGCTGGGTCCCAGCCAGACCCTGCAGAGCCGACAGCTGCCCCTGCCATGGGGGGAGCACAGCCAAGCGAGGTACCCTGGCCAAGCTTCGTCTTAACACTAGCTAGCTGATCAAGGCAATGGAGCAGGAAAAAAAGCAGTGGGAAACTGAGGATCCCCACTCCAAGGGGAAAATCCTTTCCTGAGGACCATATCCAAACACCCAGTTGGCATCAGAGAGCACAAAGGCATCACACACATGGCAAAATAACTCTGATCCTCAGTTTGCAGAGGTCCAGGATCTGGGGTAAGACCAGGAAGTTTTCCTTTAAAAAAAAAAAAGACAAACCGTGCCCTTTGAGGCCACTTCCCACAGATACGAGATACTTGCAGTGATACCTGCATGAAGACACCCTTTCTCCAGCACCTTCATGTCCCCTTTGCCCATATGAGCTGAAAGAGGTCTCCAGCATGACAGCTCTGTGCTTTTCATGAAGGCAGGCAACTGGGTGGAGGAAAAGAACTGTCTGTGCCTCTTACATGTTTCCCACAAGAGGGGAAGCTGCAGTTGAATCTCAAGGCTTAGGGGATGCACACCAGGGCGAGACCCAGCACCCCTCGGTGTCTGCTGTGAGCTGCAGACAGCAGGGAGCAAGTCTCCCCTCGTTCTTGTATTCTCATGAAAATGTCAAAGTGTTGGGTGCCTTGGGAGATAGACGACACCAACCCCTGAACACACACACACACACAGGGTGATCCATCCTCCACAGAAATGCATGGCCACACCATCGGTTTAGGTTTTTTAAAGGGCAGGGGGAAAAAAAACAGACCTGTCATTTTTTGCTGCTGTTGGCGTTCACTTTTTAAAACCCTTTTTAGCATTTACTTCCCTTTCCTTTGTGGGCTCAGAGTCATATTTCAACATTTTTAGACCTCTGGTAGCTTCAGCCCTTGTCTATAGGGATGTCCTACAGCATGAACCTCTGGTGGCTTGGAGATGCTCTGCATGTTGCAGGCACTGCTTAGCGCTGGGGCAGGTATTCTGCACCAGGCAGAGTCAGGTACATCGGGAAATCTGCAATCTCTATTTCCTCTGTGTACCCCAGGTTTACAGGTTTGCAAACTCCCTTACTCATTTGCAGGACTCTCCTTGGTGAGGCAGAAGAAAACCTTGCAAGAAAAACATAAAGGCCCCTATAGGGCTGCCAGACAAGGTACAGTTAAACCTCATGCTTGACTTTATCTTCCAGGTCCTCTTGCCATGGCAGTTTAGCAGGAGATAACGAGGACAATCCTTCAGTAAATCTGTCTGGGCAAAAGCAGAGTTCAGGAAAAAAACAGCTGTATCATCTCCCAAATAACACCGTTTTCATGGAGTCTCTATGTATAGGTATGTAGGCATGTATGTATATGTGTATATACGTCATGTCATGTTCCAGTCTGTTAGGCAGGTCAGGTTTCTTCACATGAGTAATTTGCACAGTTTTTGTTGACAGAAAATATTGTGCTCAAGCACAGGCTAGAAAATGTAGCTTTTCATAGGGAAAAAATTAATCTTGGATGTGGAGAATTTGCTGAAATATTCCTTAATGTTCCCAGATGAATTTTTGTATTTGTTTGTTGTTTTACAAGGCCCTAGCAATGATCCTTTTGTGCTCTGTGTTCAGAAAGGTTAGGCTTCACAAATAGCATGGTTTAATGCATGATCTTTAATTAACTTGTTTGGGATTTATACCAGCACCAGAATCTGACCTACAGCAGCTATATGCAAATACACTCTTACAAATAATGCGCAAAAAGTGACCTGCTTCCCCTAATGCCCAGATAATTAAGAAATGAGGACTTATGCCACCAGAGACACCCCCCACTTGGAGCACATCTTCAGAGACGTTCAGTCAAGGAGTCACTCCAACGTAGCCTGCAAAGGGA